>OY776681.1:97111986-97715344 GCA_963675555.1 Leptura quadrifasciata
GTATTTAGAATAATTTAATATGCATATAAAGTTTTCGAAACTTAACTGTAGCTTATGAAAATTAATAAAGTACTATTGATTTCAATATAAATGTTAAGTTTCATGAAGTTTTCCCTACCTTTCCGTGATGAAATTCATTCAACTTTATTTATTTTATACCAAAATAAGTTTTTTCATTAAAATATCATGAATTATTAACATAAATATGCTGAAAAATTGAAAATAATTTAAAAAATCGATAAATTCGAGATTCGAAAATTTTTTTTCCGTTTTTCTTAATTTTAAACTGCTAAATGACAATAAATCACTTACATCGGCGTACCATTTGAAATTAAACATCTCTACGAAAAAATGAGCACTAGTAGAACATCAAAATCCAAAAAAACATCAATAAAGTTGTTCGCCGAAAATAGGGGTGTGATGGTAATGTGATAAAATCTCGAAAAATATTTATTTCCCATAATTGAAGAAATTCATGCTTATTATAAACAAACAATTACGTACTTTCACAGAGTTTCATTTAAATTTAATAATTTTCACGCGAGAAAAAAAATAAAAACAGAAAAATCGGTTTTTCGTCATTTTCTCGCAAACTTTGAGGTTATGTTGAAAAATATATAGAATAAAAGTTTTAGATTTTTTTATTATCTACAACTTTTGTATGAAACACTTTTCTCTGGGAGGTCACGTTTCGCCACAAATAACGAAGAACGGTCTTCATCCCTTAAATAGCACCCCATTTCACTACTTCCCTTCATCTCAAGTTCCAAAGTTTTTTTTTTCATTTTTTATGACCTCAACTATATATTCCAGCCGGCCGTTGCCTGCTATTAATTTTTTCATCTCAAAAAGGTAACGGCCCCAGCCTATACGGCGAACGTAAATCTTAAAATTTCGCGCTCAAATTTTTTGTTATCATTTTTTAATCATAAAATCTCTCGATTTCAGTTAAAATAAAAAAAATAGGGAAAATGTCGAACCTGCCTATTGTTAACTACTATCTTACTACTGGTCATGGCAACTGGTTTCTTAATATATTCTTGGCGCATCTAGTATATTATACCGCTAACTTTCCTTGCGGATTATATTGTTGCTATAGGTGTCGCAAGTAATAGAGTATTCATTCATTTCTCCCAGCTTCATGGGGCTCTCTGCCAACCAGCCCTGTACTCCGAGAAAACCTAAGGATATAGTGGAATTCAAATTGCTCCAAGTGGCAGTCACGGTGATCCTAGTAGCTCCTTTACATAAGCACACTAAGCCATGCCCTAGAGAGCCACAACACTTGATTACTATCTCCTCGGTGTAGAGAACGCATCGTCACCATCTAAGTCGGAATTACTCAGGGCCCACGGAGTTAAGAGACCGGTAAGATGGCGCCTGTTTTATATGAGAATTATTAAGGTGAGCCCGGGCATATAATATAACGAAACTTTCGTGATTATGAAGTTTCACCGACTCCAATTTAACTTTAAACATAATCTAGCTGTAATTTAGGTATTGTTTAACAGAGGCGTAATTGTAATTAAATGTTCTTAACTAGGGGGGAAATTTTAATGACATTCTTATTAAATTCGTGTTTATTGGAATAACGTGAAACTACAAACTGGCGAACTTTTGACAAAACAATTTTATCGCTTGATTTCCAAATTGCATCAGTTGTGTTTAATAAATTTATCTAACATACTAACAAGTATACTTTCAAAGCAGTAAGTTGTGGAATATATGAAGAGCTTATAAATCCTTCTTTTTTTATTAAAGAAAGCTCATATTATGTATTTTTATAATAACAACGCATTGAGGATACTATTCTATAATGCCGTACAGTTGGCACGTCGTAAAGGTTGGAATAAATTCCTTAAAATTGTTACAAAGTGAAAAAAATTTACTTAGGCATTTCGATTTTTAAATGTATTTCTCAATTTTTTATGTAATTTTTTTTCCACGCATTTTTTAAAAGTTATGACGTCATCGGCAATTTTTTAAATAGCAACCCCCATTTTTTAAATTTATTTTATTTTATCGCCTTGTTTAGATTAACGTCCTGGCGGAGTTTAACATTAGCTATTCCACTACCCAACCAGAACACATATACATAGACAATTATACAACGACCATTCCCTACGGTATTATCATCTGCCGCAACTGAGACTCGAACTCAGGAATGGTACAGCAACTAGCCGTGTTGTGTTTCACACAACCTCTTCTAGTCCACTTCCACAAACTCGGTAACACACGAAAAAGACCACTAAATATCCATACCCTAAAACATAATATTTTTAGTCGCAAACTCCTCTATAAAATCCTTATTTTACTATAAGGAACGTAACCAGACTGCAACCAACAGCTACTCTCCGGACTACGTGCCCGCCGAGCGCTGAATTACAAGTTACAAGCCGGGCGCGTTAAGTGTAACAATTGCATATTACCATAAAAACGCTAATGCTTCGATTGCAACAAACACCAGCCGAAAGACTGATCCTACTTAAAGTAGCTCTCGTGCCAATCGTCCCACACCACTTACAGACTGCAGTTTCGAGCTATTGGCTCTCGTCAGTGCAAGGTAGGCGTTTCGTAGTATGTAATTTACTACATTTTTATTTTCATAGCATAGATTATTGTTTCCTTAAACTCGATACCAAGTAACTTTTCTTAATTTTCATGAGCGAACAAACGCGGATATGCCAGACTTTGACGACGTTTGGACTTTTAATCGACACGACTGTCGAGGTTGGCAGGTAAGTACGTGTAAGTAAAACATTTCCAATTCTTCCATTCTTTCTATCTCTTAAAACAGATCGAATTTAGAGGATGCATACATCCCATTCACTAATCCCTATAAAGCCATCCTAGAGGCGACCCAATTATTATCGAAGCGAAATAAGTCCCGGCTTTATTTACGAAATATTTAAAAGGCGTCCACTCGGTAAATGCACACGATAAAACGTCAACATCGGAAAATAATAAATAAGCCACTGGAAAATTAAAGTCGTAAAACTAGAACCTAATAAAGTGTCTCTTTTTCCGTCAAACAAGTATCCTTGTTCCGTTAATAAACTACATTGTGCCACAAAACATAATAATATATCACGGGGAAATAAGGTCAACTTATATATTTTCCGCTATTCCATTTTTCTCATTTTCAATAGGGTTCGTGACTTCGTAATACGACCCCTATGAAAAAATGGTAGTGATATATCAAACCTGCCAAAGGACTACGGGAGCGATTCTTCAGCTGAAATAAAACCGACATAACTGGGATAACTCTCGGCAATTAAAGAAACGCCGCGCCGGCATAATCTAGGGATAAATAAACAACACAATTTATTTCAGAGATCTTAGACGCTTACGTGCAAGTTGACATGATTTGCATCTATTTTTTCGTAGTCTTCGACAGATTTGACCTCGGAATTTTAGTTAATAAACTTCGTATGACACGTACACGTACGTAAACCATAGAACGGAATACGTGGTTTCAAATCTATTCAAATTCAGGCAACTTCTGCGGTATCTCAGGGCTCTATTTTCGGCCAACTCTTGTTTGCTTTATTCGTTAATGATATGGATTGGATGTTGACATATTATTATATGTATACTGAAGATGCAAACATTTTTCCTTAATAATATCAGTTACTGTGAAAAGCTACAGAATAATCTACTAACACAACGGTGTGAAGAAAATAGCGTGCCCCTCAATGTAGAGAATTATAGTGTAATGCTATATAACCGAAACAGAGATCCCATCCTCTATGAATATTATATATTTATTTGTAGTACTGTTCTACAGATAAAAAACCCAGTCACAAGACACGAAGATAAGTAAGCTCTGTACAATAATAAAATCGAGGCAAGAATTCAAGCGATGCATGTCACGAGTGATCTCATTAAAGAAATTTTAATACTAACATAATTTTTAATCATTAATTACGTTAAAAAGAGTAATTCTTGACACCCAGTTATTAAGCTTTTTTTCAGAAATAGGTACAGTTTAATGGGGCTTCATGATTCTTAGGAGTATTATCTTATTTATAGAATCGATCTGTGACGTGCATCGCTTGAATTATTGCCTCGACTATAACAGACGTTGCACATTGTATAAAACGTAATATGTTTAAGAACATTAGTACGAGTTGTTGATAGACAAAAAGTTAGGTTATGCCTTGATTTTACCTTGGGCACCATAAAATATAATTTAACCAATAATTTTTGGGGATCAATATTGTTATGTATTTTATTTATTATTTAATTATTTATTACTATAAAATATCCAACGGGCAAGTGCCCAATTACAGGATAAGTATCCTAGTATAGTACATACATTAAGCATTGTAAAATGATATATTAAAAAAAATACATGAAAATAAAAACGGGGATATTACATAAATAACACGTTACATAGAACATTTTTTGACATCATTAAGACTACAAAATAAGATATCCAAATTATATTCAATATTTGAGTAATTATTTAATATTTGATATAAAGGCGACTTTAAGAGAAGGTTAGTGCGCGCCTGGGGGAGCAAAAATAAGCTGTTATGTCTACTATTGATTCTAGGGACTCGATATATAACCTTTGCAATAATTGACTCACATTTTATCCTATAATGAATTAATTTAAACAGGGAAATAACAGAATGCAGTGTGCGTCTAATGACAAGACTTTGCATGTCAAATCGCTCGAGGAACTGATTATGAGGTGCCCCTCTGGCGGGATAGACACCATCTAGAAGAAAAACAGCTGATTTGAAGAATCTTCGTTGAACTCTTTCAATTAATGTTATGTACGTTGTGTATATTGGACACCATATACTGAAACATACTCAAGCCTGGATCTTACGAAAGTAATAAATAGCAAGCGCAGAGTAGAAATGTTTTTAAAATCCTTATAGTTGCGTAAAACAAAACCAAGACTTTTGTATGCACCAGCCAAACACACATCTATGTGATGGGAAAAACTGAGGTCAGAGTCAAAGAAGACTCCTAAATCTTTAATATAGTCAGGCCTCTCGAGAATTTGACCGTCAAGTTTATAATCAAATAAAAGTGGTGCCTTTTTACGAAAAAAGGATATAACATTGCATTTGCTAGGATTGAGTGGCAATTTGTTCTTACGGCACCAATTATCAAGTGTAGTGATATTATTTTGAAGGTTCTCACACTCAGAGACGGAAGAAATTCTACAATATAATTTGAGGTCATCGGCATATAGCAAATAGCGAACATTGATATCTTTGGCAATATGGTTAATAAATATTATAAAGAAGAGGGGTCCCAAAATTGATCCTTGTGGAACGCCTGAAGTTTGAGGGAAATGGTTAGACCAAAACCCTCGATATTGCACAAATTGAAAACGTTCCATAAGGTATGACTGGAAAAGACTTGCTAGGCCTGTGCAAAGTCCAACTCTGATGAGACTGTTTAAAAGTAGAGCATGATCAAGTCTATCAAATGCTTTGGAGAAGTCAGTGTAGATGACGTCTACCTTCAGATATAAATTGAGTCACACACAAAAGATTGGATGCTGTAGAACGACCCTGTATGAAACCGTGTTGCTCTGGCATAATTATATTGGAAATATGAGGCGATATAGAGCTGTGCAAGATAATATCAAATACCTTACAGAAATTGCATAAAATGGCTATGGGTCTGTAATTGGTGAAGTTGTTCTTAGCATCTTTTTTGTAAACAGGCGTAATTCTAGATAGTTTCCAGACATTAGGAAAAATCCCAGAGGTTAATATCAAATTATATAAGATGAGCAATGGTTTACAAAATATTATAGCACAGTCTCTAACCAGGAATGCTGGCACTAAGCCCGGGCCCATGCACATATTATTTTTAATCTTTTTTATTGCCGCTGAAATGTCGGATTCAGTTATTCTCACTATATTTAGGGCATTGTGGTTGCTGAAGATGTTTATGTCGTCTGTAAAGTCCTCTGAGGTAACAAAAGCCTCTGAGAAAGAATGGACAAAAGTATTTACTATCAACTGAGGGTCATCGACATCTTGACTATTCTGATTCATAGTTGAAGGAATAGCTGTAGTATTTTTTTAGAATTGATAAAAGTCCAAAAGTTATTAGGGTTATTTTTTACTGCGTCCTCGGCATTGCTCTATTTTAAAAATGAAATGAAAAATGAATGTCTGGGAAAAGTATCTACGCCTGTACCCAAGACTTGTCATGCACTGTTTATCACGCAGATTCTCTTGTGAACACCTAAGGGTATGTAAACACCGCCAGAAATCGACGTTGGACTGATTCCAAATTATTGACATAAGTGATGTAATATGGGTATCATACAAGCGAAGCTTAGATCTAATAAAGGTAAAGTTGTTTAATTGCATCTAAGTGAATAAATCACTAAGGAGGAGGATACTTCAAATTAAGGTGGGCATATCCAAGAGAGAGAGAGAGAGATCCGATAAAGAAATATTTATTATTTTTGACCACAACTTTTTTTAATACATATATTGGTAAAAAAGTGTAACACTACCTAAGTAGAACTATGATAGGTGTAGTGATATGAATTTTCACTCAAGTTTTTGTTTTTCTCACTCAGTTGTTTGCAAAATTAGCTCAAATTCAATTTTTTGAGGGGACATAGTACTCGATGAGCTCTATTTGATCATTTTTGAAAAAATTTCATTTTCACATTTTCAAGGTCCCCTAAATGTCTATTAGGCTTTTTTACGGGAAAAGTGGATAGCGTATTCGATTTGCAGTTATCTCAAATAGCCTTATGCAAAATTTTAGCTCGATACCTCATATAGGGTGGTTGTTACTTAATCGCCAAGTGTGAAAATTTTTCAATTTTCGACTGGACCTATATAAAAGTCTGTTATGATCTAATGAAACAAAAGTTGAAATATTAGTGTGTTTAATAACATGAACAACATCAAATAATACAACAATAGTCAACACTAATTTAAAAATGAATAAAAAACATAAACAAATGATTGGAGACAATCGGAATTCGACGAACAAACAGATGGAATAACACAAAAATCTAACAAAATATTTCAAATATTTGTGTTCCCAATACAACCTAACCTCCTTCACACTTTATGCATTGTTCTTCTTCGTCCTATCCATATATTTGGAAAATTTTCATTAAGCCACCTACGTAGAGCCACCGAATAATGTATGGAAGTACCATCTGGTTAAAAAATAACTTGTTTGTCTTCTTCCTCATTTAGTCCTTCCATAAAATCCCAAAAGTCCGTGTTCAAGGAATTAAAAAACCTTTCACTGTTTAATGTATCCTGGAAAAATGCCGGACCCACTATACGGTTATTGAAGATCCCAATCCAGATATTAATTTTTGAGAATATTGACTCTTTGAATTTATCATCCAGTGTGGGTTCTCTGTTGCCCAGTATCTAGACTTCTAAGTAGAAACCACATCATTAGTAGTAAATGTCGCCTCATCTGTGAAGAGAACATTGCTTAGAAAATTTTCGTTACTTAAATATTCTCCTTGGCAGAATAAACAAAGTCCATTCTCCATTCACCATCACCTTGTTCTAATGTGTGCATAATTTTTGGTTTAAAGGGAAGTATTTTTTTCAAATATGTGCGTATTTTTGATTTACTTGAATTTAAATCCCGTGTATCCTGCCTCAACCTAGTTGTTGGATTTTCTTGGAGATATTGTAGAATTTCTCTGTCTGTGTCTACGTTTCTCTGCCGTGATTCTTTTTTTCAAGAAACTTTATCTGTTTCATTGAATACTGCGTTTGTCCTGAAGACTGTTGATGGATGGGTTCACGATCTGGATTTCTTCTATTGAATTCTTCAGCAGCTTCTTTTATTGATCAAGTATTATTACCAATTATACGAATAATCTGTATTCTCTCGCCAAGTTCAAATTTGCCATTTTGAAAAAATTAAGTACCGTTAAGTATAAAGCCCACTATGTACAAAATTCACATCTTGGCTAATTGTTATCGACATATTGAATTTTGCACAATTGAATGCAATTATTAACGTGGTTGGCCAGTGGGGAAAATTTTTGAATAATTTAATCGAAAATCATCAGATAGTGAACAATTCGATGACCTTGACAATAAATTGAGAACGATTGCCAATCATTGTAGATTTAGGATAATATTTAAAAGCGTTTCCACTTTCCTCAAAAAACGGTTGGTATTATCAGATTCATTTATATCATATTATATTGCATTGTTTTATCATTTTTGATTATCATCCATCTATTATTTATGGCAATATTCCGAATAGTTCGTTGGGCAATAAAATCAAGATAAAAACTAGCCGGGAGTGCGGGCGAGCAATCAGAAAATTAAATCACTATTTGTCGGACAGGGCGCGGCTGATTAAAAAGACTAACAATAAACCGAGGAGCGAGTCGAGTGGGAAAAACTTACAAAAGGCCTTACGGTCTGGTGCATCCACAGAGTCTGATGGACCCTGCAAAGCGTGCCCAAAGAGAAAGCCAAAGTTTTCACGATGAAGTCCGCCTCTCTACTTATTTTTGAACTTATTTGATTAACAGAATTGTTGTAGGGGTGCGTTTAAATCAATTTTTATAAATAGTAGGCTAGTATTTCAGTTTGTCTTAAAGTGGCAGAGTTATATTACCTTCTCGAAGTAGTTAATTAAAAGATGATTTTTATAGTACCGACCAAATATATACAGGGTGTCCCTAATCTAAACGGACATAGTGAAATAAGAAACACCCCCACAACACCCACCCCGTCATCGTCATACGAGTGTTTGAACCCTATGAACATGAAATGGATATAAATTTTCCTTTTCCTCTTCCTGCTGGAAAAAGCTGGACCCATGCTCATATTTTACTGTTGAATGAGAGCCAGTGGTCTCTTCAAAATTTATTGAAATATATCGATGGCCCTTAACACACTGCAAAATTGCCGCAGTAATTTCTAATTGTTAATTTGTTTAAAAACTATAGTCGTTCCGATATGTATACCGGGTGACCCAGAAAGTCAAAAAGTACCTACTCCCACTTTGTCTACAGTTTTAAAAATAAAATTCTGAAATTTGGAAAATCAAGTATTGGTATAAATGGCCACATTTTGACCATTCAGTGGTAAAAAAATCACTTCCGGTATGGCCGGAAATTGTAATACCTTTCTTATTTTAAATAGCACCCTGTATACTTAAGTCACTTTTCTCATAAAGGTGTAATTTTTCTTTCCAACGCTTTCTTCAGATTTAAAATCAGATGAAAAATAACCTTGGAAATGGCATGTATTTGCTATTTCTAGTTGGATTTGGAATTCACGAACAAATTTAAAACATTTCGAAGTAGACTTTGAATTTGAATAAAAGGGCATTTCTCAACAAATTAAATGTAAATTTGGCCTATTTTGTTCATTTGCTTGGAGTTAGAAATGCTTTGTCCGTTTTTCCATTTCATGGAAACTTCACTTTTTCAAACAGTACCCTGTATGTTTTTTTTTAATCAGATCAGAATGGTAAATTTGCTTTAGACTGTTTTTTTCCGATTAAAAATTGAATATAAATTAAAATAAATATTAAGCTTTTTGTAGAAGCGTTTCGAATTGTCTCCATATCTTGCATTCCACATATGGAATGCCGATTTTTTCTGTAGTTTCCCTAATATCACTGGCCCAAGTATCCACATACCTGTGTAAATTCCTTCTGTAACCGCAAAGGTATTGACAGGGTAGACTGCGTCAAACCATAGGATCGAGACGTTCCACTAAGCCACAAGATTCGATCGATGTTGCAGTAGTAATTCATATGCAACTTTTTCAATGTTAATAGACGGATTTAGGCGAGTGGTAGGATTCCTGAGCAAGATAAAGGCACAGGTACAACTCTATACGCCAAAGAGGATAATTGTAAAATATTGATGAAGATTTTCTACGTTAATGTGGCCAAATACTTTAAAGATTTCATTAAAAATCATTACAGGAACAAAAAATGCTTTGATTTTCATTTACATCGCCAAAAATACGAAGATGTACACAATTGTAGATTTGTATAAGGTGCATCACATATTGTCCTCAAATAAAGTTATTACATATCTCATTAATGCAACCTGAATCAATAAGATAGAATGTATCCAAGTAAAAATGATTAAACCGAGAAGTATGTACTTATAAAGAGTCGAAATCATACACTATCTTTGTTGTTGTTGTTGAAGAATTCGTTTTCTTTTTCAAATAACTTGTTTGAAAAAGAAAACGAATTCTTTAAAATATTACTCTCAACTAATACTGCGACCTGATACAGATACGTAGATTATGTTTTTAAAGTAATGATAAAAATAAGTAATATTCTACACAATTTATAAACAACATACATCCAAAAATTACGTTAATTGTCGAAAAAGATGTAAAAAAAACGTTAAAAAATCAGTTTTAGTTTAAAAGGTGAGTAAAACCGGCGATGTAAAAAGAAAGGTAAAAAATGTAACGTATTAATTGAATCTAAATAAGGAAATACATAAAAAATAAAAAACATTCAAGTGCAGTGACACAAAAGAAAACATCATTATAAAAAAATTTGGTAAAATATAATAAAAAGATAAATACAGTTAATACAGAGGACTGTATACTAGTCCCTAGTGATAGATATACCGACCCTTAGCGCAGCAAGTCTACGAAATGAACTTAACACTACAATAACGATCTCATAGGCAATAATAACAAATAATAAATAACACCACAGAAATTAGACAACCCCCAATTCCAGAAGCCAGAGAAAGAAACCATTCCACATCTTGAACATCTAAAACATTTATTTTACATACTTCCGGTCAATAATCTGGAAATCTCTCGTATTTATGTTTTACACCTTCTGAAAACTATCAAGTCAAATATTTACACCGATTTGGAGAAAAATCCGTAATTAACAGTGATAAAGTACCTATTAAAAACTAGTATTTGACATGTTTGAGTCGTACAGTTGACAATAGTTAGTATCCGTAAATTACCACATTCGTTACTTTGTGTAGCTCATATTTTCAGTGGTCGTTTACTAGAATAATCTTCATAATTTTCAATTCAAATAATTTATCACCCATACCTTCACTTAACGGAATGAGTTTCTTTGTAACATTACAGCGTTCCAATTACAACCTCAGATTCATTTCTGAAATTTCTTGGATTATCCACTACCATTTCCTTTCAGGGAAAGCAACTAATATATAGTTTCCTTTCCTATATTTTCGTTGTAAAAGATATCTTATAATATCTTAACGATGTCCTCGTTAAAGTCACAGTGTCGATTAAGGTTCTCAGCGTCCAATGATACCATCTTTTCTTATGTCGAGTTTTCTAGGCTTTATTTTCCTCTTTTACCACCTTTGTACTGTTTAAAATTCTACCTTGTACTAGTTTATTTCATTGTTCTATTTACTTTGTGATGCTTGTTTTGCTCGGGTAGCTGGTTTGGAGATTATTCCAGGGTTCAATGTTAATATTAATTAAAATCCAGATCCAAAATAAGACATTTATTCTCCTAATAATTATATGTACAGTGTGGCCATATCTTTTATGGCTTAGGTTGCGACAATCTTGTTATTACATAAGTACATCATAGTAATCGGAGAGAGAGAGAGTGTAACATATTTCCTCTGTGTACGTCGTCGTAACCCCAATTCTCTAATCGAAGTTCCAGGACATAACAGACGCGACTAAGAAATCTGTTTCAGGAGAGATCCAGTTCAATACACTCGAATCAATCTGACAGGAGGTCCAGTTCAACGCACTCGAATCCTCCCTAACAGATACTTGGCCAGCGGCTGCCACGGCGCCGGAGAAGCTTGATCTTCCGGTTATCTCAGTTCAATACACTCGAGAAAGGTGAAAGCCAAGCTCTGAATTTACTGGTTTCGGCTAGCTATTTTATACCCAAAAATCACGGTCACGTAGTTTTGCACCCGGCACGCAATGCACACGGCACGCAAGTTGTGGCCTGGTGAAGTTAGAATTAAAAGTTTAAAAAAAGAACTAATCAGGTACTGAACTAATCTAAAACTGAACTACTTGATCCATGCATGATTAAAATAAGTTAAACTGGAATGAAAGTATACAGTATTCCTGTAGTATAGTATACTTCATTACAACTTTCTCATCTACAGATAGAGAAAGTATTGGAGTTGTGAAAAATCCGAATTAAAGATTATGATGAAAATGAACATTTTGAGGTCAGAAAAGAGCTTTATCCGAGTTCGCATCCCGTCTGTGTGTCTGTTTGTCAGCCTGTTTGTGGGTGATATGTTTTCCACGAACACGACTCAAAGTAGAAAGCTTTTAGACATATCCGAGGCCAATATTTCCAAGATAGTTTTGTCATTTTTTAACTAGTAGTTTAAAAAAAGCATCACATGGACAGCAAAAAAAGTCCTTTAAACCTCCGACGTCAAATTTCCACTCAACTTTATTGTTACGTGTTTACAATCGCCAGTAAACTCCCTGTACGTAGCTTCAATAATTGCAACAATCTTTCATAAACCACTGATTATTAATCACTTAATTACAATAACTATTCCTTACAATTACACATTAGTACACACTAATTACAATTTTATTCTACCATAGTCTCATTACAACTAGTTATTGTTCCCCATATTATCTTATCACTTGCTTATCTCATACATAACTGCGCTTGGATCCACTCTATATATACCCGCGTCGAATGTACTCGATTATTCTAAAATTCCAGTCTATCATTTGCGGCGTTTCTGGGCCGTGATCGAATTTTCTATGAGGCAGTGGCGTAGTCGTGCAGATAACATTATTAAGAAACATGACCACTCCGATCACCCCCAGCTATCACCCCACCCGTAATCCTTAGCGTACGAAAGTGGCAATTACCACCGCAGTGTCAAGCACCGATACTTGCCTTCCTCTAGATATTTTAATGTTCAAAGGAGAGAGGCAATAACAAAACTAAATTTCAAAACTTCTAGTTGGAGCAGATAATGTTTTCCGTCAGACTAAACTCATTCATGCAAGAGGATACCTGGTCGTCGTCTTCCACAGAAGCCGACGAGACATTTAAGAGTAACTGGCAGATTGTTATTCCCCTTTTAAAGTACTGTCACAATACGGTATTGAGATATGTATTTAATTTGACCTATATTTGCGTGGAAGCGTTCGCGTTTTATCGAAACTTTTCTCTCGAAGTTTTCTATACAAAATTGCATTAATTCGTTACCAGTGTGGCGGAAAGATATACTTTAAGAGTGTTTTTGTGGAACATCATTTGAGATGTTGGCACAAGGATAAGGGTATCCTTTTGAATTTGAAATGTTTTCATTTACTTTGAGCGTATAACTAAAATCTATACAAGTTTGTAATCGAATTTACGACTAACTAAACAGAATTTTTAAACGGGCAAGTGTAAAGCGAGTTTCTCCATTCAAAGGAAGAGCGATCCCAGGCATTCGCTTCAGAAAATACTATTCTGATAAATTAATGAATTTTAAGAATTTCTTTAAAATTACAAGGCGATTATTAGCGAAGGAAATTCCGAGAGGAAATATAATTTATAAGTGGGCATAGGTATTATTTATGTGCAGAAAGCAATGCTGTGTTTTGCTCGTTTTATATGTTAAAGTAATTGCAACTATGTCTTTGAGATCTTCAATGTTATTAAGTTTATTAGCACATTTAACTGAGCTTTCGCTAATCATGTTATCATCATCGGGAGATCATTTTAACTCATCACCGCAACAGAGACACTCACGTACGACAACTACTTTATTATTCAACTCCTTATCATCTATAAATGACGATGCTGAGAAAATACTGTCGATGGTCATCCACTCGAGACCCATTTTCCGTTTTGTTTTCAATTAAAACTATTAATGAAAGGTCGAGACTGCAATATTCTATCGCAATGTAATTCAAAAAAAATAGATTTCTCAATAGCTATGTTTATACAGGGCCCTCTAGGAGCTAGACGAAAGTTGTGTTATGATTTCCCACCACAAATAACCCCCACCCATCGATTTTCATGATAAAATATTAAAAAATCATTAAATTACAAAAATAAAAAAATTAATTTTAACTCTAACACCCTGTATCTTTTTACTTATAAACATTTCATTAAGGCATTATTGGCTGAATGTTAATATTTCGACTCCTACTATCTACAGTTAAATGTTGTACCATTACTTATAAATCACCCTGTATATGTTTGGTTGTTCTCTAGCTTATACCAATCAAGTTTAAAATCATCCTATAGTCTTCATCTTATTTCTATTTGTATTTACTCCAGTTTTCGTTTTCCAGTGATTTTAAATTAGACCCTCTAGCCCAATTTTGTCAATAAAAAATTCTGGCAACGTCACTGTTCTCCGTATCAACTTTTAAGTTTGCCGATCCGTTCACCCTGGGAATTTCTGTTTTACGCAAATTGCGGGTCTTTTATTTCTCTTTCCTCCTCACATACTTCCTATTGATAAGATTTTTGTGGGCGTGTGTGTACGTGTGTGTGCGTTTCCTCACTTGTTTTCCTTAAAAATTTATGCCGTATTTCTCTCGACCTAGTTTTAGATTCTGTCAATTCCTGGTGCGAATCGCTGTTAATTTTTGTATCCTCAAAAGAATTCATCCTTGTACCTTTTGCATGATGCAAGGAGAGAAATTTAACACTAGGTTATAGTTTTGGGTTATCTCGGTATCCAACAATTTTTCTTAATTTTTATAAACAGCCGAGTGAGAGTGGATGGATTAGATTACGACGACGACAGGGCTCTTAAATTAGACGTACAGTATATTATAATGTTTCGAGTCCTATTTGCCAGACCCGTATTCACATTTTAATCGATAACATATTTGCATGCCTTCAATCTAGACAGCCGCCGTTTTAGAAATTCCAAAGAACAATTTTCAATCGGAACCTGTTAACCGAAAGGCAGGCGATGCGATGTTACTTATCTAAGTAATAATCAGTTGGTAATTTCGGGAAATCAAACATATTAAATTGATTTATCGGCATCAATTCAGTCTTGTCTCGCCTCGCTATCATAAGATTGAAATAAAATGAAAATTATTTGAGAGGTAGATATTTGCTTGTGCTTGTGATGAATTCAATCTTTTGCATTCATTCATTTCTTTGGGGCATCTAGAAATTGATAAAATCAGTCAAATATGTGGACTGGTTCTCAAAAGCTTCATAAAAGTGCCATCAGTTTTAGAAAATAGTGTCATTGAATAGGCTCGGAATGTCGCAATTAAGATTGTAATATTTCAAATTAAATAAATTTTTTAAAAATTTTACATTTTTTTTAAAACTTTCTCTTCTGTAAAAAGTCGTACTAAAAAGAAAAATAAAAAAAATACTTATTTACGAATGCAAAAAAGCAAGACGTGCATACTTTGTATATATGTATCATCTTTATGTACGCATGACTGATGGCACTATACAGGGTGGACCATCAATTATAGGCCATAGTTCAGAGGTAGACTTTTTGGGCCAAAATATGAGGATATAACCAAATATGCTTTAGTAAAATGTTGCTGTGGAAAAAGATACAGGTTGTCAAATTTCAAATTATTTTTTCGTTTTTTTGCAATAACTCAACAGCTTCTTGACTGATCTTTGCCAAATTTGCTAGAGGAACTTTTTTTAGTCTAAGAAACAACTATTTATGATGTGAGACTTTCCCACGCAGATGGATCTGTCGAGGAAGTGAGTTTGCTTGGCCACCAAGAAGTCCTGATTATAATCCTTTGGATTATTATATGTGGGGACATATGAAGTCCTTAGTCTATGCAAATAATATCAACTCAAGAGAAGAACTGTGGGACAAAATACAAAATGCAGCGAATTTTATTAGAGGACAGGAAAATGTATTTTTCAATGTAAGAAAATCTTTTATGAATAGAATTAGAAAATGGGTAGAAGTAGGTGGAGACCATATCGAACATTTACTCTAAGTTGCAGCAATAGGGTTTTCGCATGGGGGGAAAGTTTATAATGTCATTGAGTCAACTTTCGCGTTATTTTTTTGTCTTCTAATAAAATTAGGTCCTTATTTTAGACAATCTCTTAATTTATGTATTTATGTCAATACCCACGAAAATAATCCATTAGCTCATAAGAAAGTGAGAAAGAGTTTAAACTGTTATTACGATTTTGTTTTCCTTTAGGTTTTGTACTTTATCTGAAGTAATTTCCGGTGAAATCGGAAGTGTTATTAAAACAAATTTCCCACCAGTAAATAATTCTTTTATAACAGGCAAAAAAGTTACCAAGAACCTACATCCGAAAATCAAGATTAAAAAAGTTACAGCAATTTAAAAAAATTACAACACATCAAAGTTAGACAATAAAATTAAAATATCTCAAAAACTACTGCAGATCTGACTTCTTGGGGTAAGAACAATTTTGCTTAAAATTTAATTCTTAATCGAATAGCACATGTTTCAAACCTTCCTTGATCGAAAAATATTTCTAAACTGCAGCGCCATCTCTGGTGATAATGTTATAATAGTAAATTTACTATGCCTTCTTCAGGAAGCACAGTTGTACTTCCTAAAGAAGGCACTAACCACAGAAATCTATTACCGTTTACAGAATAAATATATCCAAGATATCGGCCGTGGGAATATTAACTGAAACACCCTGTATATAACTTTATATGTTTGAAATTTACCACCAGAACGCTGGCTTCTAATTAAACAATTATCGTCAATTAATTTTTGTTCCAAATTTCCCGTGAATTCTTTATAAAAATACGCGCCATTTTAAATCTGGTCCGTTTCTCACAGCGAGATATCAATAGGAATATCCCAAATTCGAACGCGCATTTACTCAATATCCGATCTGTCAAACAAGACACATATGCCGAAAATAAACCGATGCGCAAATAGCTTCCTGTATAGCCAATCCCGCACACGAAAAGCGTGAGGGCCTATATGATAACATAATTTTGCATAAAAAAGTCGTTCCCTGCAAGAGATACATCGGCAATCGCAATCCACCCGAAAAGCTTTTACGTGTACGAATACAAATAATTATAAATCGAGAGGCCTCCAGCCAAGCTGTGCGGAGGACTTAGGGTAATAGAAAACGGCGGTATCGGTGAATTAATGCGAGCCTTTGTATATATTAAACTAATATATGGCACACTTAAGAATATCCTTTACCATATATCCCGCAACGCACCTGCCTTATCTCGGGGAGCTTTTGAATTAGAATACCTGAAGTACTGAGATTGTGTCAGCTCTGAAACGACTAAATCGAATATAATTTTTCTAGTCAAACATAATTCAGGGGTAGAATCGACGTGCCTGGATAAATTACTTATTAACTGTGAGAAGAAGGGAATAGATCGACTTTAAGAAAAAAGGAGGTTCTCAACTCCACCTTGAAACTTTGTCTTTATATACTTATTTGTTTTCGCATGCCAGAGATACTTGAGCCGATTTCAATGAAGCTTTTTGCAAAGGCTTCAGAATCTCACAAATTATGTTTTTAATTTTACCTGAAAGACGAGGGCGAGCGTAGGTGCGTCTTTACTATGTACATATTTCGATATGCGATGTAAAGCAACGTTAGGCGCAGTTAGTAGTTGGATGGGTGACCGTCCCAACGAAGACCGCGTCCTCGCCTCACACATCTTCCAGCGGCTTGTATATCAGTGTATGCGCGGAAGCTATACAACCTTAGGCGAGGATTGTATAGGGGATATACGATCCTTCAGAGGGGATGTAAAGCCGTCGGTCCCTTGTCTATTAAATGTTAGGCAAGTAAAAGATCCCTACTCTTCTTAAGGGAAGAGGTTCGGCAAAATTCCTGGTTGGGGGCAGCTCGTCTACAGGCGTCGGTGTTAGGCCTCAGTAGCGGAAATAGGCCAACCTTAAATAAATGTATAAAAAAAACCTAAAAAACGTAAAGCTTTCATCGAGAAGGGAGGTGCCAGGTGAGACGCTAAGAAGACAAACCCCCAAACCTTCTCTCTCATTTTAATGCACGCGGCATAAAAGACGTAAGACGTTATGATGCATCGCCACTGCCCACCACTATTCCCACTACGTCTGTGATGGTTTTCATTTATCGTTTTCCTCTACAATACATACTTCAGTACCCGTTATCACAATCATTGTGTTCTTTAGATGTTAATGATTATTAAAGAATAGATACACGTCTAACCGAGAATCCTATAGTTACGCAATAGAGCTTGAATTTTTAAAATTATTATGTCTGTCTTAATTGGATAACATTGGTTAATGGCAAATCCAAGGCCATTAAACAATATATACAGGGTGTTTCATTTAACATTTCAATAGAAGATATCTTGAAAACTAAAAAATATATTTTTATTCTGTAAGCGGTAATAGATTTCTATGGTTAATTCCAATTTACTATTGTAACATTATCACAAGAGATGGCGCTGCAGTTTAAAAATATTTTTCGATCAAGGAAGGTTTGATACATACGTCATTCGATTTAAGAATTAAATTTTAAGCAAAATTGTTCTTAATCCAAAAAGCCAGACTGCAGTAATTTTTGAGATAGTTTAATTTTATTGTCTAACTTTGAAGTGGTGTAATTTTTTTTTAATCGCTGTAACTTCTTTACTCTTGGTTTTCGGATGTAGGTTCTTGGTAACTTTGTTGCCTGCTATAAGAAAATTATTTACTGGCGGGATTTTTTTTTAATAGCACTGCCGATTTTACCGGAAATTACTTTAAATTGATAAATTTAAATGGAAAAACAACAAATAAGGTCATTTTATTTTTGAACAATACATCTTGACAACAATATTTACAATAGATGCTTGAATACTCATATCAAAGCGATGTAACAATTTCTCGTTACATGTCCTTAATAATGTGTATCTATTAATTGCACCAGCGCAAGTGCAGATTTTTTTGTATAAATCTGCCATATCTTCTATTGCCTCTTGATATACTTGACTTTTTAAATATCCCCACAAGAAAAAGCCCAGAGATCAAGTCCGGGTTTTTGCTGTTCGTATTTTTTTCACGTTTTTAAAACTACTATAATGTAATAAGAGAAAGTCTTGCGATCGGGTTGTGGTCTGTTTAGAAATTGTAATCGATACATACGTTTGGTTGCTTTTGTATTTTTATTGCTTTTTCCATAAATTAATAACATATTAACTTTGTCAACATTGGTATGGGCCATATTTTGGACAAAGTTTACAAACGTATTCTTAAAATGACACACGCAAACGAAAATTAAGCTTCTGACAGTTAATAAATAAACAATTACAATTTTTCCATGGCTATCGAGAGTTAAAAGAGAGACCTTAACTTTAGTGGTTAGCAATCCCGTTTTCCGTGCGAGAGTTCAGAAATCGAATCTCGGGCGGGGCTCAACTTTTTTCGATTTATTATTTTGCAAGTAATGTGGTAAAAAAATGTAAATAATACATTCAGGTATTGGTCTGGTCGATAGCCGAGTGGGCTAATAACCGCCAACTTGACCAGTATGAGGAGTCATAATGAGACTCCGCACACTCATAAATTGATTCACGAGGGGTTACCCCTCTATCACCAGAGGTAACGTTAGGAACCTACGTAAAACTGGCTTAGCCCTGCAAAAGGGGTGTGACCATGTTAGGCGATATGCAACATTTATAAACAGAATTAGAATCCTTTGTCTCATTTGAACAGAATTATTTTTATTTTCAACTAGAACATTTTTCATTTTCATTTTCATTTTTATTTTAGAATCACATTTATTTTTTTATTTAACTGATAAACTCGTTAATTGTATATATGTAAATAGAAGTCTTAAAGCAGGTTTTTCATGATTTCCTGCATTAATATACTATAATCTTTCATTTTACTTCATTTAACCTTTTGGAATATTATAATTTTAATTTGCCTAATCTTTAAAGGAGGGCAATGATAGATACCCTAAAAATAGTTATCATCGGTAGAGAATTTCATGTTGGCATTAGATCCGCCGTCCGACTGAATTCGTTTACTTGTTAAATTTGTATCAGGTCGGGTTTACTGCACATAGTGCATTTTGTACAATCAAATACATGAAATAAATAAAATAAATCAAATACCTTTGACATGTCAACTATAGCTAAATAAAATAAAGACTTTTTAATGGTTAATGGTTAATGGTGCGAGGTGGTAATCGCGATTAATCATATGGACATCGCACCACCAAGTTCGAATCCTGGCTCCGACACTGTCGGAGGAAATGGTTGTATGTCTGCGTTTTTTCAATGTGTAACCCTGGCTTCTGGAATTGGGCGTTGTCTAGTTTCTGTGGTGTTTATTTATTATTATTTATTATTATTAAGTGATAGAAAATGCCGAGCAAGAATTTAAATTTTTCAATTTAAAGTAATTTCCGGTAACATCGGAGGTGCTATTAAAAAAAAATTCTCACTAGTAAATAATTATCTTATAGCAGGCAAAAAGGTTACCAAGAACCTACATCCGAAAACCAACATTAAAAAAGTTACAGCAATTAAAAAAAATTTCAACGTTTCAAAGTTAGGCAATAAAATTAAAATATCTCAAAAACTACTGCAGATCTGGCTTTTTGGGGTAAGAACAATTTTGCTTAAAATTTAATTCTTAATCGAATGGTATGTTTCAAATCTTCCTTGATCGAAAAATATTTTTAAACTGCAGCGCCATCTCTGGTGATAATGTTAACTGAAACACCTTGTACGGTCGTGAGCAAAAAAAAAATAGGACAAGTCTTATACGGTATTTTGCTAAAATCTAGTTGTGTACATCTAACTTTAATATTTGTGACATTGTCAGTTAGTTGTCATAATTTATTGCAAGTGTACAAAAAACTAATATGCCTCATATAAGCGATTTAGTTAAATCTGGAGTTATTGCTAAAGCAGAAGATGGATGGTCAATGAGACAAATTACATTGCGTTATAATATTGACAAAAATTAGCTCGGTCTACACATTCACAATTATGAAAGAATTGCTTATAACAGAAAATATGTTAATTTTGTTGAGCGGCATGACAGCAAGAGCTGATGGAGAATTCGATATCGCATTGCATGTTTAATTTAAAATTTTATTTACAACACGGTACGGCATAAATCAATAAAAAACTGCAGTAACGACTTGATGAAGTAATTCATGTCAGTTGCAATGAGATGTCCTATTATCCGGAGACGTGTAATTATATTATTCACCATAGCCGGTGCAATGGCAGAGTAAAAATCATAATTAAAACCTAAAATTGAATGAAATTGTCTTGGGTGCCAGTTCCAAAGATGTATTGAATATAACGAAAGAGTCGATGCGTCGTTCATTCATTCATCAATAATCATTAGAGTGAATTTAATTTTTTCAATTTTTATTTTGTTAAAACAGTCTGATTTATATAATACGAGTAATATTTTAAGATACTTTTAATTAAATACAATCAGAACAACAATTATAACTCAGGAAAATAACAAAATAAAAATTTTTAGACGTTTCGTTCTTGTATACACACTAAATCACATTGCCTGATGCCAAAAAAAAAATTGAGGCCTTAACTTTTCGTACATGCCCTAAACTGCAATTTTATGGACTCTTACTTGCTTGCTTTGCCTATTTACCATTATTTACCCTATTTACCCCCGAACCCTTCAACGGAATTAGATCAAAATATAATCTAGTTCCAGATCCCGTTACAGTACACAAGTGTACCAAATTTCAAGTCAATATAAACGGTTCCATAGTAAACGTGCGCACAAAAAAGTTTTTTTTTTATACATTTATTTAACGTCGGCCTATTTCCGCTACTGAGGCCTAACACCGACGCCTGTAGACGAGCTACCCCCAACCAGGAATTTTGCCGAACCTCTTCCCTTAAGAAGAGTACGGATCTTTTTACTTGCCTAACATTTAATAGACAAGGGACCGACGGCTTTACATCCCCTCCGAAGGATGGTATATCCCCTATACAACTCTCGCCTAAGGTTGTATAGCTTCCGCGCATACACTGATATACAAGCCGCTGGAAGATGTGTGAGGCGAGAACGCGGTTTCCGTTGGAATGGTCACCATCCAAATACTAACTGCGCCTGTCGTTGCTTTACATCGCATACCGAAGTATGTACATAGTAAAAACGCACCTACGCTCGCCCCCACAAAAAAGTTACAGACGGACAGACAGGAAATTTTTTTCGCTCAAATTTAAAATCTCGACGTTTCATGACATTTTAAGCCTATTTCAACAGAACAATTTTTTTTTGCGTTTCTATACTTCCACTGGACGTGGAAGTAATTACAATAATAGAACTAAGTAATTAATGGTAAAATTTTACCATTTTCTGTTTCTATTTTTGCCATATTATAAGATTATGCATTTCAATGTAAGCGGGCTTATGCAAAACTGTGTCAAAAAAGATGACTTAATCAAAGAAAATTTTTTTCCAATCCGAGCCTGTACTTCTCAAAAACACAGTATTGTTGCCCGTATACCTGAATATAGATGTATGCCAAATTTCGACTTTTGTAATAAGAAATTTAAGAAAATATGATGGCGTAAAAATTAGGAAGAATTTAAAAAATCCTCTGTATAAAAGTAACAAAATAGGTTGTATATATGGGGGTGTTTTAGAATCAGCACGATGTCATCTATCATCCATTAAGCTAGATACAATTATTTACGGAACACCTTGTATTGACTGAGGGAAGCATCTGCTGAATTTTCTTCACTGTTCGAAACCGTACACCTACTTTCTTTTTGAATAAAATCTTCTTCAGCCTATCTGTGACTCCCGCGACGTAGGGTAGACATGCATACGTTGTTGGTTGTTGCTGTTCTTCTTCTGTAGTTCTCCTCTGGTTATTTACTACTCGTTGTATATTGATTTGACTGTATCCGTTCTTCTCTAAAGCTTGTTTGACATTCTGTAGTTCCTCGGGTTTGTTCTCGTCGTCGCATATTGTGTTGGCTCTGTGGACCAAGGTTCTAATTAACGCTCTCTTCTGTTGTGGATGGTGGTGAGATGTCAAAGAAACTGTTATCAAAAGGTGTTTACCAGTTGAAGTGCACATGTGGTAAGAGCTACATCGGACAAACAGGACGGAGTATCCAGTGCAGAATCAATGAACACCAGAGAAATACCAGATTTAGATACACGGATAGGTCGGCGATAGCAGAACATATCCATAATAACGAGAACCATAAAATCGACTACGAGGACGTCAATATATTAGACAGGAATACGCGCTATTATCCGCGAATCATTAGGGAATCACTGGAAATTATGAAAAACGTGAACAACTTTAACAGAGAGGATGGGTTCGATACCCATCCTCTCTGTTAGTAATACGTGGAGAGCACCGTAGTAAGTCACGGTCAACCAAACACGACGAATGAGCAGCGAATCGAACCAAGCGCGACCAATGACCAGCGAAGCGAAGCGGCGCCTAGGTATATAACGAGGAGTGTAACACAACAGATTCAGTCTTTAGAGTCCTTCTGAAGAAGCTGACAGGATGATCAGCGAAACGTCAAGTCAAGTTCGACGACCACGGCAAGACCTGGAAGAATCTACTTCATTAGACAACGGCCGTGAAAACCTGCATTCTACAACCAGAGATATGTTAACTGATCCGTTACAAGTTTTGATACGTCAATTTTTTTTGAAAAAACATGCCGCTGTAATAGTTTATGAACAAATTTATATATCAGAGAACTTTCAAAATTATGAAACCAAATTGATGAAGCAGTTAGCTGAAAGTCAGGCTAACATCTGATGTCCCATCGGTGGTCCCATCTTGTACTATATGGGCCCAGGGGATTTTCAAATATCGCAATGAAAAATCGTCAAAAAATCAATTTTTTCAAATGGTGCCTACTGTTTGTTTGACATCATTCCAAAGAAAATTGGATTTTAGGGTGAGTTACTTCAGCATTCCCTATACCTAACTTCTCCCCCAATTGAGTTATTCAATGAAAATCAAAAAATACTTTATCTTTCCGAGATATTGGCTTGGGTTTTCAAGTACGCCATGGAAACAAATGACAATTCTAACAATTTACTTAAAAATATATATGCATATCTTAAGTTATTGGCATTTTTTGTAGTGGGCTTTGGAAAAAATGCCAAATGTCAAACCTAGTCACAATTGCGTGGTTGTGAGCTTATTATTTCAATTAATTCATGCAATTTTCATCATGGAACATTATCCGAATGATGTTGTCTTTGGTTTGTTTGTAATTTGTTGTGAAAATAACAAAATAGTTGACAGAACATACCTCGCGTTCAATTTCAAGATCCACATCTACTGCAAATGACAAAAAGTAAATTTTTTAGGTATAAAAATAATTTGTTTGATTATGGGAAGTAGTTCTCTTGTGAGAATTAAACTTATAACAGGAAATAAAGATATTGAAATTAACGCTCTGCGAGATTTTCAAGCATATCCACGTGCTACCATCAGAACAGTATCTGCTGATTTGGGAATTTCTCATACCTTGTTGCAAAGAATGTTTGTCTTCATAAGTTACATTCTTACAAATTTATAAAGCTATGAAAACTACATCCCGGGGACTACTTACGCAGGATCAACTTTTACGAAGAATTTTTGATACATGATTGTAATTTTGTACAAAAAATCATCTGGACAGAAGAAGCAAAATTTTGTCAACAAGGGAAGGGGTATTTAATCGAAACAATCGACAATTTTGGGCTCACGAAAATCCTTAATGAAGGTGGAAAATCAAATTAAATTTCGCATTCATGCTTTCTGGCTATTAATGGACAGTGAGGTGCGATATTTCACATACGATGAAAACTTGAATGGCGAGGGTTATTTGAGTATCTTAAGAGAACTTGTGGATAACTACCAGGATGATATTCCGCTCAATCGACTTATCAATCGTTGGTATCAAATGAACGGAGCTCCAGCACATTCCATTAGAGCCAGATGCCAAATTAACGGAACCCTTTCAAAATCGTTGGTGGGGAAACAGAGGTCTATCACTTTAGCCCACCCGATCTCCGGATCTACCCCTTTAGATTTTTATTTATGGTGTCGGGTCAAAGAACTAGTGTACACAAATCCGATTTTAAATTATGTAGACCTGAGGATAAGGATAATTGGAGCTTTTGATCGTTTGGAACCTTTCGAAACTCGGAGAGGAACACATTCTGTTCAGGAGCGTATCGTACAGTAAAAAGGGTGCACACATTAAACATGTGTATTGAAATAACTGATTTTATTAATCTCTTCATTTGTTGTTATTTTGTTATTATTATTTGTTATTGCAATACAGTTGATGAATAAAAATTCAAATGAAACGATTATTTCTAAAGCCTACTACCCTTTGAGGAAAAACAAAATTTCTTTCAAAAAATGCCAATAACCCAAGATATGCATACATATTTTTAAGTAAAGTGTTACAATTTTCATTTGTTTCCATGGCATACTTGAAAAACCAAGAAATATCTCGGCAAGATAAGGTATTTCTTGATTTTTATTTGAATAACTCGATTGGGGGTGAAGTAGGTATAGGGAATGCTGATGATGCCAAAAAAACAGTAGGTGCCATTTGAAAAAATCAATTTTTGGCGATTTTTCATTGCGGCATTTGAAAATCGCCTGCGCCCATATGGTACAAGATGGGATCACCGATGGAACATCATCAAGTGGTAGCCTGGACTTCCAGCTAGCTGCTTCATCAATTTGGTTTCATAATTTTGAAAGGTCTGTGATATATAAATTTGTTTGTAAACTACTAAAGCGGAATTTTTTTAAATTTTGTTCAAGTTTCAAATTTGTAATTCAACTGCAAATTGAAAAACTTCTAACGAACGGCCTACGTGAATCACCCTATATAAATATCATACACTTAATACTATCTAGTCGCAAAAGAAATACTAGTTTACGAGTTCTTTGCATTTCGTTCGTACCCTTTACAAGACATTTTAAGAAAACAAAAACATTTTTAAATAGATGTGGGAGCACCATTTATGTTTTTCCTGTTACTTATTTTGACCATCTAATTAGGGATCACATTCCTGTTTCGGTGTTAAAAACTGTTTAATCAAAATAATGGGTTTTTATAATAATGTTTTAGAAGATATGCGTAAGAAAAATGTTACCGATATTTAAATTATCCTTGTTTTTTTACTATATTCACATACCTTGATAAGTTTATACAAAATATCTGGGTCGATGTAACGGAATATACGCTACATCGAGAAATGTTTATTGTACTACTATTATTGTGAAATAGATATTAATATCCAATTTTCGGAAAAAGTGGTACAGTGGCTCAAGAGCAGCATTAATCTCTGTAGACTATTCAATGTTCTAATGCATAATCCGAAAATAATCAAAATGCATATTCCGACTACTGTGATACGGTTGTAACTATGTCGTGATTTCTATAAATTTCATTTCAGTGATTAATTACCTTCCGGCCAATGTACGATGTAACTGAACGAGAATCTCGGTGAAGTTCGCTTTTTAAAATTGTCAGAGGTAGTGCGCCTATTAGGCTTCCTGATTGAGGACAAAGAACCGACAAAGCAATACGATTGCGTTCTATTGTTCAGTCCAGAACTGTTCACGAAACTGTCCACCGTCAAATAAGTCGACTGCACGGTATTCTGGTCCATACAAAACAAACGTTAGACCGGGAGTTACGACTGAAATTATAAAACGGAAAATGTGATAGTTCACTTTATAGGCCACGCGATAAACTCCACACTACAATGGAAGAGAATTTAATAATAAACGGATATAAATACCGCCAATATTACTGGGATATAGCACGATTTACTTGTACGCCGTGTGTCTTAGATTAAGTCCGCCTTCTAATTCTATTACATTCTTTAATGTTCCGATGTTAAAGCTATATGTTCAAAAAATTTCACGATTAATACTCACGAGGAAATTGCATCACCGGGCGTTTAAAGTTTTGAGAATTTGTCTGAAGGTGGTGAAAAATATTTTCGAAATGTTGCTGTATGTTTTCACATTTGCTATACCTCTTTGGCTTTAAAATGATGTATATACAGAGTAATGTTGTCAAAAGTAGCCGTATTGAAGTTACATGAATTTCTTTTTTCATTCTGTCGGTACATGTAAATTTTGATTAACCCGTTAATATTTTTTATTAATAATTCTAGCATGTCAGCTATTTCCCATTTTATGGTGGAGGATCCGGTGATTTCCAATTTCACGCTCAATAAGATTAGACGTGTGGTGTTTTCGGTTAGTTTCTGTTTGTACCTCTTCTGATTAGTTAAATTTGATTATAAGGAAAGTGCTCTGGCGGCCTAATACTACGTCCGGTTCTTAGAAATGAAAAAGCATTTGACATGTGAACGATTTATTTTGAATGCATAAGACATGCAACTCTTGCTGCCAAAATCTATGCGGTGCAGTACCCTGATAGAGGTCATCCCGGTAAAAGAGTTTTTATTCGACTGGCACATCGTTTACATACGACACGGAGTGTGCAACTTCCTGTGTACAAGAGACACCATCGAGGAAAATGTTACAAATGTATTAGCATATGCAATTTGATCCTCAATTAAGTACTAGAGTAATAGCCACAGACTTGGAAATATGTCGAACCGCCTTTCGAAATATTCTGAGAGAACATAAGTAAATTATTTATTTATAAGGTTCACTTATAATTAGAAGAACAGTCTTTAAATGTGTAGCCCACTCCCACACAAGGCTCTTCTAGAGCCTTCCGGGATAAAGGGGGTCGTAATTACCTGTCGTGTTATTATTATTATTATTATTATATTGTATCTCAGAGTCGTTGTTCTATAAATGTGTGGTGCGGAATTCTAGATGGCCAAATAGTTGGGCCTTTTATTTTCAATGAAACTCTTAATGAGTAACGTTATCTAAATTTCTTAAAAAACGAATTGTCCTAGAGTTTTAGAAAACGTACCTCTAGAAATTCGTTGTGATATGTATTTCAAAAATGATGGGTGAAATGTGGCGCATTTCTCTTTGAACGTTCAGGATTCTTTAGACCAGACATATCCTGACAGGTGAATAGAACATGGAAGTCTATTTCATTGGCCAGCCAGATGCCCAGACCAGATTTGTCTAGATTTTTATTTGTGGGGGGGGGGGGGCGAATAAAAGATCTCGTTTTTGCCACCAGACCCACTACAAGAGACGACATGATCGATAGAATAAGAGACGTCAGTCACAGTATTAGAAGTAGAGATTTCAGTTCAATCTACTCGTCAGAGAATGAGTTCTTGCATCGAAAATGATGGACGACATTTTGAACATCTAGGGCGCCACTAACCACATTCTAAATTTTTTAATGTGTTATAACGTGTTTTTGAGTTTACTTTTTTAGACGTTTGATTTGTTACATTGTTTATTGTCATTACCATTAGATTTGTTCTGTTATTAATTACTAATTTTTATATTATGTAATATATTTTTGACACACGTTGTTTCTCCGTTGTGTCATTTTCACAGCTTACTTGTTTTCAACAGCTACTTTGCAAATTCCGTCGCCAAGATCTGATAATAATTCATAATTTCAAATTTGTTTGCTGATATCTACTGTCAGAAAAAATCAATCGAGTTGCGGTTTTCAATGACATCTGAAGCTTTTAATTCTCTATTTTACCATGTAAAACTGAACATACCATTCTATTTAATTTTTTTTAGAAAAAGCGATATTGGTTGACATGTCAAATAACGTCCTCTAGCGGCGTCGACAATAACCAAATCAAAACAGCGTAAGCACACTCGATAGACTAAGAAAAGCCCTTTGTAACGATATCAAGTTTGTGAAATTCCGTTAAGGCTAATCGCAGTAATCACAATTTTTTTTTGGGAACGCCCCACCACTTTAGTTTTGAAGATACAAAAAAAATATTAAACTAACAAGATTCGGAATTGTCTCCAACGATGCATGTATTTTCAATACCACTTAATTGAGCAAAATACGGAGGAAAGCTAATTTTTCTATTCGGTCATGGCTGTTAGCGGCCATTTTAGAAACTCGAAAATATTTTCCAGCAATTTTTCAGGATCACTTTACTTAAGTCAATTTTTTCCCTAAACGTGTGCGATGATTGGTTTCGGAGACATGACCGACCTCCATTCTTAGCGGCCCACCTTGTACACTGTCAACATTCTCAAATCTATAAAACGTACCTATATCCATATTTAAGGATACTATTTCTATATTTAAAGTAGTTATAATTTACAATCTCTACTAAATGTAAACAAAAGTTGATTTATTTCACATTGAAAATATCAACGTTCAATAAGTGAACATAAATTTTCGTAAAAGATATATTTAAAATAGCATCCCAAGTAACATAAACATTATCAATTTTAAATTAAATACTGCTGTAGTAAAGTGCCCTAGACCTGATTCTTTTAGGATGCTTAACTTACTTGTTTTATAATTTCTCTTAATTTACTATGCCTAATTTTATTTCGTAGAGTATATAATTTTATTTTTTTGATTCAAAGTCAAAATAAACATTTATCATCAATTAAAGAAATGTTTATTTGCTCAGGAATGACCTCACATTACCTTGGGCATTATATATTTATATTGTAACCGCTTGATTTATAGATACAGGAAATTCTTCTCACTCAGTCAAGCAGAAGAATAATTATTGTATGAGGTAGCCGATGTTAAATGCCAAACATGAAGAATAAATGACTACCATGTTTTGCCCACTTATACGATATATTCATTTTAGCGCGACTAATGCCTCTCGTTAATATCAATCGTATATAAATATTGCCGTTATAAAAAGTGTGACATTTTTAAAAATAAGGGTGGCAGAGGGGGTGGCTAATGCCAAAAATTTTTTAAAGGCCCTTGGTTCTCTTATACACATCAACTTCCATGTAATTTTTTACTTCCTTTAATAATAAGGACGGGGGTGGCAATGGGGAGTGGTAGAGGGGGTAGCTAACGTCAAAAAATTTTTTTGAGATGTTCGTTCTTGTATACACACTAAATCACATTTTATTTTTTTTTACACCCTTTCATAATAGTGTGAAGGTGGTATCGGAGTGATAGTGAGTGGGTGGCTGATGTCAAAAAAATTTTGAGATCTTGACTTTTCGTAAATGCCCTAAATTGCTATTTTATGAACTCTTACCTGCTTGCTTTGCCTATTTACCCCTTTTACCCTCGAGCCCTTCAACGGAATTAGATCAAAATATAATCTAGTTCCAGATCTCGTTATAAGTGTACCAAATTTCAAATCAATATGATAAATACAAAAAAGTTACAGACCGACAGACGGGAAATTTTTTTCCCTCAAATTTAAAATCTCGATGTTTCATTTTAAGCTTACTTCAAGAAAAAAATTTTTTTGTTTGTGTTACTATACTTCCACTGGACGTGGAAGTAAAAACTACATCAATTAAGAAAGCCTAAATTCCAAGGGCTCTTGTATGTGTGAAAATAAGAAAAAAGAACTTGTAAGATGAAGGTTAGAGGCAAAATAGAAATTTTAAACTGCCCTATACCTAAATCTATTCCACATCTTAGAATTTTTAGATGTGTACTTAGGATAATAAAATTCAATATTGAAAATTTGATTAAATTTACATTTTGATCTAATAAAAACAAGGCCTTCATCATAGTTGACCAACACCACCTCGATGGTGTTGGCTGCCATAGCAGTTTTTGTATAATTGTAGCATTCACTACGACACTTTTCCCGGTTTCTTTGAAAATAATTTAATTTTTTAGACATAAATGCCACACTCTTGATTCTAGATTTTCCTGATAATGCCAGCTCGGTTGACGAAACTACATACACTCTTTTGCAAAAATGAAAAGAACAAATCTCAAAGTAGGACATGACACCAATAATTCCGTTTATTTTTTCTCTTTCCAACGATATAAAACATGTCATAAAAATTTTAACTGATAATGTCAATATTTAATATTTTACTAAAACCACAATTCATATTATTGAATCGTAAAAATCAACTAAGTCATAATAGCCAAATTCACTTTATAATAATTATGAACATCCAAAAAAACTATGTACAACAGTATAACAGATTGGACGCTCCCAGGTATACTAACAACATTAATTTGCAATTTAATCATTAGTATTAGCACAAATTTACATAATGGCATTTTGTTGTACCATCAAGCAGAAAATTAGTATCTAGTTAAAATATGCCACAAATACATGGAAGTAACAATAAACTTGAAATTGTTTGTAATTATTAAAAATAGTGCAAAACAGCTGTAACAGAAAAGGTTCCTGGATTATTAAGCAAAATCCTGCTATAGGTCACCACTTTACAAGCTCCCTTAGGTAGTAGTGGTATTTCTGAACATGTCTATAGGAATTTTTTTCATATTTTTATTCAACCAATCCCATTTTCACGCCAGAAGGTTAATTTCTTTTTCTTCAAACGTCAGAAAAACATGACATTTCTTAACTAATTTCATGGCATTAAAGTTTAACATTTTAGACGGCTATGCGTTGTCATTAGCAGCGGACATAAAAGTAATTTTTCTTCTTTTCACTGAGGCGTCAGAAAAAGTACTTTTACCTCCGCTGCTAATGGCAACGCACAGCCGTCTAAAATTTCAAAATTTTATGTCAGGAAAAGATTTTAAAAAATCATTTTTGTCTAACGAAGGAAAAAAACAGTATGTTTTATTCGAAGTAAAAACCACTTTTGTGGCTCGTCTGTAACTGCAAACCTACAAACTCGTCACAAAAGTATCACTTTTACTCCTAATAAAACAATATATTATTATTTTTGTATCAGGCCGAAAAATGACCCGTATTGTTCAGTACCCGCCACATTTAAATTTCAAAACGTAAGTAAATATGTACGTTCTTTTGAAGTTTTTTGTGAGGAATTATTCCCTGCAGATTATCCTCAAGAAATGTTTATGTATTCTATCCAGAGTGGATATATGAGCATATGTTCATTTAAAATTTAAAAATAAATTGTGACTACACCACAATGTCACTTCTATAATTACATTGCAAACACGGCTAATAAAATAACGTCCTTTATGTCAATGTACGGTTGTGCAAGTACTTCAGTGTACTTAGACAACTTCACAAATTGTGGAAGAGTATGCGATATTTTATATCAGTCGCTGATTGAATAAAGATATCGCATGGCTAAGGTAATTTCGGAATAAGCAATTTTACCATAAATCATTTTATCGACATCGACAAGCTGTATTTACAAGCGTATTATAGATTACACCGCTTGTAATTAAAATATACGTCTCGGATTACACCTTATTTTCCATGGCTTATGCAACAAATTCTATTAAAACCATTTTGTAAATACAAATTTAATAATCAGCAGGAAAAATTTCTTTTTTTCTGCACAAATCAAATTTTAACTATGCACACACTTTACAATTGAATCTGTATAAAATCTATTCTTTCCTATTATTTGGGTGTATGTCAAATACACAGCTTTAAGATTCTGTTTATGTTATTTCCATAGATACTTACTACTTACACAGAACATAGGACTGATGATATTTTCTTTTAGATAATGCTGAGTTTGTTAAGTTCTTCTTTTAACATTGGTAGCTAGGTTGTACAAATATCTACAGAGCAATTCGATACGCACTTGTCTTCATTCAATTAGATTATTGCTGATTCTTTAATTTTTCTTTTTTTGGTATCTGCTTCTATTGTTAAAATTTTTGCCGAGCCCTAGTTTATTCTATGTCCGTTTTCCCAAGCATGTTCACAAATCTTTGATTTCTGAATTTTATTCTTTCTAATATAATTCTTGTGCTCATCCAACCTCACACTGAAAGGTCTGGATGACTCACCCACATAACATTTATCTCATTCGCACGGGATATTGTAAATACAGTTTTTTGAATTCTGCTCCGTTTATCGGTTTCGTTTTCGTTAAAGTTAAAATAGATATTAAAGTGTTCCCCGTTTGAAATATCGTCCTAACATCAAATTTGTCACCTAATATATAATATATATATAATGACGTTCAGGTTTTTGTCGTACCTGATTGTCCCTATTTTCAACATTTATGAAAACTATATCAACAAAGACTTCAGGATATTGATTTTGTACTAAAACCTCTTTGATAATTTTTTTCTCGTTATTTAATATTTCATTATTAGATTAAATTATTTTGGCCTTATCTTATAAACATTTCACAACACCCATTTTAACATTTATATTGATTTGAGTTAAAATTCTATTATCAAAGACACATAAACAAAATATTCCTTTAAGACCAATTGTTAGTTATATTAATTCACAATGTCATAATTTGGCAAAATTTTTACTTAAAATTATTGATGCATTATCTGGAAATACCGATTCATATATTAAAAATAGAACATTTTATAGAAAAAAAAAATAATAAGAATGTATGAAAACGATATCCATAAATCACACCTGATGGTTAGTTTTGATGTAGTTAGTCTTTTTACCAATGTTCCGGTAGATGAAACCTTAAAAATAGTTAAAGACAGGTTGCTAAATGATAATAATTTGGAAACTAGACTAAATTAAGTGTAAATAGCATAATGGAACTCTAAACAATGTGTATAAAAACAACCTATTTTCAATTGGACAATGAATTCTATCAGCAGGATTTTGGTATGGCTATGGGGTCTGCATTATCACCAATTTTAAGCAACATATTTATGGAGAACTTTCAGAACACACATGTTCAAAATTATATAAACAAACCGGTTGTCTGGTGAAGATATGTTGACATCTTTGAAATTTGGCCTCATGGTTTCGATTTACTAGATAGTTTTTTGGAAAATATAAATAGTAAGGAACCGTCTATTAAATTCACATTAGAAGGAGAAAGTAGGAATGAACTACCGTTTTTAGATGTTTTAATTGGAAGGGTAAATAATACAACTGAAACAAGCGTTTATAGAAAACCAACACATACTAATAGATATCTAAATTTTAACTTAAATCAGTCAATAAATGTTAAAAGGGGTGTTGTAAAATGTTTATAAGATAAGGCCAAAATAATTTCATCTAATAATGAAATATTAAATAACGAGAAAAAATTTATCAAAGAGGTTCTAGTACAAAATCAATATCCTGAAGCCTTTGTTGATGTAGTTTTCATAAATGTTGAAAATAGGAACAATCAGGTACGACAAAAACCTGAACGTCATTATACAGCAATAGTTCCTTATATATACGGACTATCGGAAAAGCTACACTTAGATGACAAATTTGATGTTAAGACGATATTTCAAACGGGGAACACTTTAAGATCTATTTTAACAAAGACAAAACCGATAAACAGGGAGCAGAATTGAAAAAACTGTATTTACAATATCCCGTGCGAATGTGATAAATGTTATGTGGGTGAGTCATCCAGACCTTTCAGTGTGAGGTTGGATGAGCACAAGAATTATATTAGAAAGAATGAAATTCAGAAATCAAAGATTTGTAAACATGCTTAGGAAAACGGACATAGAATAAACTGGGACTCGGTAAAAATTTTAACAAAAGAAGCAGATACCAAAAAAAGAAAAACTAAAGAATCAGCAATAATCTTATTAAATGAAAATGAGTGCGTATCGATTGTTCTGTAGATATTTGTACAACCTGGCTACCAATGTTAAAAGAAGAAATTAAAAAACTCAACATTATCTAAAACAAAATATCATCAATTCTATGTTCTGTATAAGTAGTAAGTATCTATGGAAATAACATAAACAGAATCTTAAAGCTGTATATTTGACATACACAGCAAAATAAGAATTCTTCCAAAAAAAAAACTTTGAAAACGGAAAGAGATTGCTTTCCGAAACGTCAGCAAAATACATTATTTCTGTGTTTATTCCGATTTATATTATTTGCAAAATATAACCTCTGACTATTCCTTTGGCGTAAACGTCACGGACGCAGAGGCTTTTATCCAATAATTCTATTACTTTGTAGATTCGGTGATTTGTTTTTGAAGAAGATAATAATACATGTGGTAGAATACCCAAATAATAGGAAAGAATATTAGTAGAATGCCACAAATAATTTTCAGACAATGTATAAAATCTAATTTAATTCAATAAAATTTGGGATAATTTTAATCTCAAAAATGCTTGGACTATCTAAAAAAAATAAATAAAATGTTTAATTTTCAATAACAGGGGCCAGGGGAGGTCTACCGATATCACCTACACCTCTCACATTTTTATGAGCGAGGTTGACAAAAAAGGAAATACATCCCGAAGGAGGCCGGTCCCGGCCTATAGCGATGATCTGACGTAAATAGCAATAGTCGTACTCGACCTCAATCATCTGAGACCATCACCACAACTAAGAATATTGTCGCGACTATACAATGGGTAATTTGCTCGAAAAATCTAGGTGAACGGATTCATAATTTTATCTGTAGCTCCCAAGCTATTTGCTTTAGACCCCCTCATTTGTCATTTATACATTTTTGTAATAAACTCTTCCAGCAAAACTAATTACTTAAAAAATACGGGGGTGTTCCATTTAAAAAAATTATATGGGTGGCAGGTTGTTGTGTGTTGCAGATAGCAGATGATATTTTGTCGAAACGTCGTTTAGACAACCAGGATTCTTTTAGGAGTCTGTTAACCACACCGAAGAGCACCCTGAAATATAACAACAGTTCATTCTACACCCACTAAATCAACCATAACAACTTTTCAACGACGAAATTGACGTGACTTACCTAATCGATGCTATTAAATAATGTAAAGGGAAAATGTATCTGTATAGTTCAAGTAGGAATAAACTGAGACAGAAAAAACGTAACAAAAACTTTACGGCATAATTATTATCGCCGCGGGCCATGGCGCCCTGCCTGACATCAAATAATGGCCCGAGACCCGACGCACATTAAAATCCTATAAAAGTAAGAGAGTCAATTTGCGACCAGCACTAAAAAAGAGTACCGGTATTTTAATGAGGTCGTAAAGTTTTTGTTGGATTTCTTATGTCTCAGGATTTTCCTACTGAACTATATACTTTATACGAGGATAATTGGAACTGGTCAGTGTTAAAACACAGGACCGTGCGCATTGAACTTGATATTTTGTCCTATATATTTAGCAATGGTATCGAGATTCGAATGGTAGTTGAAACTGTGCGGGCGAGTCTGAGACTGGCAATGTAATCAGCCTGAATGAACCATCTACGACTGCACTAATTTAAAGATAATAAAACGGACAGGCCTACTAGCATAAAAAGAACTCGTAAATCGCTTCTCAATAGTCAAAGCGGGACTTCTGCTGTGCTGTTAATGTGCCAGTGCAGTGCGTAAATACCTGTTATAATATCAAGCGTAGGAGTTTAGTTAGTTATTGTTCTTATTTATAAATATTTACTACTATATAAAAGGTAAAATATTTTAATTATTTACTAATTTACCATGGCTTCTTGGAGACCATTTGAAACAGAGGATAATATAATAACGCCCGAAAATCTTATAATTTTCTTATGACAAGCATTTCTATTTACCTTCGCCCATGTACAATAGAGAGATGCCGACTGTTTTTGCCGGCTTTTAGTTTTTATACGGTTTCAATTAAATTCGTTTACACTTTACCAGCGACTTTAAGACAGGCGTTTAAGTGTACAGTGGTGCAAGTTAATAGGGTAAAATAAAATATTGCCCTAATTATGAACGAGAAACTGGACGTACCTCTCCACGTTTCAGTTTTAGCACAATATGAAAGAAGTCTAAATAAAATAATTTCCTTGATTAAATAGCTGAGGACTACATCCCTTGGGTATTGTCAAACGATAAATCATACAATAGTTACTTTTACGCAAAGTCTGTATGCCGTACTAGGAATTAAATTTAAGTAAATTTTATTAGTCGGTTTAATAAGTATGCTGGAATTGGCAACTCTTTAGCGCAACTATTACTAGTTTCAATTTTATTCTGACTTAATTAGAATAATTTTATCTCAGTCTTAAATTGCCCGAAATAAATTATATTACACAGTGAGTTGGCCTTGAACAACCCGCTTCATAAACGTCTACCTTTAAACATAATATCCATAAATGATGAGGTAATTTTTAATGAAAAAAGAATTAATGTCAGTTTAAAAACTACAGTACGAGTAAACAGCTGGCCGCACTTTGCATCAAACCACTAAATTAAACCCAAGGCCGTCGCTAATTAACCAAACAATGTCATAATTACCTTTGGTGTTGCAGCAGCAACGCAAAGTTCAATATTAGCCGGCGTTCCTAGTTCCGACACATTTTTATCGCGCCTGTATCCGGTTTATTTAATTTCAGCCAATCTCGCACATCCACAACAATTCAGACGTGAATTCCAAATGTACATTTAAAATTTCGACCCATTCTAGGTTTGCCGGGCTAAAAATTCAAGAACAATCGTCCGCACCGCATTTGGCACGGCACACGAGGATTAGCTCACTTTTTTAAATTGGTCACGTGCTGTGCCGCTTCCTCGTTCTGTTTAGACGTTTAATAGCACTCGCTCGGGTATTGTTTGTGTTTATGTTATGTCCCAACGATGTTTGGACACTGAAGAGCGACGCCGACGTACCCACGCGATGGAAGCGTCGTAACTACTGCAAATTTCAAAGTGCTTCCATGCTGGGACGTTGCGATTTTAGGAGCTTGCGCGCAGATGGCGGAGATAAGTGGTGCCAAACGAGAATTTTTTATTTGCCGCAAAAATCGGCAGTTCCAACGCACAATGTAAAGATATGCTAACATAATACCACGATAATAGTTTACCAACTCTTATCAGGTGTTCTCTCTACAATTTCAACCTCTGACGATACATTATAGTTTTAAATAATATTCTGCATGCAAATATAAGAAGTGTGAGTCAAATTCTTGGTCAATTGTTAGTATCCCTTGAATCATTCAAACTTTATTTCTGAGACATCATTATATTAAGTATAGTCGAGTACATCTATTCTCGGTACTCAACGCACGCAACAAAAACTTTACGACATAATTATTATCCCCGTGGGGCCAAGCGGCATGCTGTCATCAAACAAGCCGACGCACAACACGCACGACGCACAAAACCTGTAAAGATAAGCGAGTCAATTTGCGAACGAAACAGTTCAGAGACTACCGGTATTTTAACGAGGTCGTAAAGTTTTTGTTGCGTTTTTTGAATGCTGAGAAGAGATGAGCTCGACTACAACATCATTATGAATGATATCTTTCTTAACCTCTCTTGCAAAAATTATAAGTGTAACAGAGCAATAAACTTCTATGCCAGTAATTGGCAAGTAAGAATAAACAGACATAAAAAACCAAACAAAAACTTTACGACCTCATTAAAATACCGGTACTCTTTTTTGTGCTGTTCGCAAATGGACTCGCTTACCTTTATAGGTTTTTAATGTGCGTCGGGAATGTTTCATGTCAGGCTTAGCGCCATGGCCCGCAGCGATATAATTATATTGTAAAGTTTTTATTTGCATTTTTTATTTACTGGGATCTATTTCCTTCAACTTAGCGCCGTGGCCCGCGGCGATAATAATTATGCCGTAAAGTTTTTATTTAATTTTTTTTTGTCTCAGGAAGTCCTTACTTGGACTATACAATTCTGTGAAAACGTTCTAATTCTTCAACCAATTATACGAATGCTGACGAAAATAAATATGTAACCAAGACAAAAAGAGAAAAATAACAAAGCCTGCACAAGAAAAAACAGCCGAAAAATCTCCTGCAGATATTCCTCCTACCGAAGATACGTTACGAGGTTTGAATGATATATACAGGGTGTCCCATAAGTGGCCGATCAAACGAAGTAAGATGATGGGGGAGGTCATTTTCAATCAAAATAACCATATACCGTATGTCTATTTTACGAGGGCCACACCAAATATCTCGCTAATATCTATTGTAGAGGAATAAAGTTTTAAAACAGTTATCCCTTTTTTTGTGAGCTACATTTCAGTAAAAAGAAATTTTAAATCCATAGCCCACTTTGTGAGATATATTACAAAAACCTAAAAAATAGGAAAATCACAAAGGTTATAGCTTCCTTATTTGAGGGGATACGAAAAAAGTTAAAGGAATGAAAGTTGATAATAATGTGTATCAAAAAATTCGAAAAACGAAGTTGGCTTTGACATACGCTCTTGTGCAAAAATGACAAGAACAAATATCAAAGTAGGCCATGACACCATTAATTCCGTTTATTTTTTCTCCTTCCAACGATATAAAACATGTCACAACAATTTTAACTGATAGTGTCAATATTTAATATTTTGCGAAAACCACAATTCATATCATTGAACCATAAAAATCAGCTATGCCATAATAGTAAAAATTCACTTTATAATAATCATAATTTAATAATTATTTATTACAACTTAATACAAACAAACAAATTTTTCATAAATAAAAATGCAAGTACAAAATGAACATCCAAAAAAAACGAAAAACTATGTTTAACAGTACTTCTACTACCATACTTAAAAGAAAATGTGTGTATTTATTTACTACAAATGCTCAAATTGTGCACCATGAATTCTAATACCTACACAAACGTGCTCTACGAGATACCTCATACATTACATTTTGGAGAACGTGCGTTCTTAATTAAAAGAAATTTTATTCGGTGATGCCGATTATGTGTTACAGCAAATGGCAGAAATTTCGAACAGTTATTGTAGAAATTCAGAAAGTATTAAAATATTTATTTTACTAATTTCTTTCTGATGACCCAGCTTGAAGTTTTGTAAAACGTAATTTTTAACAAACACGAATTACTTGGAAAAAAATATTGATGAAATAATCTGTCTTGAATAACCATATGTGTTATAACTTGTTAGAATCTGCATTAAAAGGACAACTTTATCTGATACTTGGTCAACTTTTAGTACATTTTTATCCGTCAGCGTCACTTAAAATTAACTAAAATCCTTTATGAATAAAAAGTGTTCAGAAAACCGCTTTTTTTTAAAGTGACATATGATAATAAAGGTATTGGAAATGCCTTTATCGTAAAGGTGTACCTATTCAAAATCCAATTAAAAAAAGAAAAAAACAAAAGAGGTCACAATTTTATTTCTAAAAAATTCTTTAGCAATTTCAGGGGAAAATACAAAAATTTAAATAACTTCTAAACCATTAACAACTGGATGACCACGTATATTATTATTTTTATTGCAAATGACCTCCACCATCACCCTATTCCGTTTGATCATTAATTTATGGGGACACCCTGTATAAATTCTTCTTTCACAAATTATACGCTGTTACCTTATTTTTATTTTAGATGCATTCAGCAATGTAAAATCTGAAATAATAGTCGTCATATTGGCGAGCCAAATAAGATTGACATAACCAAATTTGGTTGATGTATTGAAAATGAAACTCCAGTATTAATATCCATGCAAAAACAATGCAGCCCATCAAATGAGATGTGACAATTTTTGCAACACCAAAAAATTGATATGCTTTGCTGACAGACTGAAATGTAATGTGTGTGACTGCAAAAATTATTACAATAAATATGTCGTTGATGTTAACGACAATGATGATGACGATGATATAATAAGAATCTAGATTCTTAATTATTATTATTTCTTATTCTAGAATAAATAAATTTATATTAAATAATTTAAATAAAAATGTTCTATGACTTGAAGCACTTAAATAATTGATTAAATTTGCGACTTTGATATTTTTTATACATTGTTATAATCATGAATTATACAGGGTGTTTCAGTTAACATTCCCACAACCGATATCTGGGAAACTAAAAAATATATTTTTATTCTGTAAACGGTAATAGATTTCTATGATTAATGCCTTCTTCATGAAGTAAATTTACTATTATAACATTATCACCAGAGATGGCGCAGCAGTTTAAAAATATTTTTCGATCAAGGAAGGTTTGAAACATATGCCATTCAATTAAGAATGAAATTTTAAGCAAAATTGTTCTTATTCCAAAAAGTCAGATCTGCCGTAGTTTTTGAGATATTTTAATTTTATTGTCTAACTTTGAAGTGTTTTTTTTTATACATTTATTTAACGTCGGCCTATTTCCGCTACTGAGGTCTAACACCGACGCCTGTAGACGAGCTACCCCCAACCAGTAATTTTGCCGAACCTCTTCCCTTAAGAAGAGTAGGGATCTTTCACTTGCCTAACATTTAATAGACAAGGGACCGACGGCTTTACATCCCCTCCGAAGGATGGTATATCTCCTATACAACCCTCGCCTAAGGTTGTATAGCTTCCGCGCATACACTGATATACAAGCCGCTGGAATATGTGTGAGGCGAGAACGCGATTTCCGTTGGAATGGTCACCCATCCAAGTACTAACTGCGCCTGTCGTTGCTTTACAACGCATACCGAAGTATGTACATAGTAAAGACGCACCTACGCTCGCCCCCTTTGAAGTGTTGTAATTTTTTTTTAATTGCTGTAACTTTTTTAATCTTGGTTTTCGGATATAGGTTCTTGATGGCTTTTTCGCCTGCTGAAATTTTTTTTAATAGCACTCCCGATTTTACCAGAAATTAATTACCGTTTACAGAATAAAAATATATTTTTTAGTCTCCAATATATCGGCTGTGGGAATGTTAACTGAAACACCCTGTATATCCAAATTTATTTAGAGTGGATAGTTTTCACTGAAATGCATTATAACAACAACAAAGCAAATTTCATGACGTCACTGCGCGAGGTTTAACATTATTATTTTCAATTAAATGCACCGCCTCCAAAATAATTCCATCTTTTGTGTTTTAAATATTGTTGTGTAACGAACCCCCGTATTTAAAAGGGGATTTAAATAAAGCCTGCAAGAGATGCGCTGCCTCAGTTCTGTGTCATTAAAGCGAAAATCTCTCAATTTTGCTGGTAGCCATCTACGCTCTATTATATGTGACTGGATTTTCTATTCAATATTCCAGACTCATATTCGATAGAAAATGACGTTTTACTGTAAATCAACATTGTGAAAACGCAGAAAAAGAGTTGAAGTGCTCCCGACTTTATAATGCACATACACAATGCTTATACGGGGCTGACAGAAACATTAAAACGTTCTTTTCTATGCATTCTCGCCCTTTATTAACGCGAGTAAAATATTACTACGGTCTTTTTTTAACTTCTCTGCTGCTTTTATGTCTCAGATATTTCACAAAGCTAAAAGTTGCCAGTTTGTGGTACGAAGAAAAGACATTTATTCGTTGCATCGCAACGAAAAATTTACGGATCACTCCGACAATGAGGCGATGTACAGGGTTAATCGCTTTATTTCTGTTATTATTGAAAATAGAAAAATAGTTTCGTATAAAAGTTGTAGGATCTTACCTATATTTTATTGAAACGTGATAAAAAAACAATATCATATATAGGTCACGTGATACGAAATAAATACATGTTGTTTTAAAATGGAACACCCTATATATTATTGCATTTTCGAGAAGCTCTTTTCCCCCTGATTTCAAATATATAATATTGCATAGGTCTATCTTAAATACTTCTTGACATATTTGACATTCAAAATGCAAATGAGCTGCTTTACTGCAAGAAGAGTGAGCCATGCGTGTCAAAACACAAATGAAACAGAAATAACAAGTTAGGCCACGAAAATAATTATTTTATTGTTTATTCAATTTTGACATTTCGAATCGTCATTATTAAATACTCTATAGCAACAACCGTAAATAGTTGTTTATTCACTAGTAAAATAAAAAGTTTTTTCTACAACATATGACCTAACTATAATCACGTTTAAATAATATGATATTAGACTTAACTTCATATTTAATTTTTTAAAAAACAGATTTAACAAAGCATGAGAAAACTCTTTACAATAAAATAATACTACATAAGTAATCAATTAAAGAAATTATTCAAAGTGGCTTCTTAAAGTTTGGAAAAATATTACAAATAACGTTATTATGGTTTCTGTTTAAATTGTGAATTTCTTCTGGAATTTTTGCTTTAATAGCTTGAATATTGTGGTTATGATTAAAATTGACTTTGTCTTTTAAAAACCTCCATAAAAAGCTATCTAACGGCGCCAAATCAGGGCTATTTGGTAGCCATCGAATGGTCCCAGTATTGCTTATCCAAATGGGAAATTGATTATTTAAATGTTTACGAACCTCTAAAATGCTATGTGGCGTCGCTCCGTCCTGATGCTAAATCATTCTAGACAATACGTCCATAGGGAATTCTTGAATTAGACGAATCTAAAATTATTTCGAGATACGCTTATCATGTCAAAATAAAATCATAAAATATATACTTTGTTTTGAAAAATTCCGCACCAAACGTGAATTGATTTTCTACCCGATATTTTTATTTGCTTGATCTTTCTCTGTCTTTGGTTTGTATTCTCCCAAGAACGTCTGCTTTTTCTATTAAAAACTCCCGCCGCGGAAAAACTTGACTCATTTGTCCACATAATTTCTTTTAAAAAATCAGGATTTTCATCTAATTCATGGAGCATGATCTGACAAAACTCCAATCTTCTACGTTTTTGGTCTTCATTCAGCTCCTGGACGGGCAATATTTTGTAAGGCCTATATTGATGCTTTTTCAAAGTTTTTTGAATGTTGGGAATAAGTTTTTTCCATTTCACGACCAACATTTAATTAACTGTTAATCGAATCTTCTAAAACCAATATTAAAATAAGGTATCGATCTATTTTATTTGAAATTATTTTTTTTTTCAAAATATAACAATTTATCTAGATCTTCTTCCTCGTTTGCTGTAACTTTACGTCGTTTCCTTGAAAAATTATGGGTCCTATTTACGTGAACATTCAAAAACGTGTTTACGATTCGGATACAACGTCATGTATTCTCTTCTTGCAGCATATATATTTTTATAATTTTTCATATAAAGGGAAGATGATATTTCGACCTTATCAGCCTCACTATAACCCTTTTTGATTAAATAAATGTTAATAATGACGGTTTGAAATGTCAAAATTGAATAAACAATAAAATTATTATTTTCGTGGCCTACCTTGTTATTTTTATCACTTGTGTTTTGACATGCACGGCTCACTCTTGCAATAAAGCAGCTCTTTTCCATTTTTAATGTCAAATATGCCAAGAAGTATTTTAGATAGACCTATGCAATATTATATATTTGAAATCAGGGGGAAAAGAGCTTCTCGAAAATCAATAATATATAGGGTGTTCCATTTAAAAAAACATATTTATTTCGTATCACGTGACCTATACATGATATTGTTTTTTTTTATCACGTTTCAATAAAATATAGGTAAGATCCTACGAGACTTTTTATATATTTTCAATAATAACAGAACTAAAGGGGAGGTCAATATATAGTGAATAATCCTGTACATATTTAAGCCGCATATTTATTTTACCAAAGTGTGCATTGAGAATTATTGCTGGACTACGCTTTCGTGAGAGTTGCCGTAGCACATTCAAAAATTTAAAAATACTAACTGTAACTAGTTTATATATCTGTGAAGTTTTACATATTATATTTACAAGAATAAGGATAAGTTTCCTGCTAACCAAGCCAACCTACTACAGCCACGTTCTTGTCGAACAGCTTTTTATCAAAAAAGCTTATTTACAATGGGTGTAATTTTTTAAATTTTTTATGTAATGACATTAAATATTCCAGAAATAAAAATGTTGCTGGAAAAGAATTGTTACATATCTATCTTACATTTAAATCCAAAATTAATAAACATACGGTATACACATATTAAAGTGATTTTTTTATTTTTCACAGTGTTTCTTGTTTGAGTATCTTTTAAAATTTTATATTGTTATGTGCTGCCCTCTAACAGAGAGGAGAGTTGTAATTACTCCCTGGCCAGAAGGGTGGCGCCATCTGTGGGCCAACTGGCGAACCACCATTTAGTAGTGCCTAAGAAAATTCTAGAGAATTCCAGTATATTTGTGGAAAGTTCTACAATGATATTCTGGACATTCCAAGTGGGTATATAAAGAGGTGAAGCCAGCAGATGGGGGAACAGTACAGTACAGTTTAGTGAAGGATAAACAGTTCAGTTTAGTATCCAGTACAGTTCTGGGTAATCTGTGGTTCTGGTTACAGAAACAGTTTGTAGAAGAACAGTTCAGTTGAGTGAAGTATGCAGTTTAGTGAAGTAAACAGACAAGAGAGTTTTTAGGTTAGACAAGAGTTGACAAGTTTAAGAAGAAAAGTAAAGTGCTTAGTGTTTTAAAAGTAGTGAAATTATATTAGATTGTTATTATTAGTTGTGTGATTTTTAAGTATTTGCTAGTGTAAATTTAGTGATTAAATAAATCAGTGGTTTGTGAAAATTCTTGTTGCAAGTTATTTGGAATCCACAAAGTGTTTACTGAAAATTGTAAACACGTTACAATTGGTGTCAGAAGCGGAATTGCAACAGAATTTCTGAAGAATTCGACGAAGTTCCATAGTGTTCTATTTGGAAACCACTGGAGATATTGAAGTGAGTCGAACTGGAAAGTGATATAGACATTAGACGAGACTTATTTGTGCTAGTGTGAGGAAATTTCTGGGACATTCTGTTTAGAAATTAGTGTAGTTTTTAAGTGGTTTCAACTGAGAAGCGATATAGACTTTAAATAAGACTTGTTCGTGCTGTTTCGAGTTAATTGTTTGGATGGAAACAAGAAGCATGGCTGCCGAAAAGCAAATGCAAGACATGTTCGAGCAATTTAAAAAAATGATGCTACAGGCAGAAAAAGAAGAACAAGAAAGACGTCAAGAAGAAAAAGAAAGACGACGTCAGAAAGAAAAAGAAGAACAGGAGAGACGTGAAGAAGAAAAAGAAAGAAGACGTCAAGAAGAAAAGGAAGAACAAGAAAGAAAACGACAAGAAGAAAAGGAAGAATTGAGAAAAATTATACAGGTGCAACAAGATGCTATCCTGTCAGCCACTAATGAAGTCAAGGAAAAAGTAGATAAAGTTGAACAAAAAGTTGGTAACGTCGAAGGAGAAATTAGTGACATTAAGGGAAAAGTTACTGGCGTTGAAGAAAAAGTTACTGGCGTCGAAGAAAAAGTTACTGGTGTCGAAGAAAAAGTTACTGGCGTTGAAGTAAAAGTTACTGGCGTTGAAGGGAAAGTTACCGATATAGAAGGAAAATTTCGTGCAGTTGAAGGAGAGGTAGAGCGACTTAAGCGACTGTTAAGAGAACAAGGAGGCCAACTGGTATTATCATCGTCAGGTCCTCGATTACAACCGCCTTCCTTTGATGGTCAAACTTCTTGGTCATCCTATAAAAGACAATTTGAGGCAGCGGCATACGCAAACAATTGGAGTAATGAAGACAAAGCTATGGCATTGGTGCTAGCATTAAGGGGCCAAGCCTCAGAGTTGCTTCAGAGTATCCCAGTGACGCAGCAACGGGATTTTAAAGTTTTGGAAGCTGCACTAGATCTAAGATATGGCGACCAACACCTCGCCCAAGTATACCGGACTCAGCTCAAATCACGCACACAAAAGGTTGGGGAAAGTTTACAAGATTTTGAAGCAGCTGTTGAGCGACTGACGTACCTGGCTTACCCGGATGCACCCAAAGAATTCCAGGAACAGTTAACAGTTGATACTTTCATTGATGGCATAAGAGACGAGGAGATCAGGCGAGTCCTTAGATTATCTCGAGCTAAGACTGGTAGCGAAGCCTTGATCCATGCCCTCGAAGTTGAAGCCGCTTATGAAGAGACTCTACAACCGAGAGTACGAGCCATGAAAGTAGAAGAAGGGAACCGTTTAGAAAAATCAAATATGGAATCTTTGATGGCTGACATGCACAAAATGATAAGCCAGTTGATGACAAAACCAGATGCTCCAAGGAAGCAGGAAAGAGAACAGAGCGATGGACAGCCAAGGAAGGTGATTCGGTGTTATCAGTGCAGCAAACCAGGACATATGATGCGGCAGTGTCGAGAACGGAATCCTGGGGAAGTAAACACTGCAAAGAAAGAGGAAGTTCGCTCTGATAAGATGAGATTGATTGTTATGTTAACAGACATACAAAAAATGGTCGCACAATTACTAAACGAATTAAGTTCGCGACCGGAGCTGAAACAGGAACCGCAACCGCCGAAACAGGAGCCGAAGCAGCAGCGAAGTGCTGGAGGTCCGACAAAAGTAATCCGCTGTTATAATTGCGGCAAATTGGGGCATGTCAAGAGGTACTGTCGCCAGAGGAGCCCTAAGGAAGTGAATGCCGAGAATGTAAAGAAGCAGCAGGATATAGCAGAAGTGAAGGCAGTTAAGATAGAGGTTCCGAAGGACTGGTCAAGGAAAGTTCTAAGAGAGGAACAACTGAACGACGATGAAATTGGACCAATGTTGAAGGCGAAAGAAAAAGGAATCCGCCCGGAATGGAAGGACGTTTCCAGTAAAAGTGTTGGACTGAAGGCTTTATGGGCGCAATGGGATTCACTTAAGGTTATAGATGGACTATTACGGAGAGCATGGGAGAGCCCGGATGGGAAAGAAGTTACCATGCGGTTGCTGATACCCAGGTGCCGAGTACCAAAAGTACTTCGGGAAGTGCACGAGGGAATATCCAGAGAGCACTTTAGCAGAAATAAGACTTTGGCTAGAGTACGGGAGCGATTTTACTGGGTAAATAGCTGTCAGGATGTAGAGGCTTGGTGTCGCAGTTGCAAGGTTTGTGCGAATGTGGCTGCCAAGAGGTCACCTACAGGGAGTGGTGATAGAATGACGGCTAGATATGACCGCAATGCCAGTTCAGCAGGATTCAAGGTGGGGGACTCGGTTTGGCTGTATAACCCACAGCGGAGTGAAGAAGGATTCTCGAAGCCTCGCTCACCTTGGGAAGGACCGTATTCTGTCATCACTCGGATCAACGACGTTGTTTATAGGATTCAACGTAGAAAGAAGTCCAAGATGAAGATCGTGCACCTGGACAGGTTGGCAAAGTATACTGGGGTATCTGAAATGCCTGACCGGGACGTTCAGGCTTAAGGAGGGGGCAGTGTTATGTGCTGCCCTCTAACAGAGAGGAGAGTTGTAATTACTCCCTGGCCAGAAGGGTGGCGCCATCTGTGGGCCAACTGGCGAACCACCATTTAGTAGTGCCTAAGAAAATTCTAGAGAATTCCAGTATATTTGTGGAAAGTTCTACAATGATATTCTGGACATTCCAAGTGGGTATATAAAGAGGTGAAGCCAGCAGATGGGGGAACAGTACAGTACAGTTTAGTGAAGGATAAACAGTTCAGTTTAGTATCCAGTACAGTTCTGGGTAATCTGTGGTTCTGGTTACAGAAACAGTTTGTAGAAGAACAGTTCAGTTGAGTGAAGTATGCAGTTTAGTGAAGTAAACAGACAAGAGAGTTTTTAGGTTAGACAAGAGTTGACAAGTTTAAGAAGAAAAGTAAAGTGCTTAGTGTTTTAAAAGTAGTGAAATTATATTAGATTGTTATTATTAGTTGTGTGATTTTTAAGTATTTGCTAGTGTAAATTTAGTGATTAAATAAATCAGTGGTTTGTGAAAATTCTTGTTGCAAGTTATTTGGAATCCACAAAGTGTTTACTGAAAATTGTAAACACGTTACAATATATTCATTTTAGCCTGGTAGCTGGGACATGAGCTTATGTTACACTATACCTTGAAACTGGTTGTAGAAAATATAGAGTTTGTGAGAGAAAAACCTATTATTTATACCCCAAACCGTCATAATTTTGAAAAAATAAGAAACTGTAGATATCTCACCTATTTTTCATAATTTCATAAGTAATGGAGCCCGTCTATTATTTCTTTTTAACTTATTTTCGCGTTTTTTGCAAAAATCAATGTACTCAAGTTTATTTATAGTGGATAGTTTTTAGAAGATGCACTGTATATAGCGCTTGTTATTGTTTTTGAAATTCCTTTGAATTTTGTATTCCATTGTATCAACATTAAAAATATCAAAGTGGTGACTGACATTCCTAACAATGTCTCTTTACGCCAGTGCAATAATATCAAAAAGTCGGTCCTCCTTAACTGCCTACCTAGTGCAATGCACAAAGTTTTTATTCTCCAACTTTTATTGCAAAAGACGTGGGCCAGAATTACCCTCTCGGAACTGGATGTTATGAGAAAATTAATTACGAACTCGAATTTTCTAGTTAAATATTTATTGCTCCCGATACGATATAATGGCAAGTAAAACTTGAATATAATAGGAAGCTGTTAACAGGAATATATTAGAGTATCCGGTTTATACTTTGCAGATGTTTTTTATACAATGTGGACAATTTTACTGCAATAAATTTAGTTATTTGAATACCGTCTGTCTGTTCTACAAGGACCACACCAAATATCTCGCTTAATATTTATTGCAGAAGAACAAAGTTTTAGAAACATTATCCCATCTTTTGTGAGCTATATTTCAGTAAAAAGAAATTTGAAATCCATAGCCTACTTTGTGAGATATAGTACGAAAACCCGAAAAATAAGAAAACCACAAACGGTATAACCGTGATTAGTGAAAAACAATGCAAACAGTCATTAACAAATTTGACAGACTGTCACTATTGCATCTTGCGTTGTCGAGTTCTAAGACAAGTTTTATATCAGTAATTATGGTGTAAACCAATAATAACAAATTCGATATGATGATTCGATCTAAAAACGCATGGTTCATTTTTTTTTTTTTAAGTAGTAAGGCGAGGGCGTGTTGCGGATAATGTAAGAAAAGTGAATAGAGTATTGAATTATGTTAAACAAAATGAAGAAACCTCTTTGAAACAAATTCAGAGAAACTGTCGCATAAAAAAGACAGTGCAAGAAAAATATTTTTAAAAAAAACGGATTTCGATGCTACAAAATGAAGAAACTTCAATATTTTGATGAGGGAGATAAACCGAGGAGAGTAAGACTTTGTAGATGGTTTGTAACGAAGCATTTTTCGTTACGGAAATCTGCATAAAATTTATATTTAATTGTACTCTATATAATTATGTTTCTTGTTTTCTGTACCGCCTTAAGCGACTTACTGTATATTATCCGAAAATATTCACTATTTGAATACCGGGATATTTATCTAAAGTGGCAAATATTTATAAACAGAATTATTGTTTATTATTTGACGTAATTAATTCAATAATTAGTTATCTGTGGCCGATTAAATCCGTTTCTTTTTCGTAGTTGGTTAGAATAATTATTTGAAACCGATTCCATACATTACAAAAGTCAGAATACTTTATTTATACTAACCAACGCACGTAATAATAATTTACCAGTACGTTTAATAACTTAATACAGCCCTCCTCGCTGGCTTGTACTCAATACAGTGGGCCATGCGCGATTCTAAAGCACGTGGGGTTCCTCGCGATACCCTGAGTGGGAATCTGGCTATAAAACTGACCGTAAAGACCTGTAAAATCAGAATTTGTTCTAAATCTCGAAGCTACCAGACGTCTACCATCTGCCCAGTGCGAACCAGGAAAGAGTAAGAAAGCTTTGATATATATATATATATATATATATATATATATATATATATGTTGTTTTTTAGGTTTTCGCGGGTGTTAAATGAAGTGTTGTTATACTTCCGGGTGCTCTCCCGGGTCGATGGTTGACTCCTCCAGGAGTCACGGTTGTCTAAACGACATTTCGGCAGAATCTCACCTGCCATTTTCAGGTTCTCGCTGAAAGCTGCCTACTGCTGCTCCTCGCTGTTCGAGCAAAGAGAAGCAGCAGTAGGATTCACTGAGTTGCTCAGTATCGCTTATCGACTTTTGGATAGTGTTGTTCAACCACTTGGGACTTGAACTGGCGCCCGAGTAACAAGTAACAAAGCTCGAGTGTCAAAGTGACAGCCTTAGTTCTCGCACTGTACGAGGAAAAGAGCGTCACAGGTTGTTAAATAAAAAAAGGAATGACCCGTTGATATGTAGCAAAATTCTTTGGACGGACGAATCGAATTTTTCTAATAATGGATTTTTCAATAGAAATACGCATTATATGTGGACACGAAAAAATACACATTGGTGCAGAGAGACTACTTTCCAAGAAAAATTTTCTAGGAATGTTTGGGTGGGTCTTTTAGGGACTAAAGTAATTGAGCCTTATTTTTATGATGGCAAATTAACCGCTCATAGATACTTTAATTTCCTGCAAAACGAATTTCAAGATTTTCTTTATGAATTATTCATATTTTCAACAAGATGGGGCTCCACCTCACACTGCTATAATATGTACAAATTATTTAAATCAAGTTATGACAGCTAGCTGTATAGGCACCTATAGAACCCATTCTATGGCCAGCTCGATCACCAGATATTACTCCCTTGGATTTTTCTGCCTGGGGTTACATTAAAGACAAGGTATTTCAAACTGCCTCTGAAAATATTGAGGATATCAAAACCAGAATTAGAAACGCATATGAGGTAATTACTCCTGAAATGCTCCAAAATGGAATGCGTGAGGTGTCTCGTAGAGCACGTTTGTGTATTAGAATGCATGGTGCACAATTTGAGCATTTATAATTAGAAAAATAAATACAAACATTTTCTTTTCAGTATAGTGGTAGGTAGTACTGTTGTTATATTTACTTTTCGGTTTTTTTTTTTGGATGTTCATTTTGTACTTGTATTTTTATTTATGAGATATTTGTTTGTTTGTATTATATTGTAATAAATAATTAGTGAATTATAATTATTATAAAGTGAATTTTTACTATTATAGCATAGCTGATTTTTATGATTCAATGATATAAATTGTGGTTTTCGCAAAATATTAAATATTGACACTATCAGTTAAAATGTTTGTGACATATTTTATATCGAATGAAGTAGTTTCTTCCGGGTCTTGCCATGGCCGTCGAACTTGACTTGACGTTTCGCTGATCATCCCGTCAGCTTCTTCAGAAGGATTCTAAAGTCGGCCGTGAAAACCTGCATTCTACTATGTTTTATATCGTTGGAAAGAGAAAAAATAAACGGAATTAATGGTATAATGGCCTACTTTGAAATTTGTTTTTTTCATTTTTGTACAAGAGCGTATGTAAGCCAAGTGCGTTTTGCGAATTTTTTCATACACATTATTATTGTTATTGTCTTTGCCGTCGACTTTCATCCCTTTAACTTTTTTCGTATCTCCTCAAATAAGGAAGCTATAACCGTTTGTGGTTTTCCTATTTTTCGAGTTTTTGTAATATATCTCACAAAGTAGGCTACGGATTTCAAATTTCTTTTTATTGAAGTATAGCTCACGAAAAATGGGGGATAACTGTTTGTAAAACTTTATTCTTCTACAATAGATATTAAGCGAGATATTTGGTGAGGTCCTCGTAAAATAAACAGACGGTAGGTAAATAACTGAATATTTCAAATTAAAATAAACAATGTTTTTGTTTAATAAATTGGTTTTCTAGTTATTATACAAAAATAATTACATATGACAACCTAGCAAGCATCTAAGATAAAAAAAAATTCTCTACTGTCAAATTCACTTCTTACAGCATTAAAAGTCGAATTTACGACTTTGCAATAGGGTTTTCCCACTAATTTTATTTTAACAATTTGTGTCGTGAAAATGATATAATGAAACATTTTATTAATTTACAACAATTTAGTTTTCTAATAAGAATTATTTCTAAGAAAATATCGTTAAAACAACTTGCTGATAATTTCACTGCTTTTTAAAACGGGCATTTTTACGCGCCAGAATTACGTATCTACCCGGAAAACCAATGAGATTATGGATATAATTAGTTAACTGTGTGTTAAAGAAAGCTTTCCTCTAAAACTTCTCAGAATTTCAATTTGTAATGCTTGTACTGTGATTGGTCTAAAGCAGTGGACGTGTAAATATTGGCCAATCAGAATCCAGATAAATGCCGCACAAGTTATTCGTGAAAGCGTCGGACGTTAATATTTTGTACTGTAGTTTAGGTTTAACCTTCACTGACATTACATATCAAATGACTAACCTAAAACGTTAAATTTATATTTTTATGTTTGTATTGTTTGGAGTGAAAATATTATTTTATCAGTTTCTGGTTTATGTTTTATTAATTCCACAATCAAAATGGAATCAAGTGGAAGAGTGCTGTCAATAAATAGAGGTTATGTTATGTCAACAGAGATCAAGATTAATAAACAATCTTGAACAGAGACAACCTCTGTGATTGGATTTCAGGGTGTTGGCGTCACAACGCGCCAATTTATGGCTGTTTAAAATGAACCTAATATTTTTCAAACTTCAAGTTTTTTTTTTGTTACTATTAGTAAAATTAATAAGATAATAAATATGCCATAAATCATTTTTTTACGTGAGTTAAGTATTTCAGCAATAATTTTTTTTTCTGGGAAAACCCTATTTGTTGGCATTTAAACAAATATTCCAACTTCCAATTTTCTCCAAATGTAACCTAGTTAAATATTTCACAATTTATTGCTACTATTTCACGATTAACTTAATTTTATTATTTGTCAAGATATTCACATCGAAATACTTAAATTTTTTGTTTGTATCATGATGTATCACATTGAAATTAAATTGATACGTACATCGACAAAGTACATGAAGTATGTCAAGCAATTTCATTAGCAAATAATAAATTATTTATTTAACTTTTACATTCTAATTTGTAAAATTAAGTTTGCTACATTAAACTGGACGTTATTTATAATAATAATATTTTAATTCGAGCGTTAATTTGAGACACGCATCTAATTTCTTCACAACATGTGCAAGAGTACATGCTGAGTCATATATTAACTAATTAATTAAGAACCACGACCTATGTTCAAGTATTAAATTAATATGAATTAAAGACAATTTTGTTACATCGATATTAATGTTTGATGCAGATTCTATACTTACAGACTTCTAGAGGCCTTATTTTTCATCGTATGTAATGTATTTTTTCCAATGTTCCAATATCAACATGGACAATAAAAACGTAATATTTTTCAGATACCTTAAATGCATTTTTGCAATGAAAAGAGAAGAGAAATTATCATAATCATTTCTAGGCAAATATCCGAAAAATATCATTTTTTTCCGATCTTATAAGTAGCAGGTTAAACTCGTGTCCAATGCATAATAGAAAATCTATTGTATGTAAAGGATCTCTAAGATCTTCAAACAATCCGAACTACCGTCATATTGTGAAAATTATGAACTTTCTTTGAAGGTCACATTGAAATAAGTTCGTGTCTACCAAAAATATAATTATTAATGTTTCAAGTAAACACTGCTTTTAGATTAAAACATAATATTTCAATCGCAAACTCCTCTATAAAATCCTTATTTTACTATACGGAACCAACAGCTACTCTCCGGGCTATGTGCCCCGGCGAGCGCTGAATTACAAGTTACAAGCCGGGCGCGTTAAGTGTAATAATTGCATATTACTAACAGAACGCTAATGCTTCGATTGCAACAAACACCAGCCGAAATATTGATCCTACTTAAAGGAGGTCTCGTGCCAGTCGTCCCACACCACTTGCAGACTGCAGTTTCGAGCTGTTGGCTCTCGTCAGTGCAAGATAGGCATGTGACGAACGACACGAATATCCTTCGACCATTTGGTACATCTCGGTATCCTTAGGATAGCGACATGTAAAATAGTCAGCAGGCGCCATCTAGTGGTCCAGTGTTTGCTGCAATCGAAAAATAAATAACCTGACTGGGCTTAGCATAGTTCAAATGTGCTTCTAGAGGGCAGAATAATTAAACATAATATTTCAGTCGCAAACCCCTCGTGTCGGTCGTCACATGCCTACATTGCACTGACAAGAGCCAACAGCTCAAAACTGGAGTCTACAAGTGGTGTGAGACGACTGGCACGAGAGCTGCTTTAAGTAAGATCAGTCTTTCAGCTGGTGTTTGGTGCTATTGAATCATTAGCGTTCTGTTGGTAATAATATGCAATTATTACACTTAACGTGCCAGGCTTATAACTTGTAATTCAGCGCTCGGCGGGGCACATAGTACGGAGAATGGCTGTTGGTTGCAGTCTGGTTACGTTCCTTATAGTAAAATAAGGATTTTATAGAGGAGCTTGCGAATGACATATTATGTTTTAATATTCTGCCCTCTAGAAGCACATTTGAACTACTGCTTTTAGGTGTTTTCAAATAATTTATTTAGAAATATTCTACACGTTTCGGCTTTATGCCTTTTTGAAGAGATTTGGTAGAATAGAGTAGAGTGGTGTGGAGTGGAGAGGCGTGGAGCGGAGCGAAGCGGAGTGTAGTGGAGTAGTGTAGAGTAGAATATAATAGAAATTAACTAATCAAATGTCCGAACTGGAGACCTTTTCTTTAGCATTTATTTAACGTTGCCTATTTCCGCGACTGTGTATTGTCATCAAAGCTAAATACGTCTATTTGACCGTTTGTCACAGTTACGCGATTAAGTGCTCCGCACTCGGCAGCGCTCGAGAACAGCATTTACAACCAACACTTTCAGAATAAAGACTTTTGATGCTAGAAATCCTGTACAAAATTCACAAAACAATTTGCACGGAAACGCAGTGCGGCCGCTCTGAATAAAATTCCTTTCAGAGATCGTTACTAATGGCGAATACGCCGAGTTCACGGCACCAAAACGACCAAACTCTCGGTTTTGCGATGACTTATGAATAGAAGACTGCAACTAGCACCATCTGTCACCGGGAGCAGTCATTATATTCGCAGCTGAACCAGCCATTTAGTTTACAAAGTCGTGTTTAAAAACCTCGTTCGATGTCATACTTCGTATTTTGTTCTTTTAGTTGCGATTAGTCCAGGATTTTCCTTATTTATTAACGTAATTATCCGCGCCCCGTGAAATATTCATTTGCTTCGGTGTTTATCTTACTCGGTTTTAATGTTTAGCTACTGAGGTGGCGTAACACTAACGGCTAATGAGTTAAACAAAGATAAAATTTACAATGTCAGGACCTCAGGGGCGGAAGTAACATGTTTACAGTTAAAGGCGGTAATTTTCAGAATCCATGCTCTTAGAACTAAAGTACGTGATATTTTGTGGGCCTAAAATACTACAAAGTGAAAGTGGAAAGTTATTGTTTACGTTGGAGTATAGTTGAAAAATTAGGAAAAACCTCTTATCAAAAAAAAAAAATCATTTCATTCAACCGACTTGAGTTGAACACTCTACGTAGACCTCCTACTAGTACAGATTTTTCTCATTTTTTTCTGAATTCTTCGTACACAGATGAGATCATATCGAGTAATACCATGAATCGAGTAAAATGTTTTTTTTAAAAAGAAGTTTTTCTTTATTTTGCAACTAAACTCTGTATTTGATTTTTTCTTTGTAATTGAAAAAAAATTGTTAAATAAAATTTTCATGAAAATGTAAAAAGGTCGACTACCTTTTCATATTTTCTAATTTTTAGAATACACAGTATAATTTATCTTAGGTGACAAAAGTTTGTGACATCCCAAAAGAAGTAAAACTTTTTATAATGAATGTCTTTTTCCGGAAAATCAAAAATTGTATTCTTTGTCATTTAACTTTTAAAAATATTTTTATTACGAAGAAGGAATAGAAGGATGTCGTTAAGAAATTATTAATGGTGAACAAAATTATAGTTTATGAATTATTATTTTTGATTAATAAAAAAATAGCACGATCTCATTAAGAAATTTTCGATACGGAAATGAAAATGAAAATTAAATTCCGGCTTTTGAGAAAAAACTGAAAATTTGCCATACCTATCACTAGCACTCACTGATATTAACAGACCTAGAGGATAGGCATTATCCAGACCAAACACCAGAACGGCCCAAACTCGCGGACTGGAGGTTGGCCACCGAGGTTATAATACCTGACAAAATCATATGGGCAATTAGTAAGTTTCAATCACTCAAATCTCCTGGGATGGACGGAATATATCCAATCTTGCTCCAAAGGGGGCTAGAGGTATTAATACCTTACTTATGTAAAATATTCAGGGCTTGCTGGGACTGGAGACACACACCAAAAATATGGCGGTAGGTGAGTGAGATTCATCTACCTACCAAAAATAGGTAGATTATCGGACCAAGCGCCCAAGTTTATCCTCTTTCCTACTTAAAACGATGGAAAGACTGATTACATTAGGTACATTAAAAACGAACTACTAAGGGAAAATCCCCTGAGTGAACGTCAATATGCATACCAGCCTAGAAGGTCGACAGACCTTGCGCTGGATGAATTAAACAGACTACTAGCAAAGTTCTTAGATGACAAGCAAATGGCAGTAGCAACATTTCTAGACATAGAAGGAGCTTTTAATAACGCGACAACGCACTTACTCACGAGGGCATTATCAAACAAAGGAGACGCAATAGTGATTTGCCGGTGGATTAAAGCCAGCCTAGACAATAGGCTCATATCCAATCTAGGTGAGATCTCCATTGAGGCGATAGTGAGCACAGGTTGCCCCCAGGGAGGAGTATTATCTCCACTACTGTGAGCAACCCTGGTTGACGAACTCCTCCGGAAACTGTTCTTCTATTGCTTAGGATATGCTGATGATCTAGCAATAGCTGTCAAGGGACGATTCGCGAATACAATAACGGAGAGTTCGCAAAGAACCCTAAATGTTGTCGATAAATGGTGTTGTAAGGAAGGACTCTATAAATACCCACAAAACCACAGTCGTCACTTTTACACGAAGAAGAGCACTGGAAGGCCTAAAGCCCTTAAGACTCAACGGATTGGAAATTCCACTTACCTGTGAGGCAACATATTTAGGAATCATCTTTGACTATAAATTAACATGGAACTCCCACATCCAAAAAGTCTCACAAAAAGCAACAATCGCCCTGGGAAGGTGTAGGCAAATGTGTGGAAAAAGACTGGGAGCAAAATCCCAAAATGAACCTGTGGTTATATACCAGGGTAGTGAGACTCATGTTAACCTATGAATTAGTGGTATGCTGGACTAAGATGGTGCAGTTGGGAGCAATAAGGCTGTTAAGTGGCGTACAAAGGCTTGCACACGGAGACCATAAAAACTGATCCTACGGCTGCACTTGAGGTTCTCTTGGACCTGTCACCATTATGTGTTTCATACAAGGTGAAGCTCGGTCAGTGATGCACAGGTTAATGCAAGGCCAAACGCCAATTAGCCAGCAACACGGGATGGTGTACCAGAAGTTATACTCGGAGATGAGGGCAGATCCCATCCTAGGCATACCCACGGATGTAATGGTTCCAAGGTATAACTTTAATAAGACTATTCAGACTGTAATACCAGACAGGGATGACTGAAAAAACCTTCCATAACAGCACAGTCTGGTACACTGACGGCTCCAAGACAGAACAAGGAGTCGGAGCCGGGATTTACGGGACAAGGTCAAAAGTCAGTATCCCGATAAGTCTAGAGAAATACGCAACGGTGTTTCAGGCTGAAGTGATCGCCGTACATTGTTGCGCACGGGAAATAATAGGACAAGGCACTGTTAACCAGTCAATTGCCATTTTCTCTAATATCCAAGCGGCAATAAAAGCAATCAGTCCCATGCAAATCAACTCAAGATTGGTGTGAGACTGCTTGACGGCCCTTACAGAGCTGGGAAGTCAGAACAGAGTGACCTTAGCATGGGTACCACGACACGAGGGACACAGAGGAAACGGAAAGGCTGATCAACTGGCCAAGGAAGGCGCACTCAAAGCCCCAATAAGACCTGAGCCATTTTGTGGCGTGGCAAAGCCATGCATACAAGCAGCCATTAAGGAATGGGTGCAAAATAAATCTCTGGAATGGTGGAGGAATCTACCAGGACAGAGACAGGCCAAAGAGTTCATTAAAGAACGTTCGACCAAATTCGCGAAAGATCTACTAAACCAGAATAAGAAGGCCATAAGAGTAATAGTAGGCCTTCTAACTGGGCACTGCCGGCTCAATAGACACGAGTCTAATGGGTCTGGCAGAGGAAGCAACATGCAGGTTCTGTCAAGAGGAAGAGGAAACCTCAGGCCACGTATTGTGCCACTATGAGGGGTTGGCGAGACAGATTCTAAGTACTCGGAGAAGAAAAACCAAAGGCGGACAGCTATACCAAAGGACCTTTATCAAAGCTGTGAAATCTAGTACAAAGGACAAAGCTGGATGAGGTACTATAAGGAATGTATTGTAGGATCTATCCTATCACTACCAAAAGTACTTCACTTTTGCCTAATTTATGTGTACCAAAAAAGAAATTTTTAAATTCAAAACCAACCAAAAATTTGGGGGCATACAATGAATCGTAGCCACCCGGATTTTACACAAACAAGCATAATATAGTATATTGACGAGCGTTTGGCCAATACAGCTGGTGTTATCGGGAGGTAAATTACCAATATAATACTTATGCTTAGAATCTCGCAATATTAAAATTTCATTGCCTTAATGTCATTCTGGAGACACACCGGCAAAAGCTTCATCAACACTGTCCAAGGTAGTGTACGATAAAAGGAAATATTTATATACAGAAAAAAGAAAACTTACCATTAAGAACCCCCATTTCCCTTTAGCTACTCGTGATGAACAAGGTAGTCAAACTTTCCTCTATCAGTTTTAAACATCTGAAATGAAGAAAAAAAAACTTAAGCTATAACAGAAAAAGTTAAAAATATTTAAAATTTTATTTGTATACTTCGTTGCATTTTTGTCAAGATTCTTATATTACAATGTATTATTCAAGAGTAAAGAGCCCACTGGAATAAACGCGAATAGCTTATATTTGCCATTTTATTTTGCAGATATGCTACCTAGCATGGCGGTAAAATGTCACGCTGTGAAAAAATCCCAGCTGGACAGAAATCTCCGTCGAAGGACGAACCATAATCATCATCGTTTCCGTAATGGTCTTAACGTGAGTATAAAAAAGTTGTACCCCCACACATTTTAGCATACATTTGCATAATGACAATTTCATTCACGAGTGATATTTGCCTCTGAGAACGTATTGATCATGGCCCTAATCCCTCTGCAGCGGGGCTTGTCTTAACTTTTATCGTGCTCACGAAAAGATGAATGGCGCAGAACGCCCTTCAAGAGATCCCTCGCACAGGAACGGCTCCAAGTTTCTCAAATTACGCACTAACAAATTATTTACTTCATTTATCACTTTTCTCTGATTTATTTTACACTAGAAGTAGAATGTTTTTCTTTGTACAGAATATAAAGGCGCACATAGTTATAGCACAGTCTGTTTTAATTTAGACGTAATTCTTAATTTACTTTAAAAAATAAAAAATCGGCAGCTACTGGAAGCGGCTGGAACCTCCCCGCTCCGTGGATCTTTGAAGCCGAAAAGAGCATTAAATTGTGTGACAAAACGGCACTAAACGTAATCCGATATCATCCAAAACCTTTTCAGATCTTCTGGGGCACTAAAAAACCCTCAACTTAATGAATTTACAATCATCTATGCGAGTTATTACCTACATTATCGCTCGTTGAATAATATACTATTAGGATATTAACAACTTTAACATCACTTGAACGAATAAGAAAGTCTAGTTATCCTAAATACTACAGATTTGTAAAGCAACAAACTGAAAATTGGTAAAGTGATAATCTATAATAAATTCACCAACGAAGGTACAGAAAGCATATGATATTGATATTGTTACATCTACCTTTAAAGTTTGTGACAATCCACTAAAAGTTACAAGTATGCCGAAATCTTATTAACATGACATGACACCAACGTTATCGGATGACAAACGATGACAATGACAATCGTCAAAATTTGCTCATTGCAATCCGATCGCTCGCGGCTGTCTTTGTTAAATGAAACATTAGCATTTCAGTAATTTTACTAGATTTTAAAGGAATAAAATTGTAGTTTAATCTTCGATTTGTCTGTATATATATATTTAAAAACAGCACTAAACGTAATCCGCTCTACTTCTAGAGCAATGAAGAAACCCACACACGTGAATTGACACGCGATGTGATGAGTTTCACGACGTAACGGCTACGCGCATCGATCATGTCATGCGAAATGTGATCTATGCTTCATATTTGCTTTGTTTTTAATTTTCTTCACGGAAACCAAATCGAAAGGGTGGAAGTATGATATATCGTTGAAATCAGAATTTTAACTGCTTACAATACACACACACACACAGACATTTTTCAAAAACCACTTTTTTGGGTTCCTAGGACCTCAAAACGTAAAGATGTGATGTTATCTCAATTTTCGTTTTTGAACCAATTTTAGTAAGCTCTCACAATTTTATTGTGGAGAAGTTAAAAGGGGGTTCTCGATTTCTTGTTCATGTTTGATTGCGTTGTGTCCACATATTTTTCCAAGTCGATAAGGCAAAATCGATTTCAATAGAACCTGTACGATGACTTAAAAACCGCTCAAATTACAAAATTTACTAACCCACGTAAAGAAAGTAAGTTTTTATGTTTAGTACAATTTGCAGAAATGGCTGAGAATCTAGTTTCACGCAAATATAAGCCGCACTAAGTATTAAAGAAAATAATAATACAATATAGCTATGGTGGTAAATTTGGTCATAATGGAAATATTAATTAAATAATATAATAATATTTATACTTATATATATATATATATATATATATATATATATATATATATTTTAAACAAAATAATCTAAAACAAATTTGTGGAAGATGTTCAAAATTACTGCAATTTTCATTTATGCACCATGAAAGCCTATTTATTAATTAATTCAACCCTGCACACTTTCAACAGGGACACACTAATCCTGTTGATGACTGCAACACTATAGCATATATTTTCTTATGAAGATTAGGAAATCTAGCTGGCTACCTGAGTACTCCGTTTGTACCTATCCATCTTCCTGGATAGGTATGGTGAAGACAATTACTGACATTGTTGCTATTATGTGGACCTGCACCATCTTGATGAAACCACATTGTCTCTAATTGAATAAAATAGAAAAGGTACATCATTTTATAAGGACCGATATCTGGAAAGAAGACAACCGTCTAAAAAATCATTTGAGAGGTTGATGGAACGATTTGACATAAGGAGAAAGTAGAATATGAGAAAAAGGGACGAACAAAAAATGTAGTAAATGAAGAAATCGAAACAGTCATATTCTGAGCGTCATTGAAGATCCTCATCGCAGTATAAGAGAATTGGCAAGAGAAAACTATATAAGCCGATCTTGTCCATCGAATTCTATAAAAAAAAAAACAAATTTCATCCCTATCACGTTCAACTAATGCAGGAATTGATTAATAGGGATTATGAAAACCGAATACAATTTTATAATCACCTGCAGAATTTGAGTTGAATGGATCTCAATTCCTCAGACATTTAATTCATCACCAAACCAGAATACAATTTTGTCATTGAGCAAAACAAAAAGTAGGACCACAAAGAAATTTTTTTGACTGTGTTTTGTTTGCCGATGAAGCGACGTTTCATAAAAATGGACATGTTCATCGTCATAATTTTCATTATTACGACACAATATCCATCCTTACATCTCACGAACAAATAGCCAAACAAGATGGTCGTTGAATGTTTGGGGAGGAATTGTTGAGGATTATGTAACAGGACCACATTATTTTGATGGACGTGTGAATGGTCAAATTTATTTGGGATTTTTGCAAGACAGCTTGGAAGAATTACTGGAGGATGTCCCCAGGGATATTAGGGAGAGAATGTGGCACCTCCATGATGGAGTATCTGTGCACCACACTACGGCTATTCACGAACATTTAAACGACGCTTTTCCAAATGGTTGGATAGGAAGAGGAGAACCCCATAGTTGGCCTGCCAGAAGCCCTGATTTGACCAAAATAGACTTCTTTTTGTGAGGCTATGTTAAGGAGCAAGTGTAGAAAGCTCCAATAACTACAAAAGAAAATATGAAAGAAATAATAAGGGAAGTTTTTCAGGAAATTGCTGTAGTAGATGTTTTAAGAAATGTCGGTAGATCATTCGAAAATCGTCTACAGAAATGCACAGACGTACTGGAATAGGAGGCCAGTTTGAGGAGTTCCTATAAACACTAGGTATTATTTATTTAATTAAATTAGGTTCAAAATAACGTTGAATTTTTTAAATAGTGCCAATATTTGTATTACCTAATACAGTATTTTCTGTTTCTATTATTTATGTCAACTTTTTTGTAATATTAAACGATTAATCATACATTTTTAAGTTAGACTCAAATATGATTTAATTAAATTTTGAAAAAATACTACTGACGCACCCAGAAAAAAATTAAATACTACTTTCAATTATTCTTACTTTATGTCAAAATCATAGCTACTAGATCAGTTCGAAATGAAAAGTATTATAATTTAATAGTTTTTAACGAAAAAGTAAAAATATCTCTGGAAATATCGATTTTAAGTATAGGATATTATTAACAAAAATCGTAGAGAATTAATGTGCCAATTGAAAAATACAATAATATACAGTTAAAACATAATATTTTTAGTCGTAAACTCCTCTATAAAATCCTTATTTTACTATAAGGAACGTAACCAGACTGCAACCACCAGCTACTCTCCGGGCTATGTGCCCCGCCGAGCGCTGAATTACAAGTTACAAGTCTGGCGCGTTAAGTGTAATAATTGCATATTACCATCAAAACGCTAATGCTTGGATTGCAACAAACACCAGCCGAAAGACTGATCCTACTTAAAGGAGCTCTCTTGCCAGCCGTCACACACCACTTGCAGACTGCAGTTTCGAGCTGTTGGCTCTCGTCCGTGCAAGGTAGGCATGTGACGACCGGCACGAGGATCCTTTGACTACTTGGTACATGCCGGTATTTTTACAATAGCGACATGTCAAATAGTCAGCAGGCGCCATCTAGCGGTCCAGTGTCTGTTGCAATCGAAAAATAAATAGCCTGACTGGGCTTAGCATAGTTCAAATGTGCTTTTAGAGGGCGGACTATTAAAACATAATATTTTTAGTCGCAAACTCCTCTACCTTGCACTGACAAGAACCAACAGCTCGAAACTGCAGTCTGCAAGTGGTGTGTGACGGCTGGCAAGAGAAGCTCGTTTAAGTACGTTCAGTCTTTCAGCTGGTGTTTGTTGCAATCGAAGCATTAGCGTTTTGATGGTAATATGCAATTATTACACTTAACGCGCCAGACTTGTAACGTGTAATTCAGCGCTCGGCGGGGCACATAGCCCGGTGAGTAGCTGTTGGTTGCAGTCTGGTTACGTTCCTTATAGTAAAATAAGGATTTTATAGAGGAGTTTGCGACTAAAAATATTATGTTTTAATATTCCGCCCTCTAAAAGCACATTTGAACAATATACAGAGTGTTCCATTTGAAAAAATTGAGAAAATTCACTTTGAAATTCCTGAATTAGCGCTAGTATAAAATAGACCCTGTATAATTATAATAAATATTTGGTGGTTGTGTCGTTGTAGTACATCTACATAATAGCAAAATAAATCTTCTTAATTAATAGTAAAACACACACACAAAGCGAAATAATTTGTTAAACCTTGTTCCGACCAAAATGTTCATACTTTTTCGAATAACTCGGCAACGTCACTTCAAAAACAGAAAATCTAGAGGTCGTTAGAAAGGTAATTTTACGCTGAATTCATAAATGTAAAAATATATAGGGTATTCCATTAAAAATAATGACCTCGAAGATGCTCCGCTGTAGCGAGTCACTTTGTATAAATACACCACAGGTAATGACGACCCCCTTTATCCCGGAAAGCTCTAGAAGAGCTTTGTGTGGGAGGAGGCTATACATTTAGAGACAAGGGGCACACAACCAATATCCGTGTATAGTGGAAAAATCCCTCTCACGGTGTTCTCCACTGCCACGACCGGTGATCGAACCCGGAACTTTTGGGTGAGAGGCAAGTGCGCTTACCTCTCGACCATCAGTCATATAATTATATATTCCATAAAGAAATAATATTGGACTTTGACGCACTGTATGAAAACCCATATTAATTTTCTTTAGCTCATAATTTAGTATTTATCCGTTTTCAGATTTGTTCTCAAATCTTACATCCTTTATTTAACACACTCCCTAACAATCAATTAATGAAATTTTGCACAGTTACTAAAATCGGATAACAATACAATATTCCACACTTACTTTTGCAAATACCCGTAGGTACGTAGTGGGAGCGGGGGTAAAAATTGATTAAATATACTGTCAAACCGGCACCTCCGGCAAAACATGGAATACATAAGGTTGTTTTGTTTTTTTTCGCCTAATTAAAGACTTCTAGAAGAAAATAGGCCGAATCGGTTCCTTCGTTTCAAAATGCGGTTCAAAATTTTATTTCAGATGGACATGCGGATATACCTATCGATGGATAGGGCTCATAACGTTTGTCTGAAATATTTTTTGCTAAAACATATAAGAAAAGAAAGAATGACCGAGAAAGTTTTTTTTTTTTACTAAGAAATCTAGCTGCCCGACTGGCCTCTGCCATTTGTAGTTATTTTCACAAATTTCTCATACTCTCATAAATGGATCCGCCAGGGGCTGCCCAAGATATTGTCTCAAGTATAACTCAATTGCCATAATTGTACAAATATCAGTATTTCGGTAAATATTCCAGTTTTTATTTTCAAAAATAAAATGTTATACGGACGAGTGGAGAGATTCCACAACGAGTCGCAGACAAGTCCTACTGCAATCTGACTAGGTACGCGACCAGTAAAATATAGCTTTCCGGGCTAGTTACATGACCATTTCCTTCATAATAATAACAAATTTAAAACTGATAATATTCTGGGTTACTTACATTCGCCAAAGCAGGCACATGCACAAAAAAACGTTTGATATTAGTCACCTACCTTTAGTCTGAGCCAAACTGTTAACGAATTGCTGCACAGTCACATAATTTCAAATTTTTTAATAAATTGTACACATTATTAACTAAAATGCACGTTAAAAGTTACAAAATATCACCCTAAATCTTATTAACACGACACAACACAGCGTTGTTGAATCATAATTCGTAAAACAAAAGATGGCGGGCGACCAACAGACAAATACCACCAGTACAATGTTGCCAACTGATGATAGCTCGTGTATTCTGCATGGCTATCTTTGATGAAGTGAAATATTAGATATCGTTTCAATAAAGTGTTATTGAATTTTCCACAAATAGGTATTTGTAATTTAGGTTATAGCTAGATAGGTATTTAATTACGAGCAGGTAGGTACTTTCTATGCTAGATAGAAATTACAAAAATATCGCCGCTAACGCCCTCTACAGGATGTATTACAGTATTATAATACATAAAAACATTGTGCATAAATGAAAATCAACTTTCCGATGAGCTAAAAACCTTAAATTTGATACGAAGATATAAATATTCACTTAAAAGTTTAACAAGGGGTGAAATACAGATGTTGAAAATTATTTTTTTCAATGACAAAACTAAATTTTACGCACATTGAAAAAAATATAAGAAGACATTTAAAACCCTTAAAATTTTAACCCGGAAATGAAATGTTGGAAATTATTTATTTCAAGGGTAAAGCTAAATTTTACACACACGTAAGTAAAATGCTTTCAAAATTTCTTAAACTTATAATCGGGGGTGAGGGGGGGGGGTTGAAATATAGTTGAAAAATTATTTCTTTTCAATGGTAAAGCCAAATTTTGCGCAGCACATAGTCCATTGAAGGAGTCGGACGAACTACCGAATGTTTGCGACTGGGACTAGACAATGTCCATCCCCCGTTTTCGAGGATGCTGAATCGATGCTCGGGGTCAAACCAAGTTTTCAACCTCGGCAACCCCCTCAAATTGACCAAAAACCACCCCCCAAAGTCTCCTTTTCCGCGTACCCATTTATTTCCCCCAGTTTTTCGACTAATTATTGTTCCCTCGAGTAGAACAGAAGATCAGACACCTCTACCCCAGGCTTCCACCCCTGTAGGGGGTTGAAAAATTGATATATTTTTAGTGAGAAAAAAATTTATATTTTCCAGGAGGGGAATAAGATGGTGGTGACCAGGGTTGAAAGGGATAGAATTAAGGGGGGGGGGGATTAATATATTGTAGGACGCGTCTCTTTGAGGGATGGTTACACAACCCTGATCACCTACCACCTTATTCAAAGAAACACCTCTTGTAAAATATCAATTCTTCTCACGAAAAAAATATCAATTTTCCAACTTCCTACACGGGTGGAAACCTGGGATAGGATGGGTGGCTGAGATCAAACTCCTCGAGGGACCTTCCGTTCTACTCGAGAGAATAACAATTAGTCAAAAAATTGGAGAAAATAAATGGGTTCGCGGAAAAAGGGACATTGGGGGTGGTTTGTGGCCAATTTGAGGGGGCTACCGAGGTTGAAAACTTGGCTTGACCTCGGGAAACGATTCAGCAACCTCAAAAATGGGGGGTGGACAGGCTCAAACATTCGTTAATGTCGTCATAAATCCTGACTCTTTAAATGGACTAACACGTAAGTTAAATGCTATCAAAGTGAAGAAAAACATCCAACACCGTTAAAATTGAACTGGGATGAAATATAGGAGTTGGAAAAAAAAATTTCAATAGCACAGGCTTTAACGCATCTGAAGGCAAGATGGTTTCAAAGTAAGGAGAAAATTCAAAACTCTTAAACTATTAACCGGTGGGTGAAATATGGTTTACAACGTAAAGGAAAAAACAAAACCCTTAAAATTTCAACAGTTAAGAATTTTTTGAATATATGTTACCCTTACTATATACCGTTTTTCAGTTATTAACGTCGAATATTTTAGTTAAACTAGTTACTGTAAATATGGAAAGTCGATATTATTAAAGCGAGCTATGAAAATTATGTTTGATAAGTGACAATTATTTAATGAAATAATCAAAATGGTTTACAGTAGGCAAGACAAAAACCAAATATTTATACAAAATAGTATAGGTATATTATAGGTATAGGTATATTACTGACAATGTCTTTTAGAAATCTCCCAAAAAAATAAATCCATAGGGGTCAAATCCAGACTGTTAGGTGGCCATTTAATTGTTCTATTATTCACTGTCCATATTGGGAATACATTATTCAAATGATCTCGAACGGGTAGGACACTAGGCCAAGTTGCACATCCTGCATCCAAAACATATCATCAAGTTCGGCTTCCGGAAAATTTTGCAAAAGAATATTTTCTGCTTCTGGGATAATTAGTTCCAGATAGGTAACTCCTGTTATAGTATAATCATAAAATATAGGCCTGACAATTTTTTTCTGAAAATTTACACCAACTAACACTTTTTCTTCTTGATTTTTTATTTGTTTTACCAATCTCTTCTGTTTTGCTTGGTTTGCCTGTTTTCCCACGACCTTCGATTTTTCATATTAAAAACTCCTGCCGTAGAAAAGGATGATTCATCAATCCATAATATTTTAGTAGAAAAAAATGGGGGTATTCTTCCAAATTTTGAATCATCTGGTGACCTTTTCCTTTTATGAGCCGCCGTTAAAACTTATACGGGTAAAATTTTATATGGTGTGTAGTTATTATTTTTTAACGTACATTGGATTTTGTAATAACTTTTACCTAATTGATCGACTGCACTATTTATACTACATTCAGAATTTTTCCCAATATCTCTAGATAAATGATCGAGGCAACGTAAAATATCGAATGATCATAAGTGGAAAAATGGAAAGACATTTACCACTAATGTAGGTGGAATTTTTTCACAATAACAAAGTGTTTGACACGAGAAGCTTTATTTATTGCTCAAATAGTTGTTAAAATGTGTAAGTTACTTGACGTATTATATGATTAGATATATAGTCTAGTATACTTTAACTTGGCGTGGGTATGTATGAGTTAATATTTCCATACGATTTCATTTTCTCTTGTACACAAAGATCCAGAAATATTGTCCACATAGACAATGTTTCTGGAATATTGCTTTAACTTTGTGTACAATATGGGAGAAAATGAAATCGTACGGAAATATTAACTCATACATACACACGCCAAGTTAAAGTATACTAGACTATATTGTATATTTAACATGTCTAATAAATAACGTCGCTGTACATTATTCATTTGCAATATCGTATCCAAGAGAGTTTATCTTTAAACAAAATTTGTGGGAAACGGGCAATAAAGTAAACTTTCCTGTTCAAATTGTAAAAATACCGTTTGTTCTCGCCAAACACTTATCAAATTATCTAGAAGCTGTTATTAAAATGAAAAACTACAGAAACATTACGTACAAAAACAACGGAACGGCTAAAATACGAAATAATATACAAACGCTCCCTACAAGCCGAATAGTAAACAGGCAGACATCATGAAAAGATAACTTTCTGAAAGCTTAAAACATCGCGGTCTCTTTGAAAAGCTTACGACTAAAGTAGCTCTTCAATTTCATTTCGTGGCTCTGCATTTGGTTTATCCTGCCTTTTTGCCATTAGGTACGAGGATTTGACCAAATACTTCTGTTCACTGACCACGAGAAACTACAATTTCGCTGTAGAACTATTTTCAAACTGGCCGACAAATACATAAAGGGGCACGTTTAGCCTTTTCCATTTCCAGATGATTTATTTTTCGTATGTAGGTATGCGGTGATAAATTTTTTACTACTCTTATGAATAGGTGCCTAGTTATATTTAGTTATGTGTATGCAAAAATATATATTATGAACAGCAAACTGTCGTATTTGGGATGAGCCATCCAAAAAGACAAAATGACGCACAAACTGTTACATAAATATAGGATCATCGAAAAATAATTGTTGCTATAATTCGCATTCTCCGAAGTCAAATAATCCCGTGTCCCAGTTTTAAAAGAAACCAGATACAAATTAAAAATCTGCTAATGAATGGCCTTTCCGGATTGCGATTGCTGAAATGCTGAAACTGAAGCGTTTACAGAAGACAGAACCGGCATGAACTAAATCTGTATAAGTATTTAGTCACCGCTGTATATTTTACATTAGTGGAATGTTTATATAATGGTATTTTTTCCACGACTGGGAGTAGAAATCAATTTCTATGGCATCAAAATTATTACAGAAGTAAAGCATTTACTCCCTAGGGACGAAATAAGACAATAATTTCCCTAGGGGAGTTTTTATTTCATGCCCAATAGTTAAACATATCTGTTGCCATGATACGTTGAATGGACCAGGCATTTGAAAAATTAAATGAGATATTAAATTCCGAATTTTGAATTATGTACGTGAGCAGAGTCGATATTTGGAAAGAAACTTGAGATTTCCTTACATACTCAGACGTACCCTCATTACTGTATATTTAAATATCTATATGTGATTGGACAAGTTAAAAATATATACTTTAGACACTATTTCCCTCTTCATGCATTAAAAGGTCCATTTGTTCATAGCTGTTATGAATAGATTGTTTAATTTTACATTTTATCAACTGTACCTACGATATTTAGTACATATCTATTTAATATTTATTCGGTGATTTATTTTCTTCAAGTGAATAAAAATACAAAATACAGTACCTACCTTTCTTTTACTATCCCTCTGGAAAATTGTAATGGGCAGAATTATTCGTAAAACACTTAATTCAAACACTACGCATCTAATTCAAACTTTAAAACTCGCCACAAAGCGCCATTTTGAAATCAAAACACACAACAATAACAGATTTTCTTTTGTTTTCTAATAGGGACGAATACATTACCAAATATGGTCATGGTTTCTGAAGTCACAGGTGATTGGTGATTGTTTTAAAGTGACAGGGTTGTCTTCAGGAATTATCCACAAGCGTAAAAATGTTTTATGAAATGTATTACAACTTTTTGACTTCATCATGCTTTAAAAATTAACTGCATTTCTTAAAAGCAAAAGAAGTGGTTTATTATGATATAAACGTTTTTAAAATAAATAATTTCAGTATTTATTTTTTAATATATATTTTATAGCGAACTGTTCCCTCTGTGCTTAAGAGAAATGCATATAGTAAGCAGTCAGAAATAATGATTTGAGGTCGATTTTCGAGAAGTTTTTTTCTCCATCAGATTTTATTGGATAGAATGATAGATTTAGGTGTAAATAACAAGGCGAATAACTATAACAGAATCATATATTAAGTACTTTAGGAAAAAGCAGCTGAATTATTTTATGGAGCTGTATTTGGAAAAGCAAGGCTTATTCATTTGAAAAATAATCATACATGCGAAATTTTTTTTTTAAGCGTATACTTTTGAAATCGTTATCTTAAATATGGAGGAACCTATATATTTTATTATTGATTAACGTTATATGAGGATGGCATCAAATAACATATTTTTTCCACGACCGGGAGTAGAAATCGATTTCTATGGCATCAAAATTGTGACAGAAGTAAAGCATTTACTCCCTAGGGACGAAATAAGACAATAATTTCCCTAGGGGTTTTTATTTTATTTCATTTATAAACAAATATCTGTTGCCATGGTACGTTGAATGGAAATATCCCAAAGGCTTCTAAATATTGTAATTTTGCTCTAATTTATTATAATTCTTTATTTATGAAATAAATGTTTCTACTCCCGATCGTGGAAAAATAGTATATCACCTCGGGAGAGACCGCCATTTTTCCCTCGATGTATTTGTTGCCCTCGGGCCTCAAATTACACCTCAGGAAAAATAAGACGTTTCTCTCCCTTACTGTATAATGTACTAATGTGTGTTTACGAAAGGAATATTTTTGTTTTCGCGCAAGAAGCGACATCTACTTAATGCCTTGTGAACTACTGGATGAATGAAAAGGTTGTACAAAAGCAAATGTACAGATTCCATACACGGAAAAATTTAAATTCCTGTCAACTTGAAGAAATTCAGATTATAGAGAACTCAGACAGTATATGCTCCTAAAAGTATGGTAAAATGAGTGGGCTCTTTAGAAGTTAAATAGCCCATGAGATCTGCTATTTGTATTTGGAACGACTTGTCTATCACATCCCCATGTATTTTTATTTAACAATGAATTTGACTGAGCTTGAGCAAGTGAATTTAAATATTTTCGATTGGACCATTATTCGGTAATTATTATTATGCCATGTACCTCTACACGTCTGTGCATCGTATTGTTGGTTGCTGATATAGGTATCCTTTGTCTAGATATTGAATTTTACTTTTTTTCCCATCGAATGCATGGTCAGAGCTATTAGCACAAACTACCGACATTTATTTTTTGCTGAGAGGTAAGTGACTACAATAAAATGCCTAAATATTACTAATTCTAATGTCTTAATTATTTATAAATATATGCACATGTATACACACCCATATTTTTTAACATCTTTTTTGACTTATTTACTCATATTTCGTATATCTTTTGATTTTGTTTTTATACATGTTACTTTTTTCGTTTTCTTAAATATTTTTTTTATTTATAATTTTTTCAGATAAAGATTGGGGAATGACAGGGATTGCTAAACGACTAGGAGCTCATCTAGTTGCAACCACATACGGAGTAAACCACGGAAAGGTTGAGTAATTACAATTGGAAAAACATCAAGAATACTTGGGAACTATTAGTTCAATTACTTTTATATACATTTTTACAGGTATTATATTCTTAAACCTTGAATTTTACTTGTAATGTCGTCTAAAAATGATATGAACTGTACAAGTTGTACAAGGTACTAAAATACTTGGATTATTCACTGTTGAAATGTGTCAGTGTGCCCAATTTTTCTCAGCAGATCACTTCATCTCCCTTATATTTTTCTCTAAAATACTAAAATGAATGACTTTTTACCTCTTCTTTGCCTCCCCAATGGGGTAAGAATCTACGGCAGCTACAATTTGTAAAACCTAAAGTGGTTATGGGGAGTGAATTCTGGATTATTAAGTGGTGGATGGGAGTCGATTTGTGCTCCCAGGTAGTGGCTCTTCTCAGTCTGAAGGACTAGGCATGCATTTAAATACAGAAAAGAAATCGAATTTCCACTCTCCAGGAACTCTTTTTTAAATCTAAGTAGACAAATAACAAAATTTATACTGACTACCGATTATTTGCTCACTGCTACTCTCCTTTGAATAACATCTTGAACACTTTCCATACACTAATTTTCTATAACATAATCATAGTCAGGAACTGCAAAATGTTTACCAGCATTAAATCTCTAAAAATCCTTTACTTTTCCTATGTGAGGTCTAAACTTGAGTATGGTTCACTTATCTGGTACCGCTATTACATAAATCATAAATTGGCTTTAGAAAATGTGCAGAAAAGATTTCTTAAATTTTTATCATTTAAAATTGATGCAATTTACCCTGAAAGAGGTATTGAACAAAGTATACTTTTATCTAGGTTCGAAATGAACAGCTTGGAATTAAGAAGAAAGTGCACTTCTGTCTCTTTTTTACACAATTTACTAAATAACAATATTGACTGTCCTGATTTATTGGCTCAGTTATGCTTTAATGTACCAAATTATCCCACTAGGCAGAATTACACATTTTACTATCCTCATGCCAGGAGTAATCTCCTTTTGAAATCGCCCATATATAAGATGTGTAGTAATTTTAACCAAATTTGTCATTTATGTGACATTAATAATTGTTCAAAGAAAGTAATCTTACATACGGCTGTAAATAATCTTTAACCAAATATTATTGAATTCTAAATTGTGCACTGTAATTAGTACTGTGCTCTATCTGTTTCCTTTTTAAATATTTATTAATTTTCTATTTTTTTTTCTTTAATACATTCTTCTGTGGTTTATTATTGTTATTATTCAAATGCACTTGTCTAGATAAGTATTTTTTTGTTTTTGTACTTTTTATTGTTATTTAATGTAATGTTTATTATATTAAGTTTTCTTTTGTGAAACATTCTTAAAAAATTGTCCTGTTATTGGGTGTTACATCAGGGACCTCCATACCCATGACACGACATCGATAGACGAGGGTGTTAAATACACCATCCTGGTAAGCCATTATGAATCCCTCGGCCTCGGACTTCAGCCCAGCTGACCTTAAGAAGGCGAAGGTCAGCCTTTCGGATAAGCCGAGGTCTTCTATATTTTTATAGAAGACTTCGTGCAATGGCTTATCCTTATGGAGCTGCAGAAGGATGTTGTGTTCTGCAGCTCTAATGTGAGCTTTTAGTCGAACGGGTTCCAACTCGGTGGCAGAGTCAGAGTTTACCCGCTCGACGTCGAAGATGAGACCAAGTTCATCGGCTGCTCTCCGTGCTGCCTTAAAAAAAAAAGCTCCTGCCTCTGCATTTTCATGGCCTCGGACCATGCAGAGGAGGGGATCCGAACTCCTGATGACCTTACATGCTCCATCCAGAACCATCCTGCTATGGAGACTCTCCAAGCTCAAGAGTCCACGGCCTCCCCGATATCTTGGGAGATATAACCGTGGAACGGACGATTTAGGATGCAAGCTCCTATTGAGATGCATCTTCTTGCGGGTTACTACATCGAGTTGATGCAGCTCTTCTCTAGTCCACTTCACTACTCCGAAAGAGTAGAGAAGGATCGGAACGGCAAGCATATTTGTAGCAGACACCTTGTTCTTCCCCGACAGTTCTGAAGACCAGATCTGTCGGAGTAGGTTCTGATACTTGCCGCGGAGAGCGTTTTTCACTACACTCACTTCTTGGGTGGAGCGTGTTGCTGGACACCCAAATAAGTGTACGACTCTCTGGCATCTAGATGGTGTAAGATGCTTCCGTCCACGAGCTGCACGTCCTCTCCGTAGTCACCGTGTTGTCCTCTCTTGAGATGGATCAGTGCACATTTGTCCAACCCGAAATGCATACCGCCTGCGTGTACTCCTGTGCCACACTAAGGGACTGTTGGAGATCCCTCTCTCCAGAGGCATAAAGTTTAAGGTCATCCATTATTATTATTATTACCATTATTTAATGTCTTATTTTATTGTCCAATTGCTTTCTTACGATTACTCTTTATGGACCAAGAACTACTAATTTTTCAATGAGCGTCTGAGAACCTCCTTCAACTCTTTTGGTGTGTAGTCCTGTGCTAGATAAAGGACAAGCGGTAGTGGTGTTAAAAAAAAAACATTTCAACCAGGACTCAAAATGTCCTCAGATGAAAAAAATTTCAAACCTGACAAACTTACCACTATTGAGGGTAGTAAATGGTAATTATTGTATTCGCCTTTTTTTGACTTGATTATTGAACGTTTAACATAAAAATTTACAAGTTGCGAAGTGAATTGTTTGGGATGAGAAACATAACTAACTAGTTTTGGGTCAGATACCAGTGCACAAAAGGTACCTGAAGTTGGGGTAGGTAATAAACGGACAAATTATGTTCGCTTATTGTACTTGTTTTACAGTATTTGCTGTCTGTCGGCTCTAAGGTTTAATATTTCAATTTTATAAATTATGTTTACTTGTTTACATTCTTAATTGCGAGAAAGTACGCTATATATGCTAAAATCAATCCCTATTAGGGGGTGAAAACAATGTACCTTCAGCGAAAAGTGAATCAAACATAAATAAATGGATTCTTATTAACCATGCTATTCTCATCCACCACAGACTATTATACTTATAGAGTCAACCGTGTGAGACCTCACCCCTGTGTGGGAGCAGTAGAGTGTAGATTGTTTAAGGGCTCTGAGTTAGCTTTACTTCACTTCGACCTAAAACATCTTTTGTTAATTACACCCTACAACTAATTGCCGCCCAGGATTCCAAGACTTTTACAAAGCTTGTGATTTTCACCTGTCTTCAGGCGTTGATTCCGCCTGTTCCTGGTACTAGTCTTCTTCTTCCTCTTATGACTTTACAACCCTTTGTGGGTTTTATCTGTTGGACAATTTTCTTCCATTCTGCCATTTTAGAAACAGCCCTACTCAAGCCTCTTACTCCCATTGTTCTCATATCCTGCTCCACATCTTCAATCCATCCATCCTCCCTTGCATTGTTCTTTCCTCATCTATTCTTTACGCATGCCCAAACCACTCCATAATCTCCTACCTTTTATACACCTAACAATATCAGCTTCTTTGATCAGTTGATCAAGTTCAATGCAGTTGACACCTTGCATTCACAAACTATATGTTCCGCAGTCTCAGTTGCATCGTAGTATCTGCACTTATCATCTAATGCCTTGCCCATGTTCTTGAGAGTGACCAGTGACCTGTTAGAAGGCCTGTAATCGCCCCTTGATTCGAACTTTTTGAGTTGGATAATCTGCATATAAGCCCCACACCATGTTCACTCATACCCCTTCAGAAATCTTAGATCCATCTGTATACAAATGAATGATCCTTTCTCCAACCAGTGCTTTAATCTTGCTCATTTAATCAGGGCGTCAAAGGGGCAGTAAAGTTCCGTTTGATTTCATCGGGTCAGTGCCTGACGCAACCTTAGGGCAGTAAGTGCTGCCTTCCTCCTCACATGCAAGTGCAGAAGTAGATCGAGCATTGCCTCCATAGCTACTATGGAGCAGGAAAACATTGCAGTACCTAAGCAAACAAACCGTAAGGTAGGACCAACATGTCATTTTCTGTTTCAGACCTAAAGTCTTACCAAATAGCCTATGGCACATCCAAATCGCCACTTTTGTTTTTGTAAGTGTCCTTTCCAAATGCAAATTCCAGTTAAGTTTTTGATCCAGGATTACTTTCAGATACTTGACCTTACTGGAAAGGTTCAGCACTTCCATTTAACGTACGAGCTCTTAAAATTAATTTTCTCCATTTGGATATTATACTTAAGGCAATTTGCATACGGTTTGAGATCATAACCTCATGTCTGCCTCTCACGACCATAACCAGGTCATCAGCACAGCCCTGAACTTTGAAGCCAGAATGGCTCAATTTATGGAGATTATCGACCACCATTGACCACAGCAAGGATGACAGAACCTTATGGATAACCTCTGACTGCAATCACTGTGGCCGACTCATCCCCCATATTTGTGGTAATTATTTTGCTTCTTAGCATGGATTTTCAGGTGTTGTTAAAAGCACCTTCTATATTTGCGAACAGCCACTTTCTTTCTGTCATAAATGTCTCTCCCGTCTCCCTGTAAGGATTCGCTTCTAATATGTTGATCTAAAATTTTCTACTGTTTTTAGGGAAAATGAGAATAAGCTAATGTAGTGATATGATTTGAGAGAGAAGGATAAGGGATTGCAGACAATGGCTGTGATGCTTCCAGATAGAGAAGCAGTTTAGAAAACTTTATTCATAAATATTCTTACAGTAATATTAATGTTCATTTCAGCAACAGAAACCACCTCAGGTAAGATGATACTAGTCGATTTTTTACAACTAGCTAACTTAAGGATCCAGTATTTAGCCTTTGGTATTCTTTCAGTCTCATTATTTTCATCAATATATGCTGCGCATGTCCATTTATGACAGCGTCAATCCACTATAAAAAAAGCAAAAGTATTAGTATGTGTGTTTTGCATAAAAATAAACATATAGAGTTCCAAGAAAATTATTCCCCAAATAATGAAACAGTCACTAATTTATATGTTCTCTTAATCACTGCTATATCAATAATATAAAGCTCATTAACAAAACAAGAACTTTATCCTAAACACCAAAATAACTTTTTTTGTAAATCAATGTACAAAAAAATTCCCTCAAACACAAGATCTGTAAATAAGAGTTCAGTCTTGAATGTAAAGAATGGATTTTTAGAACTAACTAATCCTTATGAAGTCTATAATATTATAATAAATTTAAAAATTACTAAATCTGTAAGTGCCAACGAAATACCGGTAAAATACACAATATTAATCTTATATTTGTATTTCCAAGAAAATTATATGCAAGAGTGCATATTTACAATTATATATGGAAAATTATTTTAACAAACCTCTTGTAAAGGCCCATCAGCAGCGTCTTTAAATTCTGGCCAAATTACTTCGACGGCCTCTGGTCCTACTACTTGAATTGCTCTGTTTATTAAGTCTTCCAGTTCATCGTCATTCATCAAATTCGAGAACCAAGACTGCAAAATGAATATTTTATTTTATCGCCTCTATGATTAAAATTGACTGATTGTAAGTGGCACAACAAACACCACCAAGGGGGGGGGGGGCTCGGCCTGCTGGGGGAGGCCCCCACATTGACGGATGGCCGATCCCCATTCAAAACTCTGCGGCCAGCTTTGCTTTTCACAGATATGTATTTCATTTCAATATATAAAACTATAAATATAAGATCATATAATACAAACATAGAAACTACAAATCACATTTTTCAGACAAACATTATAAACATAATAGTTGAAATCACGAATGTTGTCGTTCACGTCAACAATTTATGTACTTACCAATGACATGCGATTTTTCTATTTTTGTAAAGACAATGGGCATAGGATGTAAATAACAGAATGTCAAGTCTGCTGAGGCTATGACAGAAGTTCCGAGCATAACGATGCGTTTTACAAATTAATATGACAAGCGTTAATCGTAGCCGCAATCAACGTTCAGCATTCTGTAAGTTCTGTCAATTCAGTGGCGTGCAGTGGATAAAAGACTGAATACAGTAGCCAGAGATATGGTGGTGAAATTAAATGTGTACTTTAATCAGGAAAAACGTACCCTTTTAACTTTGCAAGAAATCCGTGAGGTGAATTGTAAAATTAAATGCGGCAACGGATGTTAAAATTCATTGTATTGCGTGCTATTATTATCCAGATATTTTCATCACAAAATATCTGTCTTTTGCATACGTTGATACGTCCATGCATGCCATTCTGTGTGACCTTGAGATGATTTGATTCGGAAATTAAAGGATGGCGACGTGAACGACAACATTCGTGATTTAAACTATATATCAGTTTCAAAAAAATAAGTTACCGTCATTTCCGGAAGTGAGACATCTATACCTAGAGATAGGCAGGCATGGGTGTTATTAATATTGGGAAGTTTGGAGGAAGCAGACACCGAGAAATTCACAGGGTTCACCCTAAAATTCAAAAAGAGCTCTTTTTATCCCATTTTTATTTTCACATACATAAAAGAAACCGGATTTTGAACTGTTAGATATGATTTGATCATCACTATTTCCATTGTGATCATCCAGAAGGTATAAGATGTGCTACGTAAAATTAGAACTTTTGTATTTTGCATATTTTATCCCGTTTGAACTCGTCAATAAAAAAATATGATAAAAAGTTTAAATTATCACAATCTTCTTGCATTTTGTCAACATTCTTTACCATGTATAGAATGCATGAAAAAATTTGAATTATTTAAATTCAATACAGAGTGTACTAATCATTTGAAAGTGTTGCAACCCTTACAGACAAGCACAACTAAAAATAGGGTATTCCATTTGAAATATTCCACATTTATTAGTGCATAAATACCTCAATTTTTGCAGCACTCTAACTAGTACACGCAAATTAGATTAAAAAACAATGAATAGAAGAAATAATTTATAAAGAGATAATTTTAGAAGTGCGTACTCTCGATAGGGTTAGGAATAGATACCCGAAAAGTTCCCACTTCATTTAGGAATGGAAAGTCCGTTGTTTTGCAAAAAAACACCCCTATAGGAAACTTCACGCTATAGTTTTTCACTTTTGTAAACCGTTCGCTGGTAGAGAAAAAAGTATAGGGAATTGACCTTGTAGCTTATCCCCACCTGTTTCGTAGTAAAAGTGTCCAAACTGAGGGGTCGTTTAGTTTAGTTTGCTTTATTTATAGCCCAATAAAATAGGACAAAATTTGTCAAATTGGATGAAATAATTCAGAGAGGGCTGAAATTTTGGGAATAGGCTTATTTTGTGGTACTTTTCAACATATCAAGTCCTCACCCAGGGGCGAGCGTAGATGCTTCTTTACTATGTACATACTTCGATATGGGGTGTAAAGCAACGTTAGGCGCAGTTAGTACTTGGATGGGTGACCATTCCAACGGAAACCGCGTCCTCGCCTCACACATCTTCCAGCGGCTTGTATATCAGTATATGCACGGAAGCTATGCAACCTTAGGCGAGGATTGTGTAGGTGATATGCCATTCTTCGGAGGGGATGTAAAGCCGTCGGTCCCTTTTCTATTAAATGTTAGGCAAGTAAAAGATCCCTACTCTTCTTAAGGGAAGAGGTTCGGCAAAATTCCTGCTTGAGGGTAGCTTGTCTACAGGCGTCTGTGACAGGCCTCAGTAGCGAAAATAGACCGACGTTAAATAATTGTAAAAAAAAAAGTTCTCACCCGTAGACGCCTGAGGAGGGCAGGCAAAAAACTCGGAAAGTATCAATTTTACTGTAAATATGTACACATGAAAACTATAGGTAATAAAAATCCGCACAATTTCTTTTCTTTTTAACTTCTTTTTTTTTCAGTTTTTGAAAACTGTTTTTGTTCAGGAAAATTGAACCAATATTATTTTGAAATTGAAAAGTTTATGGAATACGGTGCAGACTGAAAAAAATATAAAAATATATGCAGATACGTTATTTCTACATAGGTTTAAGTGTGCGTGAAAGTGTTTCTCTAGATATGTAGACAATAGGTGATTGTTTCATTTGAGAAAAGACACTTCAAGAAGGTGAAACTGTGCGTGTTGAAAGAGGCTTGGTGAATTTAATACCTGTTAGTAAAACTGAACAGGATGATAAATATAAACAGTAATATAGCAAAATCAATATTGGCGAGGAGAAAACTTGAAACCAACCAAAACGGGTTGCAAGAAAGTGGGCAATATCTTAGCACCAATTTCCAGCCTTCAGCTAGTTTCCCGCAGCTGCAAAAAGGGTTGCGGAAAACGATGCAGCTGTGTTAAGGTTAGATTTCGCTGCTCAACAATGTGCTCTAATTGCCATGGGCAAGGATGTTTAAATTCCGAATTTGAAGAACTGTTCGTTGATGAAGAACCCTCTAATGAGTAAAATTAGACAGAATTTTAGTGGAAAAGGCCTACAGGGGAAATCACTAAAAAAAACGCACCGAGAGCTCTATCCCAAGGGTGGTGTGGAAAGGAGTTTAAATAAAAAAACGTGTCTTTGTGGAGAAAAGGGAATAATAAATAAAAATCACTTGCATCTCATATAAAAAATTCCATTCTATAAATGCATTCTTGGCCATTTTTCTTGGTAAAGTAACCATAAATATTCTCTGTGAAACCTCGTCTCAGACAGATTTTTATCTGTGCGCTCCAAACTACCCCTCAGTTTGGACGCTGTTATTGTGGAATAGGTGGGAGATAAGGTACAAGGTCAATAGGACCTTTTTTATACAGAATTTAACGATGAACTGTTTATTTTCTATATTTTTCTCTTCCAACAAACGGTTTACAAAATAAAAATGAAAAACCAGCATTAAATCCCCGTTTAGGAGTGGTTTTTTACAAAAAAAATTGACTTTCCGTTCCTGAATGGGATGGGAACTTTTCGGATATCTATTTATAACCCTATCGAGAGTACACATCTCAAATATTATTTCTTCTAAAATTCCTAATTCGCCTAAACAGATTAATGTTAAAAATGGTAACCACTTTGCTACCCCTTATTATGCACAAGACAACAATGTACTTAGAATTTTTAAAAATTTCTTGTGCACAAATTCAGAGGTATTCAAAAACTTCTCACATTTTTTTTTAACCACCTTTATTCTGTAAACGATCCACTTTAAATACATATCATACCAATAGAGTCATGAAGGTAATTGGGTAGATGCTCCACTTCAAATTAAAATTGATGCTCAGCCAATAAGAATGGAGCACCCTGTGTATGATTCTAAATATTTCTGAGTTACGCGAAAATTTATTTTCTACCACTTGAAATGCAGCCGTAATGAACCGAATTCAGAACTTTAGAGCTCCATGTATACTCATTTATTTAAAATATCTAGATATACCTTAAAGATGCATTTTTGCACGACTAACTACCATAGAGGGACTCTACAAATAATATACCTACCAAAAATCGCCCTCTCCAAATATATCGAATAGATCTCCTATATTTCCTGTCATATTATACTCTCCAGAGACCAATATGTTGTGGAATGTGAGATTAAATATATCGATTTTGTCCTCCAATACATTGATGTCGCTGAAAAACTTTAATTCGTAATCATCGAAGTTCGTCACGGTGGTGTTGTTTAATTCTCCTTTGGCCCTAAACAAGTATCGATTAATACTTAAGATAACTGAATGAATTTTGGTAACATACGATATGGCAGGATGATGAAAATCAAACTCCAAATGATCATAGAAAATAGGGTCGTCAGCCAGTAATTCTGTCAGCTCCTGTTTTAGCATTTTCACCAAAAAGGAATAATTTTCCACTAAAATTGAAAAACTCTGTTACATATTCTGGGTCAATGCCTGACAAAAACTGTCAAATATATTGTTCAATACTAAATATAAGGACGCCAAAGTTTTTTAACATAAAGAGTTTATAAAATTAAATGTTCACAATGCAATAGCTACCATATTTTTTGTAAATGGGAATTAAGAGTGATATAATTATTATTAATCATTTTTTACGTAGAATTAAAATGCAGTTAATTTTGTTTTTTTAAATAATTATATGTATGTAAGTTTAACGATTAATGTAATAAGCATAAAATATATGTTTTTTAAATTACTTATCTAATATAAGTCATGATCTATAATAGGCATTTTTTTTACATAAAAATGTATAATGAAGTATCGTGAAGTATGTATGAAGTATAATGAAGTATCAGTGTGGCATATGAAGTATCATTGTAGTACGATTAAGTATCGTGAAGTATTATACATGAAGTATCATGAAGTATGCATGAAATACTATGTAGCATGATGGAGTATATTTCCAGCCCATTGGGAATTTTTAAAAAGATTGGTCATTTTGTGTGACTAAAATTATATTGTTGCGGACCTCTAGCGTATGTGACCCACCATACGCTTTAGCATTTTGTGGGCCGCATAATAACAACTGCTACGTCCGTAACAAATTTGACTATTCTCCACGGAAGGGCGATACCCTTGTGGCACGTGATCAGCAGAGAGCGGAAGACGGGTAGGCAGCCATTTTTGCTGGCATGGTAATTAGTTGATAATTCTGTGAACCTCGGTTTTATCCAAGGCATCCTGGTGGATTTTAGAATTATCAACACAAGAAATTTCCTCAATCTGTTGTTGTTCCGTTTAGCGGAATATTTTGTGGTTGTGAGTAAATTTTATCTGCGGAAGCAGGATATTAAGTTACACAAGGCTCTCTTTTGGAAATACAGTGTCAACTTGAAAGGCGAACTCGACCCCATTCATCCGACTGTGGCTTTTGGTGGACTGTTCCCTCATCAGTGAGGGTTCCACGGACGGGGCTTCTACACACGTCAGTGAGAGTTCCACGGACGGGGCATCAAATCCGTAGAGCTACAGTTCTTCCACATCCGGATTCGGTATCGTACCACCCTAAATAAGTGTGCTGTGTTTATTTTTTTACTTACCGGGGACCACCTTCAGTGGTTCGGCTGGATATCAATCCATACTTACGCATTTTAACTTGTACATATTTAAAGATTTTATGCATGTATATTTATTTAAGGAGGTTCTTTAAATCAGACCTTTGTGGCAGAATTTATGACCATTTATGAAGACATTGTAAACCGATGTGTAGCTACACGAGGCATTTTATGAATGTTATAACTTATTAATCGAGAAATTAGCCACAACTTTGAACATCGCCAGGTTACATGCTAGAGAACCAATATCTGTAAATTGTTCAATATAGTGCATTTCATTTTTAAAGAAAGTGTCATTATTTCGTCTGCGACCACTACGTATGGAAACCTCAGTGATTTGTTAAGTAAGTCAACTAATAATTTATCATAGTTTATGTAAGCTTGGGCTTAACGCCCTGAGATAGTCTGAGCTAGAGAAATTTTATCGTAGGCACGTACATCACTTATCCGGGTTAAGTTAGTGCCCTACGATATCTGCTACGCTACAATAGCCCAAGTGATTTCGTTACGTAATATCTTATAATCATTAATATCCAACGTATTTATTTGTTTATGTACGTGTAAATCATAGCAATATACTACACTATATGCCCTCGTATGTATCTCGAAAATAGTTAAATTTATATAAATCATATTTGCTCCAGTTACTTCCTTCCACCAAGAAAAATTATTTTTGCCCGATTTAACAATTAGTTTATACATAAAATATCATTTTTTTAAAACTATATAATTTAATTATATATAAAAAATGGTCATAAATATCGAGAAATATCGATATAGGGTGAAGTAACTTTAACGCAGCAAAATTTCAAGCCAAATATCCTCGAAAATTTCTAAATAATTGTAAATTCATTTTGCTTCTTCATAAGAACCGAACCGTCTTACTCTTTTAATGATTTTATGACAGTGAAAACGATGATGCGGTGTACTGACATTGTGGGTACGCAAAAGCTCAAATAATAATTATAATTAATAGTCAGTTTTCCTAATAAAATAACTAACATAGTAAACATTTTTTTTTCTATATAGTGTATGTATTTATAGTTAATCAAACAACTTACAAAAGATTTATTTGTGTAGTTTAGAAAAAACAGGCTGAAGGACCTCGGTCTTTTAATATATATGTATGTGCATGTATTGTGTATCTTGTGTATATCAATAAAAAGCTTTTTATTATTATTATTATTATTAACTAACATAATTAACGTACTCATCGCTTCGCAAGTTGTACAATTTACATAAGAACATACTATTATATTGAAAAGTAGTACTAAATAACTTGTCGATAACACATGCTACATTCATCACATCATATATTTCTACATCGGGACTCCATTACTACATACGTACTACATGATACTATACTGACATTACATAATGCTACATTATACTACATGATACTACTTAAATTACAATCCTGTCTTGATTACTGCATAATTTGTTGGGGGAACTGTTCTAGAATAGGAGAAGTTCTTATAATACAGAAGAAACTAATACGTACTACCACTTTCAGATCGCCATGCGAATCCTGTAGAAATTCATTTAAAGAACCTGATAATTATTAACTATTCCATCATTATACATTTTTAGATGTGTATCTTATGTGAAATCTCATATCAACAATTATGCTTTAAGAGATGGAAATTGTGTTCATCAATCATTTAAGGATAAATTATAACCTCGCAGTGCCTCAACATAGGTTAATACAGTATCCAAAGGACCTAATATCATGCCTATCAAATTATTCAACAAATTTCCTATAGAAGTAAAGGGAACAAGTAGTAATATTATATCTTTTAAGAAAAAAGTACAACCTATTTTAACTGAAAAAAGTTTTTATTTTGTTAATAAGTATATGAGATCTCACTTTTAACTTTTAATTATTAATTTTTAGTTCTTCATTGTCTCTATATATTTACACATTTTTTTATTATTCAAACTTTTTAATCTGTAACGTCATTTTTTTTTTAACTTATCAAAATTAAGACTTAGTTTCTAAGATCTTGCTGTTGACTATATTTCAATACTTTTGTGAAGCCTGTGAAAATAAAGATTTTATTATTATTATTAAATGCTTCATGATACTTCACACAAGGGTGGTCGATACGAGTGATTACCCTCTCGGTCATAAACTAAATGCTTTAACAGCAATACCATAAAAAAGATAAAAACAACGCTACAGTGGATTTCAGTAAAAACTATCAACTTCAGATAGTTCTGGTTGGAAATACCTAGTTCAATACAACAGCAATTAAGTTAGAAGTTAGTTAACATAAATCGAAGCATATGACTATCTACTTACACGGTCCGGCATTTTCTGTTCCTGCTTGGTTGAATGGGATACATACAGTTACAGTACCACTAACAGTGGCATATACCGACAATAGTGTCCAGGTGATTATATACTTATACCTAAAAATATTCATTAATTTAATGAACTTTATTTGTTATAAAATGAAAACAAAGGATTTGTACAACTACCTATATGAATATTTTTGTTAGTGTCTATGTAAGACCTTATCAAATTATAAACCATAAGTATATTTCAAGACTAACATTGATATCGACACCTACACTATTCTTATCAACGTAATTTGGCTCGCTCTTATCAATAAATCAAACAAGGCATATATTTATTTTTTGATAATTTATCATTAATTAAACATCAACATAAAATGTATGAATGCAGTTGAAGAAGTATATAATGGATTGTAATTACTAAAATTAATTTTATTACTGTATACTTACATTTTACGGATTCATTTACAATCAACAGTTGCATCAAGAGTAACTTTCAAAATCAGATAAGGTAATGGTTTATCGTTTATAAAATATTCTTATCAACTATTTATAGGTAATGCAAAAAAATACAAAGGATATATCATATGAGATTAGATTCAAGCACCTTATTATTATTTTTTTTTTGTTTAGACCACAAATAATTTAAATTAAAAATCTCAACCACTCTCTGCTCATAATGACAGCATTGTTGATAATTAACTATACACATTCTGCAAGTGAATCAATTGTTATTATAAACAAACATATAGTAAGTACATGCGTATAGATTAGTAGCCTAGTTGCCAGGAGTTTTAAGTCGTAATAATTGTTACCTCGCTAATTTTTTCATGAAAGGCTATTTTTTTGCTAGTAGAAAGTCATTTAAAAAAGTTTACCAAAATCTACTCCCGCGAACCATTAAAAACAACCCTCTGAAACGGAAAAATTTAGTTTTTTGCTAATATCTCTAAAAATAACAGCACCACATGAAAAATAGTATAAAAGATTTTTTTAATAAATTTTTCCCTTAGCACGAGAAATTATTACAGCTCAATATTTCAAGCGCGTCACACAGGCAAATGAAGCATTTCTCTACCGCCGCTACATTATAAAGACAATTTGTACCCATTAAAAAAAAATGCTACCAGCATTTTAAAGTGGAAGAATTCAGCTTTCCAATGGTACACTTACTTTTAATTTTTTTAAATTTTATTTCTTATAAATTGCACTGAGAGTTAGGCTTTATCATTTTTTTTCCACTTTATATTAAAACATAAATATTAAATAAAATACTAATTTTTAAAAAAATCCTTGTAGATATAGCTTGTTTATACGTTAATCTTCAATCTAAGATTAATTTTTATGCTCTAAAGTATCCGGGGTAAAAAAAAATTAAGTTTTAAATCTTCCATTTTTTAGGGTTAGGAAATTTTCACTTGAAAACTTGTCTACAAGGGCCAAAAAAGGCTTGTAGGTAAAAAACCTACCTTTTTTTACAAGCCATTTTTAACCGTATTAGACAAGTTTTCAAGTGGAAATTTCCTAACCTTAAAAAATAATTATTTAAAAGTTAATTTTTTTTCCCTGGATAATTTAGAGCATAAAAATTAATCTTAGGTTGAAGTTTAAGCTATAAACGTTTATAAACAAGCTATCTGCAAGAATTTTTTTAAAATTAGTATTTTATTTAATATTTATGTTTTAATATGGAGTGGAAAAAAATGATAAAACTTAATTTGCATGTACAATTTATAAGAAATAAAAATTAAAAGTATACCGTTGGAAAGCTGAATTCTTCCTCTTTAAAATGCTACCATTTTTTTTTTTTTTGTTTTTAATGGGTAAAAATTATCTTTATTATGTAGCGGCGGTCGAGAAATGCTTCATTTGCCTGTGTGGCGCGCTTGAAATATTGAGCGAACTGTAATAATTTCCCATGCTAAGGGAAAAATTTATTTAAAAAAAAACTAATACTATTTTTATGTAAAATATCCCGCTCTTTCACGTGGTGCTATCCGTTTTTTTTATTATTTTTCGAGATATTAGCAAAAAACTCAATTTTTCCGTTTCAGAGGGTTGTTTTTAAGGGTTCGCGGGGGTCGGTTTTGGTAAACTTTTTGAGCCACTTTCTACTAGCAAAAAACTAGTCTTTCATGAAAAAACTAGCAAGGTAACAATTAATTCTAACTTTTCATCAAAATTAGTCTCTGACAACTGGGAGAGATCTATTAAAATTCTTTTATTAATGTTTGGAAGAAATATTTTTATAACAAAATAAATTCGTCTCAAGAATAAATAAATAAATAATAATAAATACACCACAAGTAATGACGACCCCCTTTATCCCGGAAGGCTCTAGAAGAGCCTTGTGTGGGAGGGGGCTACACATTTAGAGACAAGGGACGCACACCCAATATTCGTGTATAGTGAAAAAATCCCTTTCACAGTATTTTTCACTGCCACGACCGGGGATCGAACCCGGAACTTTTGGGTGAGAGGCAAGTGCGCTCACCTCTCGACCATCAGTCATAATGTTTCATATTAAAATATCCCGAATAGATTCATAGTTCGTTTGAAATTGTGGTCGCATTTTTTAATTCGTTATGTTATAACTTATTACTAAGTAATAGAAATTATTATGGAATTATATTTAACTAGGTACTACAAGAAACACTTATGGGAATGGAAGATTGTACTCTACACAAAACTGAAATCATACCTAAGCCCAATGAAAACATCTCAACTCTTCTAGGTTTATATATCTTTATAGAGATTGGAAAATCTGTTATATCTCCTATACACGGTGTGGTGTATAACTCGAAAAATAACATCGAGAATATATTTATCATTTCTCTTCCTAGAAGCTCGGTTTAAATGATATCTAACACGTCTTTTAGAATGTATCCGAACAAGACGAGTTCTACAACTAGAAGTACTACGACCATACTCGCAATCAATGCGCCAGTCATAATAGCAATTTATTTAAAATTCTGGCACTATTTAAATGCAAACCTGAAATTAAGCTCCCATTAGTAAGGGTTGCTCTGGACTGTCCCATTAGTTTCATTTAATACCCTACACATTTTTCTACAGCTGTTTCACACTGAATGTCCTATAACAAATTAATTCCTTAACTGTTTAAATCTACATTTAAAGACGATAAATAAATTAATAACAATTCTTATTCATGATTTGACATTTGACTGTTTTTCTTCTTCTCATCACAGACTTCTCATGTAGGTAGTCTGTGCATGTAGTCTGTGTTCTCATCTTCTCGTTCTCAGTGACACACGTGACAATACACCTCAGTGGTTAGTGTTCTGTGCCTCAGTGGTGTATTGCACGTGTATTGTGTCACTGACAAATAGTAATAGGTGAAAATCATGCATCAATAGATGGTGCTGCTGATTTATGATCTAGAGACATGGTCGAACAGAGAGAGAGAGGGACCCTATAATATAGAGACTGGCCACTCGCGTGGTAGGCACTGATTGGTCCGTATAAAGTGGTTGCATAATGACGGCACCAATAAGAGTTGTTTTTTTTGTGTAGCTCTTAGACCTACTCAGAAATATTTTAACGGCAAGGTTAAATTCAATATTTTTAACGCACGCTTCATTTGTACGTAGAATACAATTTAATGTTAATTTGCAATCATTTAGCGTGCGGCTAAATTTAACGTAATATGTAGTTACAGAATTGCCACTATACTGGTCATTAGACACAATGTAATAAGTTAAAATTAAAATAACAGACTATTATGACTGATTTGGTCACGAAACAATTAATGGTAACGTTATTACTTACATATTTTGGCTTATTTTTCACTCGGAGGTATAAAAAATATGCGAATTTATTTTTATTTTGATGATCGTGTGTAGTACTATAATCGGGTGAGGTCTTTCAAATAAGATGAGGCCGTAATTCTTGGTTAAAGATGGGCTATAATTTTATTTCGTATCTTAGATGCAATTTAAAGGGTATTAAAGAGCTCAAATGTGCACCAACAAAATACAAGTCCAGGCCATTCTTATAAGGACTATTTGCAAGGTGGGCGTCTATTTGTTTTATGGATATCTTTTTGCGGAGACATATCCTTAGTTTACCCATAGTGTTTGTGATAACTAAAAACAAATCAGTCAAGTACCGGAAACTGAATCGGAGGGCTGGAGCGAGATATAGTAACGTGGTCATAAACTATTTTTGTAACATTTCCTCCCTTTATGACGGTTGAAAACGTTATATCATATTATCTCTGGTCGATAGCCGAGTGGGTTAAGGCGCGAGGTGGCAATCGCGATTAATCTCACACGGACATCGCACCACCGGGTTCGAATCCTGGCTCCGGTACTGGCACTGTCGGAGGAAATGGTTGGTTGTATGTCCGCGTTTTTTCAATGTGTAACCCCCTTCCGCACAAGCCCTGGCTTCTGGAATTGGGGGTTGTCTAATTTCTGTGGTGTTATTTATTTATTTATATTTATAACCAAACAAAATCAATAAACCCATAAACACAAAACTTTTTATAACGCTCAGTGAAGTAGATACAGCTTATAATCTGCTACTAGCATACCTACTTACCTGAATCTTAAAAAAAGTCCAAGATAGAGAACAAGATGTTGAGTTGTATGTGGAATAAGACTGTAAGTAAGTTTTTTAGGAACACAGAGAAATTGTTTAAACAATTTTTATGTTCTATGCAAGTTGTACGGTTGTCAATAAAGTTCATGTTATTTATTTTAAAAGTTTAATAAAATAAATGAAATAATTAGCTGTTTTATTTTTAAATTTATAGTATAGTAGGTTGTTTAATTTTTGTAAATATTTTGTAAGATAACACTGATTTTTGTCTTGGGCAAATCTCGTAACCAGACTGCAACTAACGGCTACTCTCCGGACTTGCTGCGGTGTGTGTTGCCTATTAGCCCCTTGTCATGAATATCTATTATTTAAGTAAACAAGTTTTACGTCAAAATAATTTCATTATTTGTTAAACCGATTATAAACATTTGATGATTTACTTTTAAATAAAATTCTGTTAAAAGTCGGATCTGATAATCAGCATATTTTATCAATATTGAAATTTCAACATGTTTGGTTGTTTATTATTATATATACATACGAATTTAAAATTATTATAGAGATGTGTACAAATTTTGCAATACATTTTCTCATCCATGATAGGTATGACCAAATAATGCAAACCAAAACATTATTTTTCTACTAAATCGCTGCGTATTATTCCATTTGCTAAAATAATATATCATAATAATTATTTGACAAGGGGCTAATAGGCAACACACAACGCAGCATTGTGACAAAACAATCTATGTAAGTCTCAGGAGCCAAAAATAGAAAGTGGTACTTGACCCCTAGACGCTAGCGCCTTACTACAACACCACCTAGGTGGCGCTGCTTACTACATCTTCCTATTCTTCTTCTTCTTCATGATACCCATTGGTCGCGTTCATCACGCTTTGTGCAATCTATGCTTTGTGCTTTAGCGCTAACTGAGCCTCAGATAAACAAAGAGAACTGAGCGATCACGTATCATTATGCAAGAGGCCAATGAGGACAGTGCAAAAAGCGTAGTTTAAGCATGTGATCAGTTAGCGCCTGAGAGTGTTAGCGCCAAAGAATTGTTAGCGCTACCTGATCGCTCACCGCGATGAACGCAACCATTTTCATATCCAAATCTATCACTCGACTCGTGTCAAAATTTTCTAACCTAACTTTTGAATCTGGTAGGGGCACCGCTGAAATTTTGAATTTGCCATGAAAAATTAGAAATATTAACATCAGTTAATTAATTGAGTATATTAGTTATAGATGATTAATTAGTATAATTCCCTGTTATTAAAGTTTTTCTTGCTTTTTAAGGAAACCAAGGCTGAAATGGCCCAGTTGAGTGAACAAATTTTAAAATATTTGTTAGAAAATGAAGAGGCTAATACTCTTGATTTAGCCAAATTTTTTCATGAAGATCATCAGAAAATCGTAGGTGCTCTAAAAAGTATACAAGCTAATGGAGATCTTGTTACAGTGGATCCTGTAACTGAGAAAAATCTGGAAGTTACCGGCGAAGGAAAAATTATAGCGGAAAACGGTAAGCTAGTTGAAGGAATTCTTTAAAATATTGACATGAATTAATTAAGTTAGCAGATTGGTCTTTTACTCTGTATTAGTTGTCCCAATTGAGAACTGAAAATCTCAGATTTTTGTGTGTATCTTCAAATTCATGTGCGATGTCAGTGTTCGAATAGGCACTTTCGAATGAGTTCTTGAGTATAGTGAGGACTTAATAAGAGTTGAATAGTTCTTAATTCTTACATTTGAATATTCCCATCATCAGTTTCCATCATATATCCGAGACATAACATCAATAGAAAAATAATTATTTATTCTTAAATTTTTAGGTAGTCATGAGGCCAATATTTACAGAGCCATTCCTGAAAATGGAATAGTACAAGCGAGCCTAATGGAGCTGCCCAACGCCAAGGTTGGTTTCAGCAAAGCAATGTCTAATGGCTGGATACTCGTGGACAAGAGTGCTAAGCCTCCAGTGGTTAAACGGAAAGTACCAGAAATAGTTGATATTGTACAAGAACACCTTAAACAAGTTGTCTTAGGCAATTTAGCAGATATATCGGAAAAAGAGCAACAAGAATATAAAAAGAGAAAACTCATTCAAGAGGTCGTAACGAAAAGTTTCAATCTGAAGAAAGGACCCGAGTTCAGTGTAACCCTTACCAAGCTAGAGACAGATTTAACTACTGAAATGTTAACTTCTGGGAGTTGGCAGCGCCTTAAGTTCAAAGAATACAATTTCGATGCCTTAGGGGTTCCACCCGACTGTGGGTATTTACACCCCTTATTGAAGGTCAGGTCCGAATTCCGGCAGATCTTCTTAGAGATGGGCTTCTCCGAAATGCCTACCAACAATTATATTGAAAATTCGTTCTGGAATTTCGATGCTCTCTTCCAACCACAACAGCACCCGGCCCGAGATGCCCACGACACCTTTTTCATCTCAGATCCGAAAATTAGCAGCAAATTCCCACAAGATTACTTGGAGCGAGTCAAGAAGGTCCACAGCGTAGGTGGATATGGCTCTCGAGGGTGAGAAATTCAATCAGTTATTGATATTTTTAGTGTTCTTAGTTGTATAAAAAATAAAAACCCTACTAAAGTTTGCCTTCCAAAGATTATCGCATTTATACCTCATAGTTCCTGGAGTTCCTCCGGTAGAGCATCATCCAATCAACTGTCTTTGAGGATAAATCTTGTAGATAAATGGATAAGACATTCTCTAATGCCATTTTTTATTGGTTAATTGGAAAAATAATAACTTTATTTCCTTTGGAAATGTTGAAATACAAATAGGACAAGTCAGAATGTGTTTTTCGCAAAGAACTCGGAAAGTATTAATTTTACTATAAAATATGTACACATGAAAATGATAAGTAATAGATAGATAGATTTATTGGTCTTTATGGCTACAATAATAATAATAAGACAAGCCAAAAGTACAATATAGTATATAAAATCAGTTATTACAATATAGTACATATGATTAGAAAAAGAAAAATATATAAAAAAATACAAGAAACACATTAATATATATAAATAGTCATACAGAAAGTTGCAGAAATACAAAGGAAAAAAAACACAAATTTAGGACACAAACAAACAAAAAAATATATATATTTTAGCCAATAGATACATTAGTATGAACTTTTAAGATGAACTCGTCAATGGTGTAAAATGAGTTAGAAGTTAGAAAATTCTTTATGTGCTTTTTAAAAGCATGGACAGGCAAGTCTTTAAGATTTGTAGGGAGTAGATTGTACAAGTGAGATCCACTATAGAATGGAGACTTCTCATAACTAGTGTCACGGTGTTGATTTGAATAAAAATTATGTTTGTGTCTCGTATCATAGCTATGTACATCTGCATGTGTTAAAAATGTATTCTTATTTACATGACAGAATAATAATATATATATATATATATACATACTAGAGGTAACATTTTTTTGTTTTTAAAAGTGTCTCTGCACGAGGTATGAATATCTAGATTGTAAATCAGTCTAATAATCCGCGTCTGTATGATGAAAATTCTTGTAGCATGAATCGATTGACCCCAAACTATAATATTATAGCTTATTGCTGAGTAGCACAAAGCGTAATAAGCCGGTAGTAGTGCATCTGAATTTAGTTTATTCTTAAGTTGACTAATAGCATAATACGCTTTGTTTAGTGTATTTGATAAAACGGTAATCTGCGGTTCCCACGTTAACTGATCATCAACCATTGTTCCAAGGAATTTAGTTTTTTGAACAAATTTAATCGTGTTGTTATACAGAGAAAAGTTAAAATTGTGGAATTTTTTAAATGAATTTTTTGAAAGAAAATAAAAATCTGCACAATTTTGTTTTTCTTTAACCTCAATCGATTATGAACAATTTCTGTTTATTTTTCATTTCCATTCCATCGATATTGACAGGGATATGAATTTTTAAACATCTTTATAGCGCATTATCAGAAGACTTGTTTCATGATAAAATCGATAAAAACTCGAAAACGATGGATCGTATACATATAATGTATCTAATGAAAGTTAAAAAGAATTAAATTTTGAATATGTTGGTGTACAAAATCATTTTGACAATGAGTAAACGGAGATAAAAAGGAAAAACATGATAAATTGTCATTATCAAGTGCATTTTGACAAATAGTTATGTTTTGATTAGCTTTAGGCAATAATGACATTAAAGGCAATTTTTGTCACGTTTGAAGTATCAGAAGTTAGCATTTCTGAGTCGTTTCATACTGGGCCCATATTTCTTAAAACATTGTTATGCACAGTTCCTGCAGGAAAATCTTAATTTATAATAAAAAAGACATTTTTGCTCATAGCTTTAAACAGCTGTAAGTTGTAAACCATTCATCGTATGAAGGTCACTTGGAGCTTATTTTACAGATAATTTAATTCTCTTCAAAAAAACCTTTAGTGTCATTATTGCCTAAAGTCAATCAAAAAATAGCTATTTGTCAAAATGCACTTAAAAATGACAATTTTTCATGTTTTTTCCCTTTTATCTCCATTCACTCATTATCAAAACGATTTCGTACATACACCAACATATTCTAAAAATTCATATATCTGCCAATATTGATGGAATGGAAATGAACAGTGAAAGGAAATTGTTCATAATCGAATTCTCTACAACTTTCATTTGAAACATTTTGTCAAAATTTCAAAAAAATCTACGTCGGCTCCAATACGTCGTACAAAGTTAAAAGAAAGACGGAATTGTGCGGATTTCTGTTACCTATAATTTTCATGTGTACATATTTTACAGTAAAATTGATACTTTCCTAGTTTTTTGCGAAAAAACTATTTTTTTTTTACATATTTTCTCCTAATATTTTCTATTCCTATAAATAATTCTTCACACTTGGTAATAAAAAATGCACTTAGTCCCTTGGTATTATATAGTACGCTATGTGTAGTAATGGTATTTTCTAATAAACAGTACAACCATTTCTTAGAAAGTAATATTTAACAGCAGTGTCACCAACAGATAGTTACTGAAAATGTGTGAATAATAAAGCAGAACTATTTTGTAGACATCAGTTCTAATAAAATCCACAATTGTACATAATTTATAACTTTAATTCCTTCCAAGATTTAATATAATATGTACATATTAATTCAGAAATTGTGCAGTAAGTTTGAATGAAACTGTAGTGTTCTAGTTCTAATACAATGAATACAACTGGTCTTTTGCAATTTTTTTATCATAAAATGTTTTAATCATAAAAAAACATAGTAACTACTTTTCTTCAGAGAAACGGAAAAAATAAAAAGAATATATAAATAGCCCTTACTTCATTTGGGCAGATTTTTTTGTAGAGTGTAAAATAAAAATGAGGATATTTTACGCACTATTTGACCTTGGTAACGCACCCTTAAGTGCGTGTGTTAACTTGGAAAAAACTTTATTCTTTGCCATATCCCATTCAGTAAAAAGCATTTTTCCCTAAGTTTCTGTTGTTCATCGTAATTTATTAATTATAATTTCCTGTTCTGGCATTAGATTCACATTACTTACATTTTCTATTTTGTGTTCTTCTGATGTCTTAAATCATTGATAATTTCTCTCCAAACTCAAAGTTATAATATATATTTCAGGTATGGTTACGACTGGAAAATCGAAGAAGCCCAGACGAATTTGCTAAGGACCCACACTACCGCTGTTAGCGCGAGAATGTTATACAAAGTGGCACAGCAGAAGGAGTTTAGGCCCCTTAAGCTCTTCAGTATTGACAAAGTTTTTCGTAACGAGACTTTAGATGCCACTCATCTGGCGGAATTCCATCAAGTGGAGGGCGTTATAGCAGACTTCAACTTGACCTTGGGAGATTTGATTGGAGTTTTTGCAGAGTTCTTCAGAAAATTAGGTATTATATGTAGTATTGTAGTGCTTTTTCAACTTTTTAATAATTGTTTTAAGGAAAATGTGTGAAATTTTTTCCACAAAAACTTCTCGATATTAAGCAAGCTTTAATATGCTTTCATGTGTTTTTGAAATTCCAATGGCGAGAATATAGGGCAATATAACCCCTTTTTCAAAAATAATTGACACACCCATGATGGGTTTTTATTTTTTACTAAAAATTAACAATGTACATAAAATTTACTAAAAGAAAGCCTTGCAGAATTTTGATACGGACAACCAGATGGCCATTGTGGTGGTGATATATAATAAATAAACACCACAGAAATTAGATGTATTGTAAAACATTCATTTTACTTGCTTCTCTTTAACTCACAATGTATTTTTTTAATGTTTGTTTTCAAATCTTGCATCCTTTATTTAACACACTTCCTGACATACTCAATTGATGAAAATTTGCACAGTTACTAATATCATATGACAATATCTATTCTATTCTATACAGTATTCCACCGTTACTTTTGCAAATATCCGCACGTAAGGGAGAAATCAAAACAAATCGATGTATGACTGCAAGAAAAGCAGGGCATGCACACTTTGTATGATTGTATGAAAGGGGTGGAATCGTACACATATTGTATACATATACTTATTATATACAAAGTGTGCACGCTTTGGTTTTCTTACAGTAGTACATTATTATTTTTTACTTTTTAATACCACTTTTTACAGAATTGCAAGTTTAAAAAAAAATAATTTACCTTTTATCGTGATTTTTTCTTTTCAAACATAAATGCTATAAAGAAAAAATACAAACTTTCCAATCGACATAACACCAATAGAGGATTAGGTCTAGTAGATCTCTCAAAATTTCTACTCTTTCAAGCTGGGCGAAAGTCCGCTAACAAAGGACAACGCAAATTAGACAGCATAATACCCCATTTCAGATTAAACATACCAAACGTTACCGATTGTCTGGCAACCCCTGTTAAAGATATACATACAATTTTCTAGGAAAAAGCCATGTAAAATTTTAATAAGAGCAACTACATGCCTATATAAAGTTATGATGTGATGTTTAACTTTAATTTACTTATTAGATGAATGTTGCAAACTTCAATGTAAATAATTTATATAGTGTCTCACTTTTCACCAGTCTACACCCCAATATCTTAGCCATTTGTTGATCAATTCACTTCGTGTTTCAGATTGTGATTAAAAAAGTAATTTAATTTTTTTTTTTATTAAATACACCAATTTATATTAGCGATTGAGATAGGGTTTTTGTTTTTGCAGAATCTTGTTCGGCATGACCTGAAACCCCTGTATATCAAATTTCGTTAAAAAATATTCGTTCTTTTACAAAGAAAATCATATCTAAGATATCAATAAAAATCACCCTACTATTCGAGTTATTTATTTTCGGATATTTACATAGCTTGGTAGTAGTAGTATTTTTTCTTTAAAAAAAGTATGAAATAACTAAACTTTTATTTTTATAAAGTCATTGTAACTTAAACAACACTTGAAATTATTACTTAAGGTAAAAGTATCTAAGAGAGAGGTCCAATAGGGAAATATTTACTTTTGACCATAACTTCTTATTTTAAAACACATATTGCAAACAAACAATAAGACTACCTAAGCAGAACTATAACAAGAGTAGTGTTATAAATTGTCACTCAATAATTTTAACATATGCGAAATAGATTTAAATTTAGGAAATATGAAAATTGACGTAATTTGTAAAATTAAATCTATTTTGCAAACAACTGAAATTATTGAGTAAAAATTCATATCACTACACCTGTCATTGGATCTCTCTCTCTCTCGCCCCCCTTTCTCTCTCCCCCCTCTCTCCCCTCTCCCAAAATATAACTTTGAAAAGTAAATATTAAATGTAATCTTTCTCCACTAGTCCTCCATCAATTCTGATACATTTTTCAGTTCTCTTCTTATTATTTTTAACAACTTTTCTTAGTTATTCAACTGCTACATCATTACATGCTTCTCTAATTATGTCACATAGTTCCGCTCTATTTCGTGGCCTATTTTTATAGACTTTATTTTTTATGACATCCAAAAATAAAAATCTGTAGGGGTGATGTCCGGCGATTCAGGTGGCCACGCAATTAAAGTACTATTTCTTTCAATCCAATGCTAGGGAAGTTGTTATTCAGCCAATTTTTAACTATTACTGCATTATGAATGGAAGCCCCATCTAATTGGAAATAGAGGTTTTGTTGTACGGCTAAAAGTAAATTTTCAACGGCATCTCCAAATTCATGTGTTAAAAAATGTAGGAATCTCACACTATTTAAAGTGTCATCAAAGAAGAATCAAGGTCTCATTTAAAATGCCACACCAGACATTTACTTTTTCAGAGTATTGCCGTTTACAATTTATAATCCAGTGTGGGTTTACCGTTGACCAATACCTTGAGTTTTGCGATGAGACCACTCCATTTGTTGTAAAAGTACAATTCATCACTGAATATTTTTCTGAAATTTGTCATTTAAGAACAAACCCTGGCCCAGAAGCAATATTCCAATCTCCTCTCTGCGTCTCCTTCTATAGTGTGTAAAAACTTGGGCTTATATGATTTTAAATTATGACGTTTAAGGCACCTCCAAATTTTATTTCTGTCTACATTCAAGTTTAGAGATAAATCCCTTACTACTCCACTAACGTAGCTTTGCCTCTGAGATGCGCCCAAGATGAACAGAGATCATTGTTGTGCAACGAGGATAGACAGCATGAATACACTTTCGTAAATGAGCTCCCACCGAGTTGTGCCGGTGGGAGGAGACTTGTCCACTGTGCATTCAAATTTGAGAAGCAAAGGTACGTTAGTTGACCTGTACACTAACACGTGGTCCAGCTTTAACAGCATCTAATATTACTTGATCCAATGGACGATCGGCAACGTTGTATTTTTTGGCTCTAAGTTTGGATACATCTCCAGTTCTATTAAATATTCTATTAATTGAACCGACCCAACCGTGGTGTAGCGAATCTGGGGTGTTCTGGATGTCTCAAATTGAAGATACTGGCTGCATCTCGATAAAAGTGCACAATGTCACCAACAGTTCTTATTATCAGCAATAGTTAATTGTTCTACAGGCACGTTTAAATTTAATTTGACATTCGATACAATTGTCAAATTCATTCCAAAGCATTCCATGTTAACAAAGATATTGGTATGCCGAATTCTGAATATTCTAAAAAGTAGCTACCAATTTTCAAATATTCATTTCATAATAGTGTTTTGATTAGAAGACAAGTTTGTGTTAAATTTTGCAATAGTTTTTTTATTTTTATTTTCTTGATTGCCCATACTGGGATAACTATTTGTGTCATATTTCTCGGGCCAAATGTAGTACTTACCGTGTGATGTGTTACTCATTTGCAATAATACTTTCTTATAACCCTATTTGACATATCAGAAAAACTGTTCTGATCTATATTTTTTCAGGTATCACTCAGTTGGAATTTAAGCCGGCCTACAATCCCTACACAGAACCCAGCATGGAGATCTTTTGCTTTCATCCTGGATTGGGAAAATGGATAGAAATAGGCAATTCTGGTATGTTCCGGCCGGAGCTATTATTGCCCATGGGCCTGCCAGAAGAAGTTTCCGTAATCGCTTGGGGTTTGTCGCTCGAAAGGCCGACCATGATAAAATATGGATTCAATAACATAAGGGACCTGATTGGCCCCAAAGTCGACCTGGAAATGGTACAGAAGAGCCCTCTCTGTAGATTGAATAAGTGAAGACTTTTTCTACCTTTCGTTTTATTAAGTTTGTAAAAATATTTAATATATACAACTGGATTTAATAAAACAACGCAAGTGTGAATTTAATGGTGATTTTTTTGTTACTGATGATAATGAACAACAACAACACGTGAAGTAGACTCATTCAATTGTCAATTGTTTTTCTTTCTTGAAAATGTAGATCTACTGACGTCCTGAACTTTTCCAGTTGTCTCGTTCCCCAATTTTTTTAAAACTGTTTAGATAACCTACCGAACAGCACTGTATTATGAACTTCCTGTCACATTTATTACATCGTTTTCATTAGCTTAGATGAGGCTACACAACCCAACATACAATAACTTTGCATTAGATAGATGATGAACATCACGCCTCCCGGCAAGGATTGTTAACGATCCTTGGCCTCCTGGTACTATGAATTGCCCAGAGAGTTGGCCTACAATATTATTTATTCAATGATTCCTATTAGCTTCCCTGAAACTAGGCAGCTCAATATATACAATCTTTCAGTTGAATACATGGCCAACCAAAGAATTTATATATAAATTCTTTGGTTGGAATTTATATATAAATTCTTTGTGGTCAACATTAAGATAGGTACTGAGTATTATGATTTGCCTATATCTTTAAATAGCTTATCTGAAAATAGGCAACCATGGATGTTAAAAATCTTTCAATTGAATACGTCACCAACATTACGATGCTTAGCATAATGAATTGCCTGTAGCATTTATTAAGGAATTAATGGTTGAAAATCATCCATCAATAGATGGCGCTGCTAATTTCTATTGGGACTCAATTAGCTGTGATAAAAGCAACTTATGCAACCAGACATACTACTGTGATTGAAATTTTGATTCCGTCGAATGACATTGGAATTTGAGCCTTATTACCTTATTCATAAAGACTATAAATTATGATGTAAAACATTGCTTTACATTTTATTGAATTGTTCGGTTGAAACAAATATATAAGAACTTCCAGTACCAATCTCATACACACAAGATATGTTAAAATACATGTATTTATATAAGATTTAATAAACCTTTAATTTTATTTTAATAATGCCAAATATAAAACAGCAACAGTTTCCTCCAATGGGAATGTGAAAATTTAAATTACGTGGCAGAATGCAATGCAATTGCAGCTAATTTCAATACTATTATTGCTTGAATTATTCACATTTACGGTTCATAACCTAATAATCCTTCTTTCTGTAATCAAATTTTATATTCATTTTAAATTGTTTGAACTATGGGTTTATGTCTTGTTCCTGAATGTGATCATACTAATAATAGTGAATGTAAAATGTTTAATTTTCTAAAGGATGCCAAGTTAAAAGAAAAGTAGAAGCTACTTATGAGGTAGGTTAGAGTTATTTATATTTTACTTTATTATAGAGTTTTCTGACAGTAAAATGGTGATTTACAGTTAAGAGTACAGCAGTACAAGTTATTAAAATTTATGAAACAATTTTCTTTTTGTAATATTATTCCGATGCCGATTTTCATACAAGAAATTACCTTAATTTTACTATTTACATCAACTCTATACAATATTTATTATAAACTGTGTACCTAGTTAATTTTATTTGTTCTATTTTCAGAAGAGGCGATAGGAAAGCTAATAAGTTTTCACTGGCACTTTAAAGATGGTGACAGAAAAAGTAATTTACCAGCGATATTTAAACGGAATGTTGGAAAAATGTTTACATATTCACCTCCAGAAAGACGAATTCGCCTATACCTACCTCAACTTGATACATTTTGTCTTTATACTTGCTTAAACCACGTATAGTATATGCAGCTCATTATCATACTGCATTTTTTGAACATCCTGAAGCTATACAGAATTTTCTCCTTTTCGAATGATTTTTTAGGTGTACTTACATATACCAAAATACTTATTTATAAAATATTAAATTAGAAATTCAAAAGTTTTGAAACATATCTGTTAGGTGTACGAGGTTATAAACTGACAGAGCAAAATGTAAAACTAACTTGAAGTTAGCAGCGATGATGTTTTTGTATTCTCAATTCCTATTGGAGGATACTATAATTCATATGTAATATCAATTTATTTAATTAAAAGTTAATTTCTTCTACTGTATTTTACATTACTTTTACTTTCACATACTTTGTAAATGTCAATTAGTCACTGAAAGGTCTTAAATATTTTCTGTGAGACAGAAATAAAATGAAATTTTAAGCTATGTTTTAACCCTCTTGATAATAGTCTTTGTTAACTAGAGCATTAAGAGTCAAGTTCCAGTGCATTAATTTCGGGTTAATAAGGGTATGACAGTAGTATGTTGGGTTGCCTAATATTTGACGCAACACTAATTGAGTCCGAGTAGTGAACAACAAAGTTTTGACATTAGCCATATAAGTATTTAACAATAATATATATCTAGGTTGAGAAATAAGCTATTATTTACTGAGCACTTTTATGTTCTGAGGCGCGTAGCGCCGAAGGATATAATGTGCAAGATTTATAATGGCTTTCTCAACCGAAGTATATATACAGGGTGTCCCAACCAAAAGTAGGCACGCTGAATAACTTGGATATAAATTTTTTGAAAAATTGGCGAAACACCTTGTTTCCAATAGGGACATATTTTAATGTAATACTTGTGTACCTATCATCATCCCTCTACCCTACACGGCCACCCTCTCAAAAAATTCAAAGGGCAAGGGAGGTCGAGTGATACATCTTTTGAAAGGTCTTTCAATTCCCTACATGACTATGTATTTTTTTTTGAGTTTATCGATTCGTTATTAAAAACCTTGTGTACGGCTGTACAAAAAAAAAAAAAACGTTAACAGCTGGCTATAAGATTCAATTTGCAGTATCACGTTGCTACCACGCCGTCCCAAGAAGTGATTTTTGTCATTTTGCCGGTGTCGGACATGTTTTTATTGGGCACACAAGACTAGTAAATCTCCATCCAGCTGATGCGAATTGGTCAGTAGGCCGGCGCTTTCTTTTCTACCATATATATAGCATTGTAGCGCAGATCCTGATGACCACATGCCGTTTGAGTAAAATATGTTTTGCGGCATTACATTGATGACATGCCGGCCCAGTGGCCAAGAGTGCAGCATCAGCATCATCTCACACCGTACGCAACGTGTTAAGGAAAATAAATTTTATTTTTGATGATCACACAATCGAAATTGTTTAAAAATCTAAAATACACGCCACTGGATATTGGAATTTATCAAAAAAACTACATGTTTTAGTGCTCTCAAATCAACACAAGTTTTTTCGACAAAAAACACTTTCCTTGTCTGTTTAGTTTTAGAATAATAAGACTCGAAATTATTTGATAGTCCTTGAACATTAATTTGTTCACACCAATTTTAAATCGAGATACATTTTACTAGCGTGAGTTCTCAAAATGATTTATATCCTTCAGGAGAGAATAGATGTTCAAGATATATGGCAGCGTTGGTCCAGGGACTATTTACATTGTCTTCAGCAGCGTTCCAAATGGAAATTTGAAAAGCAAATGCCAGAATTGCTTGGCTCCCTTGTCATACTGAAAGAAGAAAACAGACCACCTCAGTCATGGCATTTGGGGCGCATCATAGCTCTACATCCAGGCAAAGACAACATAGTTCAGGTTGTTAGTCTCAAGACCCCTCATGGTGTTGTTAAACGTGCAACCGCCAAAGTTTGTGTGTTACCGATTGACTAACTTTAACGAAGGATAATTTGTTGTTCGACTACTAGTATTAGTTTAATTAATTTCGTAAATAAACTATTTAGTTTCTATTTTTCTAATAATGTATGAGTATATTTAGTTGAAAGACCTGCATCCTTTCAAAGGTGGCGGCATGTTGAGCTCCTGTTTTTATTTATTCATTTTATGCTCCTGTTTCTATATATTCACATATAAACGCCATCACCTTAAGCAAAAATGTAAGGTGGCTCGTGTCAAGTTGTAAGAATAAAGAAATAAATTGTCATAAACTAAAAGTTACAATTTTGTATTTATATTAAATAACAAACAACCAAAATATTGTGCTTGGGGTGGATTTATTTGAAAAGTTAATTAAAATTACTCACGATACAGGATAAGTCCACGTAAAACCCAAACACGAGACAAAATGTATATTTTCTGTAAAAATGTTAGCTATCAGATGCTTTTGTCAGCATTTCGATATCATGCATTGCCGAAGAGATAATCTTTTTGTTTATAACGAATAAACTAAACTTTGATAATTGTTTTCAACAATTTAAAACCAAAAACTTCATTTGCTTCTTTTTTAATATTGATAGTATAAATCATGAACTTTAATTTGCGCACCCGCGGATTGCTGTAGAACCGCCATATCGCTGAGAAATAAGCATTAAAAAGAGTCAAAAAGTTATTAACAAATTGATTGTGCAAAAACTATTTGACCATTTCGCGTGCCTTTTCTATGCTATAAGAGCCTTCTTTTCCTGTGGTAAGAAATATATTAAACATGTCTTTCTATTGTTTAATAACAATTGAAAAAACAGTCATTTTAGCATGTTCTTTAGGTATGACTCGTAAACAAATTAACTGATTTTTATAAAATAGGCCTCATTTTGTAGGTTTCTTCAAGGTGCACCACTTTTAATAAACATATTTTTTTTCTAACATCAATAGTTTTTTCTAAAACTCGAAAAACCCATTTTCTCACACCTTAATTGTTCAATAAAAAAATTTGCTACACAAACAAATTGAAGCCTAAGAAACCCTACATTCCTACCACCATTCTAAACATCCTGGATTCGGCTTATACCTAGAAACATTTTTTTTTTGTCAAAACGCTAATTCGAATGGAGTGTTGCAGCATCGAAAAAATTAAATGGATCCGTCGGAAATTTATTTCACAATTTCGTTTCAGAAATATAAATTTTGCCCCTTATTTAAGTTGCTACTTTTCAGATACAGATGTTGCAGTGCCCAAGCATAAAACATCTAATTTCAAAAGATCGCCAGACTACAGTAGTATCACTTTGTATAATTCGCTCCCATCACATTTGAAACAGATATCGAATTATCATAAATTCAAATCTGAAACCAAAAGTTTCCTTATTAACGAATGTTTTTACTCAATAAACGAGCTTGTGTCTATGCAGGATCAATCATGATAGTGCCATATTTATTTATGTATGAGTAGGTAGTTCAGTCTATTCTCTGGCCACAAATCTTAACAAGATTTACACTAGCCTATTAATTCAAATATGTGCTTACTATTGCGTACTTATACTTTTACAATTTATGTTAATGTTATGTATTCTTGACAATTTATATTTTATATATTTTTTACATAGTTTGTACTTGTATCGTATTTATACTTCTATGTTGTTCTGATTGTACCCTTATTGCTTGACTTGCCTGTTGTACTCTGTATGTTATTCTGGTCAATAAAATACTATACTATACTATAAATTATTACAGCTGTAGTTCTGGCCATCGCAGTAAACTGGCGGTGTCGCATACACTTATTTAGGTAAAAATAGATAGAATACTACCACCTATCGCATAATAAATGTAGAAAGCTCTTCCTCAGCTCTCAGCCGTGAAAGATCACAATTGATTTGATCTGGCACCGGTATCAAATAAACAAAGCGGTTCCATTAACATTTATTTTTTTCTTATAAAAAGGAACAATTTAAAATACACAATAAGTATTTCACATATCTTCTTGATAATGGCAACTAACTAACAGAAAGGAACACATTATTTATGATATAAAGGGAACAAATAAAAATCTTTAGAGGACATTAAAAAATATTTTACATAATAAAATACTGCTTGCAGAAGCTCTGCCCATAAAAAAATAATCTATGTTACATGAGTTGGTTCGGCCTGGAAAACAAAAATCAAATCGGAACCGGTCATCTCGTTTACTTAGATACCGCCTAGAATCTATTTTATGTGCAAATGCCTTCTTGCATTTTGATATTTTAAGCTTCTTCCTATCTATTCTGGGCTAGCTGAACTTACACACACAAGTATAATCTTTGGTCTAATCTAATTTCTGAGCATTCTTGCAGTTTTAAATTTCAGTAGACAACTTTCTCTCTTATTATCACATTTATACTTACTATTCTGAAGAAGCTCCCTCCTTCTGTTCCATTTTCTTTGCGGTAAATAATTATTCTAAAATTTCACAGCCAATAAACGACAGAGAATTTATTGCACGTTCGGCAAATATTCTGTCTACTTCTTGAAAAATATGGTTATTACTGAAAAGCAGTTGACAAAGTTTCCAAATGTGGTATTAATGCAGTCTAAATAGGATTTGAAGTGGAACTATTTCCATATAAGCAATTTTATGGTTGAATTCTGTTGGGGAGGTGCTAAGGAGTACCCAAAAAATTTCTGTACTTCAAAGACCTTGTGATACAATTGTTATTAACAATTTAATTTTTTTAACCGCGTTTTTCAACCTAAAAATGTTAATAACTTGGGATATGTAGGTCCGATCAGGACAAAAAAAAAAACAAAATCTTTGTAATTAAATTGCCTACAAATCTACATTTAGTGTAGGTGTTTGGAGTGCAACCATAACCTACAAAAGTGAAAAAACTGGCAAAAATTTTTTTTTTTTCATTTTGCTGCCTAGAGCCGCTGGGTGACCCGATCAGCTTCAAACTTTCAGAAAATCTGCCTATTACTCTAACAAAAGCACAATTTGGTGCAGAAATATTAAACCCAGTGTGTGCAATTGAATTTATTTAAAATTTGAATTGGCCGCCATTTTATACCATTAAGTCCAAAGCGATCATTTTTTTTTAGATCACGATCAAGTTAGATCACGATGCCAGCTTTTTGATGCCGTAAAATAAATTTTCTTTAAACTAATAAAATAATAAATAATAAAATTTTCGTTCTGATCTGATAAAAACTTTTTCAATTTTTTTTTCAAAATGACCGAAAAAATTAATTTTTTTGTTTATTGGGTTTTAAACCAATGCAAAAAAATGGCCAAAATAGGTTTTAAAAAATGGCAGCCAATTCAAATTTTAAATAACAAATTCAATTGTGGAACACTGGATTTAATATTTTTGCACCAAATTTTCAGGGTGTTTTTGTTAAAGCAAAAGGCAGATTTTCTGAAAGTTTGAAGCTGATCAGTTCACTCAGCAGCTCTGGGCAGCAAAGTGAAAAAAAAAACGATTTTTGGCCAGTTTTTTCACTTTTGTGGGTTATGGTTGCGCTCCTAAGACATACAGTAAACATAGATTTTTTTGGTAATTTTGACCCCCTCTACCGCTCGAAATATTAACTTCTCGGCATCTCGGCAATTATCGAAAATATGTAGTTTTATTTAAAACATTTTTTGTTCAATAACTTTTTCCGTGCGACCAATAGAACACAAGATGAAATGATTCAAAAAATTTTCAAGCTGGCGGCTCAAGCAAAAGGGGGGAGGTCACCTTTTTGGTTTTAAATCTTCTAAGTGGTCCTGATAACATTGAGCATGACAAATTCGAGTGGGCAAATTTGTCCAGATTTGGTACATTTTTACCGTACTAGAATGTAAATTTAAAGTTTAGTGTTCCTTTATAAGTGTCAAAGTAATTTGAACCTGAGTCACTTTTTGTAGTAGTTCCACTTCAATCAAATTTTTTATGCCAAATATTGTGTACCCAAATTTCAAGTTTACATCTTGCAAAATAGCCAAAAAGGCGAGGGGTACCCTCTGTACTGTAAGAGTTTATAATAATTTTTCAAAATTAATTGGGTATCGATAAAAAATGCCAATACAATTTCGAAGCACGTCTTGAAAAACTGTAAACAAACAAGTTCCGATCTCAGATTTGTTCTCCAGATAAAACACTTGCTAATTGTTATATTCCCTACACATTCATTCTTCCATAATAAATATATTTTAGAATAGTATAAATGACATTAATATAATGTCTCATAAGACTTTAGATACTTAATAACATTCTAAATTAATAGATTACCCTTATCCTGGGACAATATGCAAAAATATAGTCGCATATTATCATTATTACACTGCGACAGTCGTAAAGATATACATATGAGATTCTGCTGGACCTTTTAGAAACCTTTGACTTGAAAGGGGGCTCAATTTTTTGATGACATTGAAACCGAAGGTGGTGAATAAAATGTATATTGAGTGCAGTTTCAGCGTTTCGGTGTTTGTGAAGGCTCCTTCAAACTCAACGAATGATTGAGTGGTGAAAGTTGCATGTTTTTGAGGCTACTATTTTTAGGAATGGGCACAGTTGGAGCAGGAAATGAATTTGACAGGCACTCAATGATATACACTTAGGTAGGCTGTCTGGACCAACACATTACAATTTTTACTAAAAAAGTCAAGAACAATTTTTACTCTTTTTGATAGGTGATCTATTTGATTGTTTTCGAGATTTGTAATTAATGTCGGAGAAATGTTTTACTTTTGGGAACAAAGCAAAAACGTAGAATCTCGGATGGTGTTTTAGTATTTTGGGGCAAATATTGTATCACCTTATACGTGGTGTCCCAGTTAGCCATTACACCCATCTTTCTCGGTTGTGTTCGAGATAAATTTTTAAGAAAGTCGACTCGATTAAGGGCTCTTCCAGACAAGGCCCGATCCGAACGTTTACGATCTCGTGTTATAGTTATCGCATCTGTACCTCCAAAAGATTCTAAACTGATTGTGATGATTGCGGTTGAACGGGAATGCGCTCTGTGTGGAGGGGATATAATGAGTACAAATGTAATAACTAAAACACGAGATCACAAGCGTTCGGATCGCGCCCTGCCTGGAAGAGGCCCAAGGAACAAACAATAATTGAGCATCAAAAGAAAAGTTATAGCCAAAAATTTAAAACAGTGGACTTTTGTATTTTTTTAATTGATTATTAGAAGGCAGTAAAAAATAATGCAAGTGTATTTTAAATGTCAATGTCAATATATATAGAAAAGGGTAGTAAAAAATGGATCTTTAAAAAATGAATTCATGTCTTAACAGATTTTGACAATATAAGATGACATGAAAAAAACTGCAAATTCTAATGATACCGAAGAAATCGTGTGTAATGCTTTAACTGGGACACCCTGCATATTATACTGTATAAGAGTTAAGTTGGGAATATCCAAGAGAGAGACGTCCGATAAGGAAATATTTATTATTTTTGGCCATAACTCTTTTTAATACATATATTGTTAAAACAAGTTTAAGATTACCTAATAGTCCATTTAAAGAGTTGGGATTTATGACGAAATTACCGGATGTTTGCGCCTCGGACTAGACATCCCCCCCCCCATTTTCAAGAGTGCTGAATCGATTCCTGAACAAATTTTTCCACCTCGGCAACCCCCTCAAATTGGCTAAAAGCCACCCCCAAGGTCCCTTTTCCATGAACTCTCTTATTTTCCCCAGTTTTTCGACTAATTGTTGTTCCCTCGAGTAGAACGGAAAGTCTCTCGAGGATTTTGACCTCAGCCACCCCAACCCCAGGCTTCCAACCTTTGTAAGGGGAGGAAAATTGATATTTGTTTTTGTGAGAAAAAAAATTGATATTATGCAGTGTGTCTCACCGGAAACTGAATCGATCGATATAAAGAAAAGTACGCATCAGAAAATTTTGAAAATTTAGATAATTACTAATGTCGGTGTGGCCAATCCAACTAAAATAATTACAAGCAGCTGGCACTTCCGCTTATACAGGAAGTCGATACCAACTTGCTTATTTCAAATGGAACACCCTTTATATTTTAGGGTTTTCGAACTGCAATTATTGAGCGAAAATTCATATCACTACACATGTCATAGTTCCTACTTAGGTAGTCATACTTTTTTTTACCAATGTGTATTAAAAAAAGGGTTATGGCCAAAAATAATAAATATTTGCTTATCGGATCTCTCTCTCTCTCTCTTGGATATGCCCATCTTAAGAAAAATTAATGGTAAAAACTGCAACAATTAAGACAAGACAAAGAAAATTATATAAACGTGTTTAGGAAACAATTAATTATTGAGACATGCCTTAAAGACAAGAAAAAAAATCTATTTTTAATCCCCCTCTTACCAAAAGTGAGTATTGTAATAGTCAAAAACTGACACTCGGAGAGAACTGGACAACTTCGAGTAAAAATATACATACAATATACAGAAGTGTGCATGCGATGGAGAACTATGAGATTTGAAACAATTAGTGAAGAAAAAATGACCCAACACATAGCCCCAATTGAAAAAGCCTTTTGGTTAAAGTGTCTATAGCCCAGTTCTCATAACTTCGGATTGCGAATTTCAGCTCGCGGATTTTCTTTTTTAATTCGACATATGCGTTCCAGGAGAACTTCATTTGTTGATTTAACTTCTAGTTAAAAGTAAACAAATTGTCTTACAAACATTTCGTTATGCCTGCAAGAAAATTATACTGTTTTAGAACAAATTTTATAAAAATTTGTATAAAAAAATTCGCATTCCGCAACTCTGAACGAGGCTTTAAACTCTGAAAAAATTCTAGCTAAGTCCTTATGGACACAACACTCAATAATTGACTCATTGGAAAGTTAAAAATTGCATAATACAAATATTTATGTTTGCCGTTGTTTCCACCATTAACCCTGGACTAAATAATAAATAAATAAATAAATAACACCACAGGTAATTACGACCCCCTTTATCCCGGAAGGGTCTAAAAGAGCCTTGTGTGGGAAGGGGCTACACATTTAGAGACAAGGGACACACACCCAATATCCGTGTATAGTGGAAAAATCCCTCTCACAGTATTTTCCACTGCCACGACCGGGGATCGAACTCGGAACTTTTGGGTGAGAGGCAAGTGCGCTCACCTCTCGACCACCAGTCATACATGCAAGAAGTGATGTTCAAGCAAGAAGAAATCGTGAAATTCAACCAAAATAAGTATTAGACCGGGGCAGCTGCAAGAGTCGTGTACCCATCGATTTAAAGAAAATTGTAGTAATATTTACTACTAGTAGATACGAGAAAGCTTGGTCATTCAACCCCTACCCTGGTGGGACTTGTGTAAGAGGGTGACTTCACCCCTCTCCGAGACTGCACTAAATACCCATGTAAGAATAAAATTATGTTTTTCTAATTGTACTTAAGTAGAACAACAAAGTAAAAATGGTCTGCCGCGCGTTACCTCGGTGGGTGGCGCGGGTCAACTGAAAAGGGGCACTTTTCACCCATCGATTTAAGGGATCAACTTTACACCAAATTAAAGGTTAAACCTTTAACTTTTTTATCTCATTGGTCTTCCAGAGTTTTTCTGGCCGACCAATTTCACACGTGTAAGTAAGATCACACGTTATTTATTAAATACATTATTTGATGTATGCAGCTCATTTAGTATTAACGTAAACGATTATAATATTTAAGTCCTTGTTTTTTTAATACTAATTTTTATATTATTTAGAATGTATTGAAAGTATGAATTAATTTGATGATATATTTATTTTATTATACTGGTTAGCTCAATAAAGTGATAAAATTTAGATGAAATAATTCAGAGCAGGCTGAAATTTTGGGAACAGGCTTATTTTGTTGTATTTTTTAACACATCAAAAGTCCCCACCTGCTGACGCTGGTGGAGAAAATAGGCAAAAAAATAGGTTTTTCGCAAAAACTCAGAAAGTATCAATTTTACTGTAAAATATGTGCACATGAAAATTATAGGAAACAAAAATCCGCACAATTTCGTTTTTTTTCTTTTTAACTTCATACGACCTATTGGAGCCGATAGATTTTTTGAAATTTTGACAGTTTTGCGATGCAACAGAAACGCGCGTTTTTCGCTAAAATTTCGAAAATGGTCGTTTGGAACGCAAAATGTTCCAAATGAAAGTTGTAGAGAATTCAATTACGAACAATTTCCTTTTATTTTCCATTTACACTTTCAATACATTCTAAATAAGATAAAAATTAGTATAAAAAACCCAATGACTTCAGAATAGGATAGACAAAGCATCCTCTTGGTTTGTTGTGTATCATTTATTTGTTTACATTGCTTTAAAAATAAATACTGCTACTCAGCATTCTATTGGCTAAAGGCATGTGGGTATACGCGCACGCAGTCCCTCTCAACACGTTTTGTTTACAATTTAGTTGCAACGTTGGCCGCCATTAAAGTGTGTGACATACCGAAGTTAAACGTTGTAATTACAGTGGTTTTGTAGTGTCTTTGAAGACAGAATTTATTATTGTGAATAAACAATATTGAAAATATTGTGTTGTATGTAGATGTCTCTTTAAAATTGGAGTTACAGGTCACAGGTAGGTGAAATTATCTCATAAGCGTAACCTCGGGTTGGAACGCTAAAAAAAGCAAAATTATAAATGTTCAGTGCAATAATATTGGAAGTATAGAAAATGTTTTTGGTAATTCTAAAGGAGAACGGAAACCTCGAATTTTTGAGTGGTTTTTTCAGGATACCCTATTTTGGGGTCGTAGAACACGAATCTGAAATTAGTTTTGCGTGCATACGAACCGTTTGTCCAAAAAAAATTTTTCTTAGAAAAACACGCACTTTTTCATGCACCTATTTATACACCAACAGCTTGTATATCGCTTTTCCCTTATTAAGATCACACTATGGCCTTTATAGACCAATAAACCCTTTAGTTATGGCAGAAAACTCACTTTCTTTTGCATAAAAAACAGAATTTTATTCGCTGAAATTGTATTAGATGAACGCCCATCTCTGTCATTTGATTACATATATTTGCATGCGTTATTTGCGCATGTGTGCAATATTAAGGCTTGGTGTTTAAAGACACGACGGGTTTGGTTATGCGACATCATTTTTCCAAACACATTCCGCGGCCAGTCGACGCTTAACAAGGGATTTCGAAGCGTCAATGGACGCAAACCTATCTTGAAGGGCAAGGGATATATAATAGTACGTAGCACTTTATTAAATCTGGGACAGACGGGGTTAAGTATTATTTATAAACATATATATCCCTTGCCCTTCAAGACACGTTCGCGCCCGTCGACGGTTCGCAATCCGCGCGAAAAATCGCCTCATAATATTGGTCAGTGTCGGTACTTTAGACACAAATTTGTAAATGCATGCGCATCAGATTGGCAGGTACGGTTTTCAGTAGCTGTCTTAAGATGTGTTACAAACTATCTGGTTTTTTTTTATTAAAGGAAAATAAGTTTTCTGCCATAAGTGAAGGGTTTATTGTTCTATAAAGGCCATAGTGTGATCTTAATAAGGAAAAAGACGATATATAAGTGCTATTGGTGTATAAATAAGTGCATGAAAAGTGCGCTATAAGAAAAATTTTCAAAAATTTTTTTTTGACAAACGGTTCATATGCACACAAAACTAATTTCAGATTCCTGTTCTATGACCCCAAAATAGGGTATCCTGAAAAAATCACACAAAAATTCGAGGTTTCCGTTCTCCTTTAGAATTACCTTAATTATACGAAATAATCACCCTCTTTAACATATACGCCACTGGCAACGAGTTCCAAAACATAAACAAAACTATTTCCATCCTTTTTTAATAATAGAATGTATGATATCGTAGGGAAACACAACAACTCATGTGTTAATGTATAGGACATGCTTTGTCTATCCTATTCTGAAGTCATTGAAAAAAACTAAGACTTTTAAATATTGTAGTCGTTTACGTTCATCCTAAATGAGCTGCATACATTAAATAATGTATTTAATAAATAACGCGTGATCTTACTTACACACATAAAATTGGTCGGCCAAAAAAAAATCACCAAGCTGTGGCCTGGAAGACCAATGAGATAAAAAAGTTAAAGGTTTACCTTTAATTTGGAGTAAAGTTGATCCTTTAATCGATGGGCGAAAAATACCCCTTAGAAATTACCACCTTCTTGGTTGGCCTGCGCCACCCATCAGGGTATCACGCGGAAGACCATTTTTACTTTATTGCGCTACTTAGAAAAACATAATTTTATTCTTTAAATACATGGGTATTTAGTGCAGTCTCATAGAGGAGGGAAATCACCCTCTTACACAAATTCCACCAGGGCAGGGGTTGAACGACCAAGTTTTCTCATATTTACTAATAGTAAACTATTACTACAAAAATTAAATTTTCTTTAAATTGATGAGTACACGATTCTTGCAGCCGCCGCCCGGTCTAAAAGAACTAACAATAATTAGTGACTTCTATTTTTAGTTCATTCCTATTTTCGTTGAGCTTCTCGATCAAGTCCTCTTATTATTCGTATCTAAATGACAATTTGATATGTTATATGCTGGTGCCAGATTCATTGCATATGTCCAAAATGTCAATTCAGGCAAGTATTCTATGGTTAATAATGGATAGAATGGTATATACGTAACCGTTGATCATTAAGTATTGTGCCTACAAGGACTTCCCAGCACCATATTAATAAACACTGTCTACTGACTGAAAAGCCTTTTCCATTGATTTTATGTACCGTTCTTTGTAGCCAATAGAGATTCGGTAAAGTAAGAAGACCGAGATTCAACATGAGATGTCCGTCTACTTCATTGAAGACGAATACATTTGTCTTAATCATAAACTTTGTTGAAAAATAGTTTCGCGATAATGCACCAATATGTTTAAATGTGCTTCTAGAAAGCAGAATAATAAAACATAATATTTCAGTCGCAAACTCCTCTATAAAATCCTTATTTTACTATAAGGAAACCAGACTGCAACCAACAGTTACACTCTGGGCTATGTGCCCCGTCGAGCGCTGAATTACACGTTACAAGCCTGGCGCGTTAAGTGTAACAATTGCATATTACCAACAGAACACTAATGCTTCGATTGCAACAAACACCAGCCGATAGACTGATCCTACTTAACGCCGACTGGCACGAGAGCTCATTTAAGTAGGATCAGTCTATCGGCTGGTGTTTGTTGCAATCGAAGCATTAGCTTTCTATTGATAATATGCATTTATTACACTTAACGCGCTAGGCTTGTAATTTGTAGTTCAGCACTCGGCGGGGCACATAGCCTGGAGAGTAGCTATTGGTTGCAGTCTGGCTACGTTCCTTATAGTAAAATAAGGATTTTATAGAGGAGTTTGGGACTAAAAATATTATGTTTTAACAAGGGTTTGTTGAGTGCTGATCCAGAGAATTATCCAAAATGCAGCAGTTTCTCTTAGCTTTGGTAGCATTGCTGTATTTTTTTTAAAAAAGAAACAGCAGCCCTACTTGGCTTTTGCATGGAAAACGCCAACTGTTTCCGTTCCACAAAATAACAGATAAGATTATTTAGTCATTCACAGCCCAAGATACCTTAATAAAAGGAGAAATTATAGTCTCAACGACAACTTAAGTCTTTATACACTGGCGACTCTTATTTACAAAAAATATATATAAAAATTAATAAGTACCTATCGAGTAACTTACAACTCAAATTGTCTTTTGCACTTCAGAACACATTTTTCAACCTTAGCTACACTGCTTATATTTTACAATTTCCCTTTCTTCCTGAACATGTCACAAATGACGGGCGATGCCGCAGACAAAAGTTATGCAATATAAGAGACTGCTGTCCGGTCGTTACATTCGACTACCAATAACTCTGTTGGTAATGCATGTCCTTCGCCCGCAGCCAACCTGCTATTTGCTCAAACATAATTTCTATGTCTGTGTATTTGCTGTTGGAGGGGTCGCTCACGAAAATATTAAAATTGTTCCTGAGTATGCATCTCACTGTTTCATTGACTTCACTGATACTGCGGCAACATGACTGCAGTATTTTCGGAGAGTGCACCTGGCTCTCGAGCAGTTTTATGGTGATGATGACATTGTTGACGGGCAGACGCCTAGTCCTCGAAATCTTATAGAAATAGTAATTCAATATGAGATTCAGTTCTTCATCCATCATGTTATTCCTTACGGTTATGTTAGTTTCTCCTCCCTGCGGTTATAAAATCAAAATTAATATTTATGGTGGTACGCTTCACATACAAAAATATGCTGTGCACACAAAGTTACGGGTATTTCATATTTTCATAAATAATGGCCAAAAAGTAAAAACTCGTTATAACAAGGTTTCACAACTTCTTTATTAATGTTTTTGCATAATCTTGTTATGAAAAAACGAGGAGAACAATTCTAGTTTCAGAACAATGGGTTTCAAGTGGGGAGAACGCAGTGGGCAAGTATTGCAATCAATTCTGAAAATTTTAAGACATGGTCCTGCAGACGTACAGATAGGTACATCCTGCAGCACAGATTCCCTCCCACACAATAACATTGTCTCCTCAAAAAGCTACTGTGGGTTGGATAAATCTTTGGGTGCATTTATAACCTTACAAGTGAAAAAGAGAATCGTCACCGAATAACATTCCATGTTCCAGTTCTGTTGATCCAGTTAGACCTAATCAAGGGGCTCAAAATGAAGGATGACTTGACAGGCCAAACTCCCCGAACCTATTTGCATAGTAACTAGATGCTGTCTGGACACTTACTGCACCACATAAGGTGTTTCTTATACTCCACAGTCGAATTAGTATGAAAATGAGATGATTTTGACAAAACATATTTCTAGGTATAAGAGTCCAGGATGTTCAGAGTGATGGTAGGAATGTAGGGTATCTTAGGCTTCAATTTTTTTGAGTGGCAAAATTTTATTAAGGTGTGAGAAAATGTTTTTTTCGAATTTAAGAAAAACTATTGAGTTTAGAAAAAAAAGTGTTCCTTAAAAGTTGTGCGCCTTGAAAAAACCTATAAAATGTGACCTATTCCATCAAAATCAGTTAATTTGCTTATGAGTCGTTGCAAAAAACATGCTAAAATGGCTGTTTTTTCAATTGTTAATACACAATAGAATAATATATTTCATATACTTCTTACCACAGGAAAAGAAGGCTCTTGTAGCATAGAAAAGGCAAAAAATCGGGAGCAATTTCTTTACACAGGAAAATCTCAAGACAAGCTTTTATATCATAAAAAAAAGTTATATAATGTAACAAAATGATGGGTTTGATTTACTTCAAAGTTTATTTTCTACTTTTTAGAGCATTTAAATGAAATTTTTTTATATATAATTTTTTCACGAATTAAAAAAAAAGTCTCTAAGACCAATAGAAGCTGAGATAGATTTTTTTTAATCGCTGTGGTGTTGTTACTGACCATAACTTAAGGATCCATCATAATTTAACTGTCCCTCAACACAAATTATCAATAGTAGCTAATGGTCCTAATGTCATGTCCATTAAGCTTTATAATCAACTCCTGATAAATATAAAAAACATTAATAGTATTCACCTCCTTAAAAGTACGGTTCGAGCCACTTCAATTGAACATAGTTTCTATTCTTTGAATGAATATTTTAGTTGCACTAGCTTTCATATTTGTACTTAGCCTACATTAGCATTTATCGTTATTATTTTATTGTATGTTTACTTATTTTATGTGTACTCACTGTGTTTTTATTTTACTTTACATTGTTTTATCAGCTGAGCAAATTTTGACTATATTTTTACACCTGTAACAAGGTCCTATGAAAATAAAGACTTATTATTATTATTCATTTATTTAACGTCGGCCTATTTCCGCTACCAAGGCCAATCACCAATATTATTATTATCTACAGAGGAATATTCAAAGGATCCTATGAAAAAGTTCCGACTCAATTATTTAAAAATTGTTGATGTGGCAATTGTTTACAGTTGCCATGGCTTCTACAGTCAGTGTGGGAGCGATGATGGGTGAAGACGAATCTCGGGCGCTTCAAATTCGTTTCACCAGAAAAATTTGCATTTTCTCGAACCTTAATTTCTTTTTTAACTGGGGTATCTTGACGAAATATGAATAATGGAATGTATAGATTCTAGTTGTTTATAACGAATAAATTAATGCTTACTTTGATAATTGTTTTCAACAATTAAAACCAATACTTTATTTAGTTCTTTTTGATGTTGATAGTATAAATCATGAACTTTAATTTATGCATCCGCAGATTGTCGTAGAAACGCCATATCAGTGAGAAAGAAGCATTTAAAAAAGTAAAAAAGTTATTAACAAATTGATTGTGCAAAAACTATTCGACCATATGGCTCCCGATTTTGCGTGCCTTTTCTATGCTACAAGAGCCTCCTTTCCTTTTCTTGTGGTAGGAAGTATATGAAATACGTTTTTCTGTTGTATATTAACAATTGCAAATACAGCCATTTTAGCATGTTCTTTTGCAATGACTCATAAACAAATTAACCAATTTTGATGAAATAGGTCTCATTTTGTAGGTTTTTTCAAGGCGCACAACTTTTAAGAAACACTATTTTTCCTAAAGTTTTTTCTAAAACTCGAAAAAAACATTTTCTCACACATTAATTGTTTAATAAAAAAATTTGCCATGCTAAAAAAATTGAAGCCTAAGAAACTCTACATTCCTACATCATTCTGAACATCCTGGATTCGGATGATATCTAGAAACGTTTTTTTTTGTTAAATTGCCAATTTGACTGGAGTATTACTTGAGAAATGTAAAGGGTAAGATTCCTGCTTGCTAGGAGTCACAGATATTGATTTTATCACGGCATTTTGTATACTACATCTCGGCCGGTTTTGTGGAGAATAAACATCAGGTTGTAATAAGTCACATTTTGCTACTGCATTTGTTCAAAAACTTTACAGAAAGTCTACACAATAAGTCAAATACATCTGTTGGCAACTTTCTTTATTCTGAATATCCAAAAAATATGCAGGAGCATACATATGGAATTTTCTTTGCACAAATGTATTCAAGTGTATTTTACAATACCCATAATATTGTGTGCATAGTGTATAATAGTCAAATGTATTCATTTTTTATGTAAAAAATTGTAGAGAAAGGGGAGGTATAGAAATGGAAAGAGAGGGAGAACAAGAGGGAAGGGCAACGAGGAGAAAAGGAGAACACGGAATGGGGAGAGAGTGGGAGGAGTAATTGCTATAAAGTTTTCTATCCTAAGTGACCTCTACAAGAGCAATTTAAAATTTTTGATATCAGGTGCACCAGAAACCATGTTCTTATAAATGAGATTTTTGAACGTTATCTTAGACCATTCAATTTGCCACTATGCTCTAATGGACTAGCATTACATTAGCGAAAACTATCCCTATGTTGAGACAGAAAATAGTATGCCGTAATAATCTTTGGTCAGGTGTTAACCACGTATTCCTCAGCTGATGATGCACATTCATATTTTAATGAAATTTGGAATAATCTGCAACTTCAACAGTACCGTTTTTACAGATTTATAGACTGAAAACAAGAATCGGAATGTTAGAGTTTCGACAATCATTTTAGTAATATCCAAATGAGATGTTTTAAAATGTCCCTAAAAGGAACGAAATATTATGGCTCTTGGCATCAATGTTATCGTAACCTCAATTTACGGTCCATCATGAATGAAGTCAACAAGTCACCATATGATATTTTCAACATGTTGGTGTATTTGAACACAATTAGTATGAAGGTCCATTGTGTGTTGTGCTGTCTATTTTAAATTGAACTCAGTATGGAATTTCTGGAAGAAAGGAACAGCCAATATGGTGTGCTTCGTCTACACCTTGTAATATTTTCGGCATATTGTACGGTTTACGTTTAGAGCATAAGCGATACATTGAATGGTCTAAGGTGACTATATAAAATTCTTACCTGGAAACATGTATAAATTTGTCGTTCGCAGCACAATTCGTATAACCTATACAATTCATCCGCGTTTAGCTGGTTGAAAAGTAGAATGGTGAACGCCCTCAGAACATTCTTATCCATTACCTTGTAGTATACGTCTATGTCGGGATAGAAGTGTTTCAGATTTGGGACTTGACGATGGTCGTTCATGATCGTGATGAGCATCGGATTGAACAGTTGGTGGGCATCTAAAAGATGGTCAACATTTATATTCGTGTACGGTTTACTTTACTTCATAGATTTAAATTTTGTGCTGATATGTGCATGGACGGCATTGTCGGCGCCACCACCTTCCATCGATTAACAGGGAAAAAAGAGAGAGGGATGCAAACCGTGGAGAAACGTTATTTCCGCTCTGGCAGACGACATGTCTGCAAGTACTCGTGTATCATCAAACTTGTAACAAGGATTAGTTCAAGCTCTTTTGTATGCACCAGCTTTAGTGGAAGAAGTGCAAGAAACCCTTTACCTGAACTTTGGAGAAATTGGAGACAACAAACTATCAGGCAGATGGTAATATGCGTGATAATAATAATCTTTATTTCATTTAACCCTTAACTCACTAAGCATTGCACATACTAGACAAGGGTCTATGTCCCAAAAGTCTTTATTTCACTAGGAAAGTTTCTAAAGTTTACACTTTAATAAAACAGTACAGTATATCAGACCAATACCATAAATATAACAGAACTTTACGTGGGTACCTTATATATGGCTTACTCGCTGTTTACACCGTCAATAAATGGTGTCTATCACTAACCCAATAAAACTTCTCTCTAGAGTGGAACTTATGACGAATGAACCACTATCTAACACAACTTTACACATTAATTCGTGGTAATACACCATTTGCAATCTTTCTTTTTACCCATTTTTAATCGCTGTTCTGACATGTTCTCTCGGCGTACACCCGCATCCTCTATCTCTCATCAAAACGAAGTAAAATTAGGATGAAATAATTCAGGGCGGGCTGAAATTTTGGGAACAGGCTTCTTTTGTGGTACTTTTTAACTTATCAAAAGTCCTCGCCCGTAGACGCGGACGGTGAAGGGGGAATAGGTAAAAAAAATCTGTTTTTCGCACAAAAACTCGAAAAGTATCAATTTTGCTGTAAAATATGTACACATGAAAATTATAAGTAACAAAAATCGGCACAATTTCGTTTTTTTTTAAGAAGTTCAGAAGTTATTCTGTGGGTATTTCACAACTGTTTCATACCGGGCTCATATTTTTTGGATGTGTAGTACTATGTATACACAAAAAAATATTATTAAATGTACTTTTTTGTACTTCAAACATGATAAAAATTGCCTGTTTGCTATAAATTAAAAATCAATCGCATTTTCAATGGTCAGTTCCTCCTCGCTACTTATTGAAAATCCTACATGAACAAGTGTTTTTTGTAGGAAATTTTGCAAGCTTTCATTCTATCGTAAAGTGAAAAGAAAAGATGTTATATATACAAAAAAAGGAATTAAAAAATAATATTGGTTCAATTTTTCTGAACAGAAACGGTTTTCTAGAACCTTTTTTTTTAAAGAAAATATACCTTGCGAACGACTTACGCTATTGCATTACTATCATATGTATATAAACTGATAAATATAGGTGAAAACCAATTTTTAAAAAATATGCACAGTTCTTACATGAAAAGTTTAATTTATAATAAAAAAGAAATTTTTGCTCATAACATTAAACAGCTGTAACTCGTAAACCATTCATCGTATGAAGGTCACTTGGAGCTCATTTTACAGATAATTTAATTCTCTTCAAAAAACCTTTACCGTCATTATTGCCTAAAGCCAATCAAAAAATAGCTATTTGTCAAAATGCACTTGAAAATGATAATTTTTCGTGTTTTTTCCCTTTTATTTCCATTCAATCGTTATCAAAACGATTTTGTGCATTCACCCACATATTCAAAATTTGATTCTCTTTTGTGTACGATCTATCGTTTTCGAGTTTTTATCGATTTTACCATGAAACAAGTGTTCTGATAGCGAGCTATAAAAATTAAAACGTAATATTTTAGTCGCAAACTCCTCTACAAAATTCTTCTTTTGCTATAAGGAACGTAACCAGACTGCAACCAACAGCTACTCTCCGGACTATGTGCCCCACCGAGCGCTGAATTACAAGTTACAAGCCTGGCGCATTAAGTGTAATAATTGCATATTACCATCAAAACGCTAATGCTTCGATTGCAACAAGCACCAGCCGAAAGACTGATCCTACTTAAAGAAGCTCTCGTGCCAGTCGTCACACACCACTTACAGACTGCAGTTTCGAGCTGTTGCCTCTCGTCAGTGCAAGGTAGGCATGTGACGACCGATACGAGGATCACTTGACTATTTAGTACATTTTGGTATCTTTGGGATAGCGACATGTAAAACAGGCAGCAGGCGCCATCTAGCGGTCCAGTGTCTGTTGCAATCGAAAAAAAAAAAAAAAAAGACTGACTGGGCTTAGCATAGTTCAAATGCGCTTTTAGAGGGTGGAATATTCCGGAGAGTAGCTGTTGATTGCAGTCTGGTTACGTTCCTTATAGCAAAAGAAGGATGTTGTAGAGGAGTTTGCGACTAAAATATTACGTTTTAATATCCCGCCCTCTAAAAGCGCATTTGAACCGAGCTATAAAAATGTTTAAAAATTCATATCCCTGCTAATATTGATCGATTAGAAATGAAAAATAAAAGGAAATTGTTTGTAATCGAATTCTTTACAACTTTCATTTGAAACATTTTGCCATCCAAGACCATTTTCGAGATTTTACCGAAAAACGCGCGCGTTTCCGTTGCATCACAAAACTGTTAAAATTTAAAAAACCTATCTTGGATCCAATAGGTCGTATGAAGTTAAAAAAAAAAAAAGAAGAAATTGTGGGAATTTTTATTACCTATAATTTTCATGTGTACATATTTCATAGTAAAATTGATACTCTCCCAGTTTTTTGCGAAAAACCGATTTTTTTTTTTACTTATGTTCTCCCTCCTCCCCTCCGCCGGCGTTTACGGGTGAGGACTTTTGATATATAAAAAGTACCAAAAAATAAGCTTGTTCCCAAAATTTCAGCCCGCTCTGAATTATTCATGCAAATCGAAAAATTTTGTCCCATTATTAAACCAATCAGGGAATCGAATCCAAAAATGCACCAATCATAGCCTTAGAATTGAATACGAATATGCCGAGCGATTTTACAGATTTATATATGACATTTTACTAATATTTTGCTAAATTTACACAAGATAAAAATAGACCATTACAGTTTCCCGAATTTTTTGTGTCCTCAGAACCTATGACAATATTTATTTCTTGTTGTGTCAGGTTAATTTATTGTGTTCTAGATTTTTTCTGCCATCACTTGGGTCACGTCTATTTTACTCTTATTAAATTAAAATCACTGACTTGATGAAATTTGAAAAGTTAGCAATGAACACACTACTACTACCTAGTACAATGAAGTTGAAGAATATTTTAATTATATAAGTATAATGACCTGTAATGAATCTGTAAAAGATTCTGAACGAACAGTGTAAACCTTCATTGTCATCACTATAGATAGTATTCAATACAGATATTTACTGTATTTCATCTTTCAATACATTGTCGGGAAAGGACTGAGCACTATTCTAATGGAATATTTACGAAATATATATTTCAGTTTTATATGAGACACCTTGTACAGTTCGTTACAGCAGTTTAGTTGGTATAGAAAATCACAAAAAAAATTCAATGATCTCCTGTGCACTAGTCAGTTAGAGATAGAGAAGGAGGGACAGGGCTGGGTTTAGTTTGTATCAATGTTTCCTAGTAATCATATCATTTTTCCATAATTCGCTATAATACATTGCAGCATGTGTGGTATTTTAATAGGGTCATAAAATGGTCGTAAAACTAACGCCAAAGAAGACCTTGTCCACTCACCTATTATGCGGCGAGCGGTGCGATTGGTGCTTTTTTTTGGTGTGATTTTTTTATACCGATTAAACTGTTGTGGCAAACTGTACTTCTGGGAATTTGTGTTTCGGATATTATAGGATACTGGATTTTTAACCCCCTTCCGGTCACCTGAATGATCCTCTAAGTCTAGGAGACCTAGATTTGTCCGGAGTGAAGGCTAGACATGCTAAGCATTGAATTAACGTCCCCGTAAGAAGGTGAAAGGATTGAGAGAAAGAAAATTTAGGAATAACTTACCGTATCCGTGTATATTGCCATACTTGTATATTCTTCTGTACATGTCTGATACGTCAGTGATGCTGTAACGATAGCCCTCTTTGAAAAAGTGTGTGAGTAGGTCATTTCTCTGTCTTAGATCTGCCTGAAGATTATAAAAATATGGCCAGTGATCGTAGGCCTCCAACAGGTGCAGACCTGAAAATATATAGTTTCAGTTTGGATAACGTTCCCTCTTCAGCCTTTACGATATTTACCAAAGTTCTTAAATTGTCTAAGTGTCAGATAGTTACTCACTTGGACACTGAAGTATCTCGTAGGTGTAGTGGAAATTCCTGCTCTTGGCGAATACCTTTGCCAAAAAGATGTACCTGCCCATTGTCGTTACCTTTCTCATTGAAAAGATCTGGAACAACTTATCGTTCAATAGTATTAGGAAGCTTGCCAAGGGGATGTTGTGCACGCTAACCCTACAATTTATATTATACACTGTGCACAAAAAATTATGACATCCATTTTGCGTTGGGGATTAAAAATCATTAATCATTATCATTAAATTTATTTACATGTTGTAATTTTCAGACGACCAGAATAAAAAAATCATGTGTCCTTTTCATCGCATTCTTGTTTTTTGATTTCAATACATCAATAAAAGATAAGCCTAATATTCCCAGATGACCCTAAAGATTCCTTATCGAGATACAAGCTGAGACAAGCAACACAGATTTCAGCAATGTGACTTTTTCCACAAGGTACCTATACATACCATTTTCCTGCAAATCATTTAAAAAACGACAGGAATTAAAACCCTTGTTTCACTTTGAAAAAACATTATTAATTATATTTACAAATAAATATTGCCCTAAAATTCTTAATAAAAAATGTTGCGTAACTATGGAAACAACTCAATATTGAATTGTTGATGTATAGAACACAAGTACTCCAGTCAATGAGTGCTCTAAAGAGGAGTGTAGACTACACGGAATATGTGAGACTTTTTGGGTTTTTCGAAAACGGTGAACTCTAGAAAAAATATGTATTAAATAAAAATGAAAGCTAATTAAATTTCCGATAAAATTGTTTCTATACATCATTTTTACCTAACTCTTTGTTAAACATTTGCTTCTAGTACCTCCCACGATCGTTTTTCAGAAAAATTGTCACAAACGAAGTTGTAGACCATTAAATGTCCTTTAATTTGATACACACTTTTGCTAGTTTATCTTCAACCTATCAGAAGTTATAAAATTTCTAATATGTATGCTCATTTTCAAAAAATAAAGGCTAATTAAATTTCCTAAACAATTGTCTCAATACATATCTCTGGAATTCCTAATGGTTTTCGAAGTATAAGTATGTCAATGAAAATCGATAATTTTTAAAAATGTAAAGTTATTTATTATCAATAAATAAACACCACAGAAATTAGACAACCCCCAATTCCAGAAGCCAGGGCTTGTGCGGAAGGAGGTTACACATTGAAAAAAACGCGGACATACAAACATTTCCTCTTGCAGTGCCAGTGCCGGAGCCAGGATTTGAACCCGGTGGAGCGATGTTCGTGTGATTAATCGCGATTGCCACCTCGCGCCTTAACCCACTCGGCTATCGACCAGACATATTAAATAATATTATTAAAACGTCTGTACAGTTATTTGCAAGTTTGTTCCCTTATAACTTAATATTAACTTTAATAATTTCATTTTTTTATATAAATCAGAAAGAAATGTATTTTACGTTGAATTTGAATAAACATTTCACAAATGGAGTTCTAAAAGGCATTGAATGTAGAAAAAACAGTGTACGACCCGTCAAGGTGCCGGTTCCAGGAATGGGTTGGGGAGGCCCCTCGATGGACAACAAACGCCGGCCACCTGGCTTCTTCGAAAAGACGGGGTGGAGGGGGATGAGCTTCAGATGGTGCTGGCATTGATATTGTGAAGACAGCTATGAACAGATCGCAAAATTCCTCAGTAGCTGTTATTGGAGAGGACATTGACTTGGCTGTTCTCTTGGTAGCCAAAACCTCAACTGATCGTGACATTCTGCTGGTAAAACCTGGAAGAGGAAAGGTCAAGACCATTGTATATCCCTCACAACAGCTGCTGCAGGAGTTGAAAATGAAGGGCAATGCCCATTTTTTATTCTTACATGCATTCACAGGCTGTAACTCAACATCCGCAGCGTATCGCAAGAGTAAAGTGGGTTTTGTCAAAACATACCAGAAGTCCAAATTCATATAATGTGCAGCTAAGGTATTTGCCAGCGGTTCTTCTTCCATTGAGACAGCTGGGATCATGAGTACTCTCTCATTGTATGGTGCTCCAGCCACAGAAAAATCTCTCAATGAGTTCCGTTACAAATCATTTGTCAAAGCAGTTGCAGCAGCATGAAGTCTGATCTCTCAACTCTCCCTCCAACTGAAGGAGCTGTAAAGCAGCATGCATTCCGGACATACCACCAAGTACACCTGTGGTTAGGGGGAGGAACCTAATGTGGGTCGCCGAATTGGGGTTAAGAGAGGAGGAATGACCAACTAGTTCCGAAACTGTCAGAGTTGGATGCTGCTCTTGGCGAAATCTTGAAGACGATTTTCTGCCGATGAACGAAAGGATGTGGCAGTGGCAGGTGTGATTGTAGAAAAGCATCGTTAAACTGCTCTGACGCATGCCCAAATTGCAGGGGCAGTTGTAACAATGGAGTTGGAATATTAATTCAGGAAGAAGGCGACGACAACGACATCGATACACTACCAGTCTCCACTGCTGATGAAGAAGAATGAGCCTCGATCTTTCACGAAGACACGCACACGATTCATTTGTGATCTCCAGTATGCGGATGACTGTGCACTTTTAGCCTCTACGCCGGAAGAGCTTCAAGAACTTTTAGATGTGTATGCCCAGAGCTATGATTCCTTGGGACTTAAAATCAACATTGGAAAGACTAAGATTATGTCAACTCCTCATCAAGTGAACCAAATAGACATTACACTTAACGGAAATTCTCTTGAAGTGGTGGATCAGTTCAATTACTTAGGCAACGTTGTTAATGACAAAGCAAACATGGACAGCGAGATTCGCAATAGAATTAACGCTGCATCTAGAGCACTCTGGGGACTTAGAGAGAGAGTATTTGACAACCACGACCTTGCTTTGTCAACGAAAATGGCTGTCTACAGAGCAGTTGTCATTCCAACACTGCTATATGGATGTGAAAGCTGGGTCACTTACCGTCGTCATGTGAAAGAATTAGAACGTTTTCAGCAAAGACACCTCAGAAGTATGATGAAAATCCGTTGGTTCCATCACATATCAAACGTGGAAGTACTCAGGAGAGCAAATAGCCTTCCAATTGAGGTGCTTATTTCAAGAGCACGCCTAAGATGGGCAGGTCACGTTCATCGTATGCATGATAACCGCCTTTCTAAATGCACACTTTATGGTGAATTGCTAAGCGGTAGAAGAAGGCGTGGCGGTCAACGAAAGGGGTTCAAAGACGTTCTCCATGAAAATCTAAAATCCTGCGGTATTGCAGACGAGCAATGGGAACAACTTTCAGCGGACAGAACCGAATGGCGAGGGGTTGTGGCCAGCTATCAAGGAAATGTTGCTGCAAGAAGGCCGAATCCAAGACCTAACCGGGTCTATGTTTGTCCTGACTGCGGTCGACATGTGCTCTCCCGAATTGGCCTCTATAGCCATAGTCGTGTGCACCGTAGATGACTGGGAATTACAATAGACTACACCTTTTACTTGTTTCTATTGTACACAATTTATCGACTGTAACATTTTTATACTCGGACTCGAGTAACGGTTAATAATATCCAGTTTTGCAGTTTCGGGGTATTTTTTATTTAAACAAATGCATTTTTTACAGTGTTTTCTCTTCACATCATTGATAGATAAGCAGATTAATGAGCACTGTGAAATGAATAATATAATATGTCCAGAGAACGGAGAGGTTGCGTAAAGAGATCATTTGCATACAAGGAACAATTAACTATAGATGCGGTAACCATGAAACAAGCTGAAGTAAAGCCCCGAAACATCAGTATGGCCTACATAGACTACAAAAAGGCGTTTGACTCGGTACCTCATGACTGGCAAATAAAAGTGCTAGAACAATACAAAATTAGTCCCACCATCAATGTAATGACGACTTGGGAAACCCAGATGAGAATTGGAGGAAGCACTATCTCAAACATTAAGATCAAAGGGGGAATATACCAAAGGGATTCGTTGAATCCATTGTGGTTTTGCCTCGCACTTAATCCGCTTTCAGGTATATTGAATGACACCACCTACGGTTTTCGATTATATCCCAAGCAACGAAACTCAAAGCTTAGCCATCTGCTATTTATGGATGATATCAAGCTATTCGCTGAGAATCCAAAACAATTCAAGTTACTCATCTCTAATGTCAAAACATTCAGTAATGACATGCAAATGACTCCAGAGAATACCTACAAGTACCTTGGGATACTGCAGAACAGACGGATAGACCACACAGTTAAAGAAGGAGTTCAGAGAGAAATACAAGCAACGCCTAAATAAGCTCCTAAATACAAAGCTCAACGCTAGGAACTTGGTTACAGCAATCAATATGTATGCTATTCCTAGCCTGACATATTCATTAGGAATACAGATCTGGAAGAACTAGATAGAATGAAGCTGACCACGCTTACAAAATTTAGGATGCACCACCCAAAAAGCGCAGTTGAAAAACTATATATCGCACGCAAGGAGGCGGGGGTCTAATCAGTGTTCAGAACATGTGCAGAACACAAGAAAATAACATGCGATCCTTTTTCTATAAATCTAATAGGTTTCTCATTAGGTAAATCGCAGAATGTGACAACAAATACTCACCACTAGACCTGAAAGACCAACTGCTGTTGCTGTGGTAATCCGTAGAAATGAGGGCATCCAGACATCGTTGCAAGACAAAGTGCTCCATGGAAAGTACCCCAAGGCTTTGAATAATCCAGAAGTCGACAAGGAGACCTCGCTGTTATGGCTAAAGGGAGGCAAACTACATCTGGAAACAGAGGGATTTATAACAGACATCCGAGACAGGACCAGACCATCCGTACCAGGAACTGCGAAAAACCTATTTTGAAGGTCCCCAAAGTGAATGATATTTGCAGGAAATGCAAAGTACCGCGCGAAACTATCGAACACATAATACCCTACTTTGGCCACAGGAATGTATTTGGGAAGATATAACGAGGTAGTGAAGATTACACATAGAGAATTAGCCATGAAATTGGGACCCCTTACTAAACCACCGCCCTTCTATAAATTCACACTTCCATCTGTTTTAGAAGACGAAAAAACAGTGCTGTACTGGAATAGACCAATACAGCCTGATAGAACTTTAGATCACAACCGCCCTGACATCCTGAGGTCACCATTATTGATATAGGATGCCCCATTAACCAGCAACCCGCAGAAAACAGATACACGTATGGAAATCATAATATCGACTACAGGCATAGTGACCAAGAGGTTCTTGAAATTTTTGGAGCAACTTAACCTACCTAGAGGACTCTCAAAGATTATCCAGAGAACGATAAATCTCCAAACATGCCAAATTACTAGGAAATTTCCAAACGGTGAAGGATAGACCATCGAAACATCCAGCGGACTAATGGGACATGATGAACTTTATCCCCATTAACCAAGCCCCAACAGCAATGGGCCGGGGCCCCCACAGAGCCAAACACCAACGCGCGTGAGGAGGCGGTGAATGTTTTCTGGCTGCGGCCGAGCTTAAGTCGATAATAATAATAATAACAATAATAGTATTCAAGTCATTAAAGACAAGAGATTTGACTTGAAATAAACAATTTGAATGTAAATAGCCATTTCTGGTGTAATTATAAATATAAGAAGACGCTATCAATTATGCATTGACAATAATGGTCTTTATCTTTATCTATTTTGTACATAACAAATAAATATTTGGACTTTCTCTTCCTCACTGTAAACCATTTTGATTATTTCATTAAAGAAATGTGACTCATCAAACATAATAGTTGTCATTTTCATTGCGCACTTTAATAATGTTAACTTTTCCATATTTGCAGGTAACTTGTTGGGGTAACACATGGTATATTTTTTAAATCAGGATCACGCCAAAAATTTAATAGTATACAGTGTATCCCATTTAAAAATATATGTTATTTTTTTGTATCCCCTGCAATTTGCACGCTACTGTACTTTTGACAGTATTTTAACAAAATTCAGTCATAACCACACAACTTTTATTTGAAACTTTTTTCCATAAGCAATAATAACGATGATAGGGGGTGGGTAATTTATAATGAAAAACTAATGATCCTGTACAATAGTGTTTCAACTTAGTAATTATGTTTTTATCTTGAAAACAGTTTTTTTCCCCATTTTACAACTAGCTCTGTATTCAAGCTTTTCTATATAATTGAAAAAATTTTGTTAAAGAAATTTGCATTAAAAATGTATTGTCGCCGGAATTATACAAATGTGCAAAATTTCAAAGCTTTAGTCTAATTAGAACTGATATAAATTTTGATTGTAAGATTTGACCTAAATAAACTAATTAACTAACAAACATTGCAAGTTTAATAAAATCTTTTAAAAAAGAAGGTAGTTTGCGGAAAGTCGATTTAATATTTTGTAACTTTTAGAATAACCTAATATAATTTATCTTAAATTTGACAACTGTTTATGACTTTTTTTTCATAGGACTTCCAGATCTCGAGATATTTTTTAAAAACCGATGGAAAACATGAGCTAAAAAATTTGATTGTTTAAATAAACAACATTCCGACCTCGCCAAAACCGGACTGTTAATTTAACTTGACCTCCTGAACAAGTTATGGAAAAAAGAAACACCCCTGATTAAAGACATTATATCTTTGATGACACCTATAAATCTAGAAATACGTAATAGTACTCACTTGGGAGGAGATTAAACTGTCCCAATCGCAAAATTTCTCCAACAGTTCCCTTGCTCTAGACCACAAGCCTTTCCTCTCAAGCTCAAATAGCAGGTTCATCACCACAACCTCTAGTACAGCCTTGATGAGTCTGTCCTGGGCAAAGTCCGGTTTTACTGTCTCTGGAATGCAATTATCAATTAATCATTAGTCCTGGAAACTAATTTCTTTTGTCATTCTTCTCACAAAGCACCTAAGCATCCCACACTTACAATTACGGATCAAAAACTCTACAATTTTCACATTAACAACCCCTTTAAAGAACCGAGTGGAGTGACATGTTCGTGGCTTGCAGAAGCAAACGAAAATAAAGATAAACATTTTAAACATCTCACCTAGAGATTGGACGAGCCCCATAAAAATGTCGTACAGTTCGTTAGTCGTCTTCAGATGCGCTATCGTCATAGTTATAAAGTTTTGCAAGGTCGCTGGGCTTTTATAATTTCTCAGAAGCCTGTAAAACTCGGCGCCATTTTTTGACTTTATCGCATTGTCCAGTACGACAATGTCCCTCTCGTTGATGTTGACATGTTCTGTAGTATCGGGAAGCAGATTGTGCAGTGATTTGTCAAGTATGAAGTCATTCCTATAACGGATTTGACCAAAAATAGGCCTGCTCGGTGTTAGAGTGATATCGGAGCCTTGACGATGCAACGGTGGCAAGTCACGTAGTGGCTGGAATAGAGGGGATGGATTTCTCGGTCCCGTTATATCGTTCCTGCGGATTAAATACATTGAAAAATTAAATTCGCCCCTAAGGCAGTAAAATTATACAGTGCATTTCAATTAAACCTATCTCCCTAAATAAATATAGATATACTGATTTTTGCAAAAATCGCAAAAGCAATTTAAAAATAAATAATAGGTGGGGCATACTTTCTCACGAATAAATGATTAGCTCCACCCCATCACAATAACTAAATTTTTTTAACATGAAACACCATATTCTTCAAAGACCTTAATACAAACATGTATAAATGTGGGGATCTAAATTAAATAGTTTGGGAGCTACAGATAAAATTAATTTGAAACCATTCACCTAGATTTTTCGAGCAATTACCCATACTAAAAATAAACAAAACTATCGACTTTTATCTAACTAGATTTTAGATTATTTAACAAGTAAATTCATTGAATGAATGTAGTGTAGAACACTGCCTAATTTCTTAACAAATCATCGTTACTATTCTCTGTTTACTGAATACAAATATTTAAGCCACTCCCCATTGTATGCAATGACCAGTTTTACACGTGACAAATTTCGTGAAAGAATTTATAACCTCAAAAAGAAAAAGTGGTTCCGACATATAGACAGATACATGGATAAAACAGAGGAACTGGTTAGTTGGCCTTTACCACCGCGACCTTTTCAGGTCTATTGTGGTGCTCCTAGAATTCAATCTTTATACTACCTCATCCAGCTTTGCCCTTTATACTAGACTCCACAGCTTTGATAAAGGCCCTTTTGTATAGCCGTCCATCTTTGGTTTCTCTTCTCCGAATACTTGGAATCTCACTCTTGCCAGGCCTTCACAGTGGCACTGAACTGATGTTTCCTCTTCCTCTTGACAGAACCTGCATGTTGCGTCTTCTGCCAGGCCCATTAGACTCATGTGTCTATTGAGCCGGTAGTGCCCAATTAGAAGGCCTACTGTTACTCTGGTGGCCTTTCTATTCTAGCTTAGTAGATCTTCCGTGAATTTGGCCGAACGTTCTTTAATGAACTCTTTGGCCTTTCTCTGTCTTGGGAGATTCCTCCAGCATTCCAGTGATTTATTTTGCACCCATTCCTTAGTGGCTGCTCATATGCATGGCTTTGCCACGCCACAAAAGGGCTTAGGTCCTATTGGGGCTTTGAGTGCACCTTCCTTGGCCAGTTCATCAGCCTTTTCATTTCCTCTGCGTCCCTCGTGTCCTGATACCCATGCTAGGGTCATTCTGTTGTGACTTCTCAGCTCTATAAGGATCGTCAAGTAGTCCCCCACCAATCTAGAATCGATTTACATGGAACTGATTGCTTTTATTGCCGCTTGGCTATCAGAGAAAATGCTAAGTGCTTCAATTGATGTTGAAAGTGCTTCAATTACTTTTAAATAATTGAAGTCCTTGTGAAGTGCTTGAGGTATTTGCAAGCTCTTTTTAAAATTCATTCAAAGCCTCTCTAGACAAGTCTCATCATGAATTATCAGGAACACAGGAATTAATAGAAAAACAGGGGCGAGCATAGATGCGTCTTTATTATGTACATACTTCGATATGCGATGTAAAGCAACGTAAGGCACGGTTAGTAGTTGGATGGGTGGTACCATTCCAACGAAGACCGTGTCCTCGCATATCAGCGTATGCGTGGAAGCTATACAACCTTAGGCGAGGGTTGTATAAGGTAAGGATATACCGTCCTTCGGAGGGGATGTAAAGCTGTCGGTCCCTTGTCTATTAAATGTTAGGCAAGTAAAAGATCCATACTCTTCTTAAGGGAAGAGGTTCGGCAAAATTCCTGGTTGGGAGTAGCTCGTCTACTGGTCTACAGGCGTCGGTGTTAGGCCTCAGTAGCGGAAATAGGCCGACGTTAATTAAATGTATAAAAAAAAAATAGAAAAACAAAGCAACTTGTGTTCAGTGTTTAATCTCGTTATCTGTGGCCTGTGCATTATTTGTACAAAATTTGGTACATTTTTAGTGAGGTAATTGTCCCATTCCGGCAAAATATTAAACTCACTGATGTACGATACGGGATTTGTCAAAGGGGTTAAAAACAAGAGTGGAACTTCCAATTTGCACGAAATGTAGTACATGTATTATTTAAGGCAGTCTTACCATTTACAAATTATTAAATTCATTGGCATACGGTGAGGGAGGTACGGAATTAAAGTGAAAAAATTAATAAACATATGAGCTTTCCGATTTACATAAAAATTAGTACACATATGCTCCTGCACACCTTGTCCGTTACATTCACTGCCGCAATGACGTCTTTTTCTTTTTTTACGAAAAGTACTGTCTTTACTTCCTTCTCATACTGAAGGGATGGTAATCGTGAAAATATTACACACCGAGATTTCACCAGATTTTCACAATTTAGATTATGTAGAATAAGAAAGTTAATATCATTTAATTCCGTCAGTCTGTCTGTGTCAATTAGCTGCAATTAGTTGTTTATATGAAATGTTCATTTTAATTTTAATATGTACTATGTACCTACAGTACTTAGTATTCTAAAAATAACTTTCTTTTAGAGCGTTAATTTTCCCTGAATTTTTTATGATAGTTATATCATAAATGTGTGAATGGTGTGGGTGTGAAAATAATTTTGCCTTTGTTTTTTAATCTCATATTACCGCTAATTAATAGGTATTATATTTCCCATTTCAATAAATGAACTTTTACAGTTTGCATAATAAACAGCTTGGAGTTGTTATTTAAATATTTGCACATTTGTATCTCTGAGGGCTTGGTACTTGGTGCTTTACTTTTTCACTCTTCACTTCATGCTTTAAAGCATTCTAGCTGAGTGCTTGGTACTTGAAGCGCTTTGTCAAAGTACTTTACCCAGCTCTGGATAATAGTATAATTATTTTCAAAATGGTGTATCCTCTGCAATAAAGAATTGAAACTGTAGGTTTATACTACAGAAATAATAGTTTGGCAAGAGCTGCAGTAGAATTTGTATAGAAAAAGCAAGAATTTCATATTAAAGACCTCAAAAATTGAATGTTTGGTGTGGTATCCTAGTAGGTAATATTGTTGAAACCTTTTTTATTGGCAGAAAGAAGGGTTATGTCGTGGATAGCCACCAGTTTGTTCTTTAATCAATAATGATATGTATTACCACCTAACTACTTTTTTTTTAGATACGATTATTAGATATTTTAATTTCTCACTAGTACCAAAAAAATCTATAGAATTAAATTCAGTACAATGCTTACCTGACATCTTTCTGTCGAACATTCTCTGGTACATATTGGGAGATCTCGAGCGGAGATGGAGGTTCAAACAGCATTTCGTTACGGGGACTGCCTGTGCCGCGTTCCACACTTTCATTGGACATAGACGAGCTTGGTGCAGAAAACATGCCACCTCCCATAAACGAGTTACTGAATCTATCACTCATCAAGGAAGAATCTCTAGTCAATAAAGGTTCATGCGTTACTTTTGGCACAACGAATCTATCGTCGGAGTCCAAATTGTGATGGAAATTGTCATAGCTCGTCACAACGTTTCTTGAATCATAGCCATAACTGTTCACATAGGTTGGCCTAAGCGGGACCTTCACGGTTCTACCTTCTACTTCTCTCTCGTACCTTTCCCGCTCTTTTATTAGATTGCTGTCTATGTGTGCCGCCAATAGTTCCTGATTATGTGGGATCGTCATGGGACCAATTACCGAGGCTGTGGGCGACACTTTCACCGTCTGCTTTGGCAAAATATCTGTGGTATCTCTGAATCCAGCCAAGGTTCGCAACGGCGCCAAGTGTTCCTCGCCAATCTGCGATAGATCAGTCATTTCATTTCTTATTATTACGTTAAATATATCGAGGCACAGTTTTTTGTTTATGGGGTACCGAGATGTGACTCTGGATAAAATTCTCTTGACTATGTCCGGCGATATTTGTCCTCTCGCTCTGCCAAGCTTTTTGATAACGTCCCAATTCTGTGATATGTTGTCTGTCCTAGTGACCAGGTCCAATAAAATATCACCTGAAATGGTGACGGACAAATTAAAATGTCTCTCTAGAGGGTTTCCCAAATTATAACCATTTGTAGCTTAAGAAAATGTGTGTATTTTTGGTCCCGCTTAACTGTGTAAAAAATACGTCTGTATTGGAAACTGTGGTGCCAGAGAAGCAGACATGTACATAAATCATTCTCGAGATGAGCGCAAACAAAATTGTATTGTAAATTGGTCTGATTTATTTGAAAATTTGGATAAACAATATTTCTTTTTACAGTTAATAAAAGTACCTTTGTAACTTGCCTTCTTAAACGGGCCACAAAAATTTAGAACAAGAAAAATATGAATGTGGTATTTATCGCCTTATTATATTATTTTACACAGAGCTATGACCGAGGCTAGGACATAAGAGTATAAGTACTCTAAATTAGTACTTAAGTATTGTTAATGGTACTATGTACCCAAGTACATACCACACGGAGGTACTCGTTACTCTTACTCAAACTATTTAAAGTCATTTACTTGTAGTAGAAATTGTAGACATGAGTACTTCGCAAAGTACTCGAGTACATTGAAAAGTTCTCGAGTACACTGAAAAGCATTTTCAGTTGCATGCTTTACAGACAAAAATTTTTAAAAGATAAATGGTGATGAAAGCCAATAAAATAGCTACGTTTTAACCAGAAATGTTAATGATCTCATTTTATTATTATTAAAAATACAAATAATATTAATAAATCAGAAGTACACTCCTATAATTTGTCATCGTTAATCCTAATATATAAACAATTATAATTATACTAATACTAAACAATATGAATACACAGGAGCACAGATAAGCATTTAAATATGAATACTTGTATTTTTTTCTCTATAGAGGTAAAGGTAACACTTTTCACTGCTCAATCATATTATCGTACTCCAGTACTGTTCGTGTTACAGGGTCGAAAATATTTGGTTGAAGAAAGCCAATCGTAAGTTATTTAAATTCGATGAAGGACTCTAAGAGACACCTATTGGCAAGGGGTCATAATTTATTCCACGAACCGTTCAGATAGGTAGTTACTGATATTAATGTGGCTGGAAAGTAGCGACGGACTAAGTAGCGGCGAGGAGAAACATAGGAAAACAGGAGTTTTTTTGAATTGTGAGATGGCCGGCGAACGTGTGTGTCCTGGAAGAAAGTGTTGATAATTTTTGTGTAGTTTGTACGGATATTTACACCACGTTCACATAGTCAGACGTCGCTGTTTTAGATCTAGAGAGGATACCCATCAAAGACGTTTTTTGTGCCTTCTGTACGTTAGGGGTTTCGGCACATTGGAGGTAGGCGTTTTGTTGACTACAATTCAATGATTATCAAATGATTCCTCGATTTACATCCATGCTGGGAGTACCGTTTAACCACTTGGTCGCCCAAGAAACAAGCTAAGTACCACATAGTGAAAATGTCATTTTATTCCTTTATTGTTTACCATTCAGTAGTGTTAAACAATTGTCAGTTGATCAATATTAACTAACTTAGTATTCAGTACCTACAAGAATAGTTTCCGATACATTTTTGTCATGGTTAACGGATGTAATTTATTACGTGAAATATAACTAAATTTACATACATCCTAACTGATACCTCTTGCAAGGATTAGTGAGTGCACTCCAATTAAAATGAAAAATAGTAATAGTAATAATACCCCTTTCTTTTGTTTTGTCGTTGTTTACATATTTACTAAAGTATTTAGTGTATGCTTAATGGTTTTCATCACTAACACCCCTCTTTCTTTTGGCAGTAGGGCCAGAACCATTTGGCGCCTCTCTTATTGTGTTTCTATTAAAAGCATTATATTAAAGAAGAACACTAATCTTCGAACCCACGTCCCCGCTGAAAAGCTAAACTAGCTCAAAATTAATCAAACACGGCAATATTCGGTACTCGAAAAATTGTTCTTGAGTACTTATACTCGGTACTCGGAAGCTAAGAATCAAATGTACTCAGTACTCTATACTCAAGTAGCTGCCTTTCCAGTTACACCAAACGTGTCTTATCACGTTTTTTTTTTATAAGAAAAATTGGTCATCGTTGACCTGACCACGTGGCCCCCGTGTGATTACGTGTTCCTAGTCCAGCTTCCTGAACTTCAACGAGGCACAGCGGCAATACGGTAAATCGACCCTGAGAAATCCACCGTCAATTATACGAAGTTTACTAGACCCCTGAGATACTACTGGCGCCCAACATTCCAAACGACAACCAGAAAATTTGTAGTCAACCCAGGGATAACAGTAACAGTATTCAAAATTAAAGCCATTTATTTGTTTTAGCAATGGGCTTTTACAGAGTTCACACATCTGTAGTAGTTTGAGAAATATTTCACCTGGGAGTTTTTATTGACACACCCTGTATATATATACACCGTCATTTTTTTTCAGTTACCGATTTTACTTTATTTTATTTATAAAAAGCTGAATTTTGCATTGCTTTAATACATTAACTACATCATTGATGTAAAATACTGTTATGTGCTGCCCTCTAACGAGGAAAGATGTGATTAAGTCCCTGTTCAAGGTGAAAGGAAACCTGTAGGGTGGCGCCATCTATGAGCCAATTGACGAACAGTCATCTAGTACATAGTAGAAAACTATGGAGAATTCTAGAAATGGAGTTCTGGAAATTTCAAGTGTGTATATAAAGAGGTGAATCCAGCAGATGGGGAAGAGAACAGCACAGTTTAGTGAAGTATAAGGAACAGTTCAGTTTAGTATCCAGTACAGTTCTGGGTAGTCTGTGGTTCTGGTTACAGAGACAGTTTGTAGAAGAAGAGTTCAGTTGAGTGAAGTAGGCAATACAGAGTTTTTAGGTTAGATAAAGTGGTCAAGTTTAGGAAGAAAAGTACATAGTGTTTTAAAAGTAGTGAATTCATATTAGATTAAGTTATTATTAGTTGTGTGATTTTTAAGTATTTACTAGTGTAATTTTAGTGATTAAATAAATCAGTGGTTTGTGAAAATTCTTGTTGCAAGTTATTCGAATCCACGTAGTGTTTACTGCAAATTGTAAGCACGTAACAATACAAATAATAGGGAGCCGAGCATTGAACCTCGTGGGCCATTTAAAAAAATTGCCGATGACGTCATAACTTTTAAAAAAATATTTGTACAAAAATTATTTGCATAAACAAATTGAGGAATCCATTTAAAAATTGACATGTCTGAGCAAATTTTTGTCACTTGTTTTGTAACGATTTCAAGGAATTTATTCCAGCCTTTATAAACTCACTATGTAGCTGAATTGTTTACATAACGAATAAACATATGTACAGGTAGCAAAAATAAGCCGGCTAGCGGACCACACTTTTGTTTAGATTATTTTGCTGTTTATACAAATAATAATATAATATCTAATATGTCACAAATCATTTTTTATTATGTTGTTTCTGCATTACAATAAAGTTTTTTCTATTTATATGTATTTTGGCCATAATTTCTTTATGACGAGTAAAATTTAAAAAACCGCTATGACTGACAGGCCCCCATATAAGTTAGATCTGCTTTATTAGCGGTCCTCTGGCGTACACGGCAATATACAACTTTGCTGATTGGCGGTCCGTAGGGCCCAGCGTGGCCTGCTGGGCCATCTAGGTAGAGGTCCCTGGGGACCGCCCAGGCGCGGAACATGCTAAAGTTTATTAAAAGTATAAAAATATGCAGAATTATGTTTAAATAATGTTTTAAATGGTGAATTCCAAAAATATACATTTCTACATAAAAAAAATTTAAGTAAGGAGAGGATACAAGTAAGGGACGCATTGATGACATTCTTAAAAGTGCATTTCTATTTAATGTACAAATGGATGAAACATCTAAAATTTCCAATAACAGCGAGGCCCGGCACAGTGCGGTGGCGATACACAACTGTGTGCAATAATTTAACTTCCATTTGGGAAAATACAACTAAATTAAAGCTAGAGACTTACCCAACTCAGGATACTGCAAAAAACCAATGTTAAAAGAAATCAATTCGACAGTTTCAAGGAATGTCAACCCAGTGTCCTCCAAGTTTTTCGTAATGATCTCTAGGGCATCCAACCTATTCATGCCGTTCATTTTGAAAACATCTTCTATGCAAGCAACCAATTTCTTTTGCATTTTGAAGAATCCAAATGCATCAACGAAGCACGCGTACATTTCTTTGAAGAATTTTTCTGTAAAAATTTCACGAGATATTAGTACCTCAAACAAGTAGGGACGTTTTTTAAACTAGACTGATTGAGTTCTTGTTATAAAAAAATATGTATTCTACATTTTAAACAAAAGAAAATATATGTTTTTAAAAAAAATCGCTATTATTAAAAATGCTTTAAAAAATAGAAGTCATTATTCTACTACTCTGTTTAGACTTAAGCTTTACACATTAGACTGATGCGCATATATTATGATATATATATATATATTGGTTTATCTCCACGAAGTTGTAGCCAATCGATATCCCGAAAACTATTTGAACTACAATTTTGAAATTTGGTATTTCCAAACAGTGGGACGTGGTACCCATTTCGAATACAAAAATACTTTATTGCAATATCATGTTTCCGATCATGTCGCATTAACGAAACATTTTTAAATGGAACACCCTGTGTAAAGAATTTTCACGAATATTTTCTTATTATGGTATATTCGAATTTATATTTAGAAAGGCCTTCACAGAAATGTAGTAATATACAGGGTGTTTCAAAGCTAAAGGTGCATACGTTACTTGTGGATAGAGGGCACTTTGGCGGTTCCAAATTACCTGGAATTAAAGCATCCATCGTCCTTCATTACTGAGATACATGATGTTTTCTTGATTTTGGGCAAATTTTTCTTTGGTCGTAACTATTGAACCACCCTGTATAATTGGTTCATGCTTAGAATATATGTTTTACTTATTTTACTTGACAGAACTTAATAATAAACCAAAATTGAAATCCAGGTGCGGCGTAATAAAAAATTACTAATATGTTACGTGAAAATCAACACCCTGTATGACAAAATTTTGTAGATCTGGTTCGATATTCGAAAAAAGAATTTGTTTGCGCGTTTCATTCATCAACCTTGATTACCTGCCGTAAATCCAATTTGATTAAAATGGTCGAGACAGTTGGAATCTGAATAAAGTTATAAACCCAAACCAATTCGGTTTCCAAAAAGGCCTATCAACCATAGATGCCATAATGTCACTCGCCAAATTCATTGAAAACAATTTTGAAGAGAAAAATAATTGTTTAGGAATTTTTACTGATTTGTCGGCAGCCTTCGACTGTGTGAATCACTTGATTCTTCTACAAAAACTATGTTTCTATGGTGTACGAGGCAAATGTCTGGATCTGCTTGATTCATGCCTAAGAAACAGATTTCAAATAGTAGTAAGTGGCAATGAAAGTAGTAAGCCATTGGAAGTCCTGAGAGGTGTGCCTCAAAGTTCTGTCCTGGGGCCTCTTCTACTTCTTGTATATATGAATGATATGCCAAACAATATAATACATAAAAATTCATTAACGATATTATTTGCTGATGATACAACATTTAGTATAAGTATAAATAAGAAAGAGGACTCTAGTGTTATCTATGAAAACATTATCCGGCAAGCAAAACAATCGTTTACCAAAAATGATCTATTTTTAAATGAAAGTAAAATCGCTTAGATAAATTTTAATATCAAACCAAACTTAAATGATGCCACCACGAGCGTAAAATTTTTGGGAATCCATATAGTTGCTCAATTATTATTATTAATATGGGATGATCATATCTATCATGCTAATATTCACCTTCAAAAAGTTTTTATTTTACAAAAAGCGGCAGTAAGAGCCATTGTAAAAGCAAACTGGGATGTCAGTTGTAAACCAGTTTTCTCATCACTAAAAATAATGACTCTTTATGTTATTATTGCGTATGAAAATTTATTAAATGTCAAAAAACATTGTGAGGACTATATAACTCATGAAGATATTCACAATCACAACACTTGACTTGGATATAATCTAGTAACACCTCACCAAAGGTTAAAAAAAAACAAAATCGAAATTAAACTTTTCTATAAACTTCCCCTGTCACTTAGAAATTTACTGTTCAATAAATTCAAAAACTACCCGAAATTAATTCTCTCATCATCAAACAGTCTCTACAGTATTGAGGACTTTGATGGACTATGTATGGAAAATGGAGACATCCCAAATATATAATATATTAATATTATAGTTGCTAACATAAACTACTTTTAACTGGGTAATTATTCTGTTATTCTTATATTGTACTTTTATTATTATTTTAAATTGTGTTGGTTATATAAAAAAATAATTTTATTGTCTGAAAGAATGTCTATTGTAATGTTTTTTCTGTATAAAATTCTAAATATCTATTGACATGTGTAAACAATTTACACCTGAATATTTATTTCAGGGTTTAACAAAAAAAATTACCTTGCAGCAGTGACAATTCTTACACTTCTAGACAAGGTAAGTGAACTATTGTAAAATAATTTTAAAAACAATGTAATTCCCCTGATATTCTATCAGGGAGGACATGTGGCCCAATCAAATAATTGTTGAAAACACTACACCAAATACATCATATTAACAGCAAATCAATGTTGGGATTTATTCTGTCTTATAGCATGTGGATTCTTAAATGAATTTCTTAAATTATAAACACCATCTCTTGTAAATTGTGCCTCATCTGTAAACAGACATTCATAGATCGTATATACCGATTAGGGTGGTTCAATAGTTATGACCAAAGAAAGATTTGGCCAAAATCAATAAACATCCTGTATCTCTGTAAGGAAGGACAATGGATGCATTAATGCCGGGTAATTTGGAACCGCCAAAGTGCCCTCTTTGAAACACCCTTATAGAGTATCCCATTTAAAAATTTGAAGTTGATATATAACATAGTTCAAATGTGCTTTTAGAGGGAGTCTAAATGTCTAAATTGAATACTTTTGGAGCTACCGATATAGTTAATTTGAATCCATAAACCTAGATTTTCTGAGAAAATTACGTAATAAACGAATAGATACTGGATAAGGTTTTTTTTTTTGCTAAAGAAAAACTATTCCTTTTTCTGATTAAGGTATATTTCGAAAGATGTGAGATTCTTTAACAAGTGAATTCATTGAATGAATATAACGTAGTACACTGCCTAGTTTCTTAACTAAAAACTTATTTAGGGTGGATAATTTTCATTGAAATGCACCGTATACACAAGTCCTATAAGACCGATAGTAAACTTTGACAAAAACAAAAATAAAAACTAATTAAAAATTTTCAAAAAAAAAATATTTACACGAATTGAATTTTCTCATGTCAAAACCTTTTCAACTCTAACTGCTTTAGTTTAGCCTCAGCGACATTTTGAAAATTTGCAAATTTTTGTGCGTAGTTTAGATTGCAAAATTATTATACAAAAACTAAAAGTCCGATCTTGATGAAATTTGGTGGGAAGATTTATTATATTAAAAAGTTTTCTTTAGCCAAGTATGAAGGCCCTACGTATAATTATTTGAAAAAAATTCCACAAATAACTTGCCATTTCAATTTTTTTTTTATTTTTACTACTTTTGCAATAGTAAAAATGAATTTTGGGATTCGCACAACCAACTGCATCTTATTTAAAATTTAATAACAAAATTTTTTCATTTCTATAGCTTTTCTCTAAAAAGCAATAGTTACTGAGATATATGAAAAAATAGGAAGAAAAAGACGGAATATTTAGGAATTTTTTCACATTTTGTTTAATAAAAAATTGGAAGAGTCTCGGGATCCGCAAATTGCGTACCTGAATTATGTATAATAGAGTTCCACAAATTGCAGACCTGAATTATGTACAATAGAGTTCCGCAAATTGAGGATCTATATTATGTATAATAGAGTTCTGTAAATTGTGTCATCAAGAACTAACATTATACCAAATTTCAAATTCCTACGTCACATGAGAAAAACCTCTGTGACAGACGGACACGAGTGTGTCTTATAAGGGTTCCGTTTTTCCTTTTAAGGTATGGAACCCAAAAAATGTAGAAGTTAAAATACAAATTGTATATTTGTTTACGAATTACATACACACAAAGTACAAATCTGAATTGTTTACATGAACACAAGAACCTAACCTACCCTAACCTATTTCGATTCTTAATATTTCCATCAAAGGTTAGTTTGGGCTCTTTAGTGAATATTTTCAATCAAAAGTTAGGTTAGGTTCTTTAGTGAATATTTTCAATCAAATATTTCACATCTTTTTGCATTTTTAGCAACAAAAACCTTATTCCCTCGACTTAAAATCGCCTTTTACGGTAAAACCAAAAATTTTAGCAAAAAACCCTATTGTTATGTGCTGCCCTCTAACGAGGAAAGATGTGATTAAGTTCCTGTTCAAGATGAAAGAAAACCTGTATGGTGGCGCCGTCTATGAGCCAATTGACGAACAATCATCTAGTACATAGTAGAAAACTATGGAGGATTCTAGAAAAGAGTTCTGGAAGGATTGCAAGTGTGTATATAAAGAGGTGAATCCAGCAGATGGGGGAACAGTACAGTTTAGTAAAATTTATAGAACAGTTCAGTTCAGTGAAGTAAACAGACAAGAGTTTTTAGGTTAGACAAGAGTTGACAAGTTTAGGAAGAAAAGTACATACATAGTGTTTCTAAAGTAGTGAAATTATATTAGATTAAGTTATTATTAGTTGTGTGATTTTTAAGTATTTGCTAGTGTAATTTTAGTGATTAAACAAATCAGTGGTTTGTGAAAATTCTTGTTGCAAGTTATTCGAATCCACAGAGTGTTTACTGAAAATTGTAAGCACATAACACTATTAAATTTTGGCCATTTTCACAGAAGTCACTAAACTGAACTATTACCTCCTTATTTAATAAATTTCATAAGTCTTTTTACCCACAACACTACAATTCTACAACGCACATCATGCAGTAAAAAGTAAGGTTATGAATTTCGGATCCCTACAAAAATAAGATAGGAGTCTGCAATTTGAGGACCTTGAAGAAATGGAAATACGGGAACACAAGTTGCGGCATTGTAACCTACAGAATAGAGGTCCGCAAACTGCCCATATATTTTACATTTGCGGACTCCCAGTGAACAAGATAAAGATACGCAATTTGCGGACCCCGAGACTCTTCCTAAAAAATTACGCCCACGTTTTGAAACTAGCGCATAATGAAATTATCATTTCTTATAATTTTTAGGAGCAAATAAGCCAAAAATCTACCATACTACTCGATTTACCCAAACATAGATGATTTTAAGCAGATGCGGCATGGGCTAATGTGTTATTGCACAGAAATAAACTAATCTCATAACGTTTAAGTGTTTCTTTTGGGTATTTTACTAAAACATGTGACCCCTATGATTTATTTAAACAAAAACAAAATTTTCTACATTTACAAATTACAACATATGGTTACGTAATTATAACGGATTAACACTTTTAAAAATTATTCACAATTATTAACAGATTCATTCTATTTAAAATAATTGAAATCAATCTAATGGAAGGTGTAAAGAATTGGCACTTACCATATTTCAACGAAAAGTCGTACGCCTCACATAAGAGTGTGGGATTGACTTTTTTGAACTTATACGTATATTTAGCTCTGGGAATGTAATGAATGAGATTACACTTCCTTACACAAGATCCGTTAAAGAAGAAGTGGTAGCACAGGCCCGCGAATACAGATGGAACATCCTTAAAGTAGACCCTTATGTTACCTGCAAAGTTGGAATGAAATAAAATGGTGATGGTTCAAGAAATGTGTGTGGTATTATGACAATACCCTTCCACCTGTCAGTGTTTGGTGGTTTTGAGGTTTCTGTTCTGATGCAAATCATAATATTGGCTCAATTATACAGGTTGTTCATTTCACTAGGACCGATAAGAATACATCTTGCTTAAGGACGTTCCCAACAAAAAAAGTTTTCTCACGATTACCTTAAAAATGTATACATATATTTTTATTAATGTTCTGTACACGTCGGAAAAATTTGAGTAGCTGTTGTGGTACTAAATTAGTAAATATTAGCGCATAAAATTCCCATTTTAACATACTAATGTCTTATAAATCTCATATTCACTTACGTTTTATTTAATTACAATGATAATTTCCTTACGATTTTCTTCAAAATCTGAGAGCTATTAGACGAAGGAGAGAGGAATATTTTTCTGTAAAAAAATTCGTTTTTCTATAAAATATGCAGAAAATTCGTGACTTTCGGTCACTCTGTGCTTGCCTCAGATAAGTTGGTGAGCAGGAGTTCGTGACTTGGCAACGTTGTAATAAAATGCTGCCAATGCACAGTTTCTATCAATAAATGCGAGTACTTTACAGATATTCAGAAAATATGGATTATCGTAAAAATAATAGTTGATATTTATTGGAAATCTGCCATTTTTTGTTCTCGAACGCATTTTTTATATTTCGTTAAAAGTTACAAATATATTCTTAACCTCACAAAATACGATAATGCACTCTAGACTAAAGCAACAACTCCCGTTCTGATGAGTATAAAGCCGAGACATTGCCAGAGCCAAGCGACGCAGTAAGTTCATTTCTGTGCTTATGCACAGAGGGAGTGGAGAGAAAAAGTGCAGTGCTAGTCAGCAAGTTTTTATTGTAAGCATGATAGTTTACATAGGGGAGATCGTTTTATAGGTTGAGAATGACTACCTTTTGGAAACGTCCTTAATACCAAATATACAAAAAAAACTGTTTTCTTTTTCTATTTTACATGCGTCAATTAACCATCTGTAAGAACATAATTTGTCTGTAAAATCATTACCTTTGGCTGCGACAGATGGCCCTACAACAATGTTGTTTCTAAACTGTGGCTGCATCACTTCTTCCTGATGGACTAATGGCAGTGGGTCAGGATCGGGTACACTCTGTACCCAATTTTGTACCATATCATTAACTAAGTCAAGATTCCTGGGAGCCTCAGGATTGTCATTTATCACCCCTTCAAAATCGAAGGTGGGACTTTCCCTGTCTTTAATATGTGGCATTTCTGGGGCTTCCTCGTTATTGTCACCTTCTATCGTCGATCTGCAGAAAATGTAAATTTAATTGACACATTTTATAAGTAACAGCAAAATTGCTTAATTTTAATATGTAGAGGTGTACTCAGCAAGGGCATAAAAAAAGATTTCTTTATTTCATAGCGAATAGATCTAGGATTAGCTCCACCGCATAGAATTACTCCTACATTTTTTTTAATAGAACATTTTTTAGATCATTATTTCCCCTCTGAATAGCTTATGACAAAAATGTATAAATGTAGAGTCTAAAGTGAGTACTTTGGGAGCTATACTGATACAATCACATTGAATCCACTCATCTAAATTTTTTGAGCAAAGTATAAGAAACAAGAATTAAGTGGAAACAAGTATTTTCTTTTTGTGAAAGAAATACTATTCCTTTTTACGACTAACGCTAACAGTTGGTAACAGAAGGCATAATCCAACGCAAGTGGGTTCAAAGCTATGGAAATTGCAGGTTTAGGTTGTTACTTTGGAGAATCAGCCGTCTCTATCACAATTATCTAAAGCAACAGGTGTTTTAAAAAGGAGATACAAAAACCACCTGCCAGTGGCAGCAAAAACGAAAACAAAATGGAACAACAAAAACATTCAGTCGATCAAGTAAACATAAATAAAAAATGGTAAATTTAACGGATATGGAAAGAAAACAAAGACAGATACTGTAAGATATTATAAACATGGATTGGTAAGTAACAACAAATCATCACACTTTTTACAAATAACAAACAGTGACACGAATATGAAAATTAATGTAGCTGATGGAATAAACATCACATCACATAGCACAATTTTAAAAATCAGAAAAACTATCACACAAATAATTGGAGATGGGGACTCTACACAATACACTTTCACAAAAAACAATCAAGACGAACAAGAATGGGAAAAACAAGAAAATTTTCAAATAAAAATGGATTAAACAAAAAATCAGTGTCTATTCAAAACGTACTATCTGCTACAAACTCATTAAGAACAAATAATAATTTAATGAGTCTATCAAAGAGCCTAAACTATAAAAATTCTCTAGAAATAATGCGTTTTAACATCCAAAGATTGGAGTATCCTACTAACCTCTCACGAGGTAGACGTACTATGTCTTTGTGAACATTGGATAAGTGAAAGTGAACTTACGAGAAAAGCAACCTCTGTCAAATAGACATTGCTGCATTTAAAAATTACAATGTTGATAACTTGTAACAAAAAAGATGGGAGTATTATTATTATCGTGTCTGCCTCTCTACAGAAATGTTAATTTACTTATAGAAACCATAAAAATGAAGAAAGCAGACATTTCTTAGCACTTACACTGCATATTATCTCTCTAGAAAAATCAAACTCACAGTGATCGATAATTTAATAACATACTTTACACATACAAACAAATACAAATAGATGTAAGAAATAGTGTTAACATAAACTCTTTAGAGTACAGAAAAAGTAAGGAAAAAAATTTCAAAGTCTGTATAGCCATTATGCATAATATTGACACAAATAATATAACTATTTATAATATGTGTTTTTATATAGGACACTTGATGGCGATTTTAAGGATTTCATCTATACACTTAATCTGCTGCTGCACAAGTTATTCAACAGAAATTATCAATATAGAAAAGTCAATGTCTACAGCTCCAGGTAAATCCGTATGATTAATTTTTATTATTCCTCCGTCTAAATGCGCATGATTGGCTGCCGTCGAGGGCAAGGGAAATTATCTATCATAAGCAACTATACTACATCAAATAATATTAACATATTTAACCTAACGAACTAACCTAAAGAAATATTATGTATTTTAGTTAGCGGATTCGAACCCTCGACCTCACGTGTGAGAATCGGGAACCCTAAGTATTACACCACAGACTGCTGATGAGGAACCTTATAATTCTTACTATATCAAAATATGTTTGAACGTCATCGCGCATGTGCGGCGTGAATTGCCTGGACAGAGGTATAATAAAAATTAATCATACAGATTTACCCGGGGCCGTAGACCGTTCCTATATAAAAATAAACTGTTAACTGTCACTGGTCGAGGTTATGTTGTTGATAACCACAAGGCCTACATTTATAAATTAAAATTAAAGTGAAAATAAAAAGTACTTAATTGAAAATTTTTACACAGAAGTTTAATTAAGTGCTACTGACTGTTAACATCCTGATAAAAAAATTGTGTTGGATGATATTTGGTTATTGCAAACATTTATAAATATGCACTGTGATGCATGTATACTATAGATAAAGACATTTAATTGTGGAGGATATAAAAAATCAGGTGCAAAGTATGTGGAAATTTAACATCATCTGAAATAATATGTTTATCTTTTGACACATAATAAAAGAAAAAAATAAAGAATTGGAAAGCAAAAACAAAATAATAGAACTACTTGAATAGGATATTAGTGAATTAAAAGACAAATTGGGAAAAAGTGAAGAGATTGGTTAGAGAGCTCTTATTTAGTGAGGTTACAAAAAGGAAAAAGGAAGGAAGTTGTCGTAATTAAACCAAAAGATGAATTACAAAAGAGTACAGTAACGAAACAAACAATACAAGAGAAAATTAATCCTACTCATTTAGGTATAAATGTCTCAAAACGGAAGTATCTCCGAAATAGAGGAGTAGCAATATGTTGTGATGATAGTAAAATCCATAAAAACTGTTTGCAAGGATATAAAACAGAACATGGGGCAAGAATATTAGGTACAAAAAATAGAGAAGAAAAATCCTAGAATTAGAATAAAGAATGTAATGAAAAACGATCTAGAAGTTGAGAAGAACTTATAGAACGATTAATTATACATAAATACAGGGTGTTGCATCATGAGAGGGACATAGCTTAATAGGAGGTAGAGAACATCAGTGGTAACCGGAACCTCCCATAGAAATGTCTCATTGGGCCTTCATTACGAGGTTGCTGGGTGTTAAATAATTTTTGGCCAAACCTGTTTTTTGTCATAACTTTGACAGGGAATGAAATAACGGATTCATATTTGGTACGGTTAATGTACTAACGAGCCCCAAGAGGTACATGTATAAAAAAAATATATCCAGGTCCGGACTCACTATAATTTATGTTTCTTCTTTGCATCAATAAAACATCACCCTGTATATATTTTTTTGAAATTTCGATACGATATTCGAAAAGAGCAAGAAAAAACAAACAAAATGGCCTATTTCATTTTTTTGTTACACCTTTGTGGTTATTTAAATACGTTGTTAAATGTGCAAGAAAATGGATTACAGAACCCTATTAAATGAGAGGCACGTGAAATAAATAGTTTTATAACTAAAATTTGCAAAAATTCTATTGAGCCTAGGTGGTCTGGGTGAATCCTAATTCCGGCACGTTTTGGTAAAAAACTGTGGTCCTAATAAGTAATCGGGTATGAAATAACAAAATTTTTAATCAATCACAGTAGGCTTGTTCAAAGAATAAAAGTGACAGATAATTTAAACCATTCAGGCCTAAGCAACCAGTTACTTTGATCAAGAAAATCATCAACATTTTATACTTAATAAAAATTGGAAAAGAGAACAAACTAAAATCTAAATAAATAAAATATTTTCCATTCAATTAACAATAAATAACAAAACAATAACTAAATGTGTTTAAAAATAAAACGCAATTGACACTAAAGTAAATTTTCAAAATGTCCTCCCCCACATTCTGTGCATTTTCTTGCGCGTTTAGAAAGGTCACCAATTGCTCGACGTATCATTTCTGGATTATTCCGTATTTCATCGCAGGTTGTAACGATGCGCTGGATTAAATGTTGTCTACTTTCAATTTCAATGCTATAAACCTCGTTTTTTAAGTAGCCCCATAAAAAGTAATCACAAGGGTTACAATCAGGAGATCATGGTGGCCATTCATGTGGACCCCCGCGTCCAATCCATCTATTAGGATACACATTGTTTAAGTGTTCTCTTACTTGAAGGTTAAAATGTGGTGGTGCCCCATCATGCTGAAACAACATGCCTCTTATACCGATATTTTCTAACATATTCGGTCAAATGTTTTGAAGAAAATCAAAGTAAATTTCACCATTCATCTTTCTTCAAAAAAATGTGGCCCTATCAAATGTCTATTCACAAGTCTGACCCAAACATTTACAGAAAACCTGTGTTGCGAACGGCGTTGGCGTACCGCATGTGGGTTTTCCTGTGCCCATTTATGATTATTTCGTGAATTGTTTACTCCATCCCTTGTAAATTGTGCCTCATCCATAAATAAGGTTCTGTAAATGACTGGGCGATGGTTAGACAACCAATGACAAAATGCCAGGCGGGGGATATCGTCGCCTTGTTGAAGACGCTGTACCTGCTGGATATGATATGGATGGTAACGTTCTCTTTTTAGGGTTCTCCATACTCGCCAATGAGGAATACCAGTTGCCAAACTGATTCGTCTAGTGTTCATATTTGGGTTTTCTTGAACTACGTTTATAATATTGTTTTGTTCCTGCACACCTTGTTGTAAAACACGCTCCACAACTGCAGAATTAGGAAACTTTCCGTGTTGTCTTGCATACTGGAACACCGTACTAAAGGTTTTATGATTAGGGCATCGACGACCAGGAAAACGCAGCCGATATTCTCTTTCCGCCGACCTACCATTTCCATTACAGAAACCATAGATGAATATTATGTCAGCATATTCCACGTTTGTAAATTTTACTGGCATAGTTAAAATATTTTCACAAGTTTTCACTAACTAAATGCGGATTATTGACACATTAAATTACTAACAAACAATTATTCAACTGTTTAGGAGATTTCTTTTTATTATCTGTCACTTTGAACAAGCCTACTGTGATTGATTAAAAATTTTGTTATTTCATACCCGATTACTTATTAGGACCACAGTTTTTTACCAAAATGGAACTTTAAAACGTGCCGGAATTAGGATTCACCCAGACCACCTAGGCTCAATAGAATTTTTGCAAATTTTAGTTATAAAACTATTTATTTCACGTGCCTCTCATTTAATAGGGTTCTGTAATCCATTTTCTTGCACATTTAACAACGTATTTAAATAACCACGAAGGTGTAACAAAAAAATGAAATAGGCCATTTTGTTTGTTTTTTCTTGCTCTTTTCGAATATCGTATCGAAATTTCAAAAAATATATACAGGGTGATGTTTTATTGATGCAAAGAAGAAACATAAATTATAGTGAGTCCGGACCTGGATATATTTTTTTTTATACATGTACCTCTTGGGGCTCGTTAGTACATTAGCCGTACCAAATATGAATCCGTTATTTCATTCCCTGTCAAAGTTATGACAAAAAACAGGTTTGGCCAAAAATTATTTAACACCCAGCAACCTCGTAATGAAGGCCCAATGAGACATTTCTATGGGAGGTTCCGGTTACCACTGATGTTCTCTACCTCCTATTAAGCTATGTCCCTCTCATGATGCAACACCCTGTATACCACAAAAATTCAGAAAACATAAATAACGTAAATATTAGAACTAGATTCATGGACTTATAGTGCAATACAAAGAAGTAACACTTTATATATATAGGATGGAGAACATGTATAAATGGGCAGATTATATAAACGTAACGCAATGTTTCAAATGTTGGAAGTTTGGACATATGTCTAAAGAATGTAAAAATAAAAAACAAATATGTGCAGATTGTAGAGGAGAACATGTATCATGCAAGTCAGAAGTAAAAATTTGTACTAACTGTAAACACGCTGCAGAGATATTAAAAATTCCAAATATTCGTTATGATCGCCCGTCACACAATAAAACAGCTTGTTTCGCTTATAAACGAATATACAATCAACGACAAGAGAAAATAAATTACCCTAAAACGTTTTCTGAGCAAAAACAAGCGTAGCAACTATTGAAACAAATTATATATTTAAACATTGAATGTTGCTCACCCCATAAAACACAATTGGAATGGTTAGTTAATCGGTGGAAACCAACAATCATCTGTTTGGCAGAGACATATAACAAAAGACATTCAAGAAAACGAAATAGAAATTGGAGATTATAATAATATTTGCTTATTTTCAACTAGTCGCCATACAGGGGGTGTGCTGATGTATGTCAAAGAGGGATACAAATATAAACTAATGACGAACGAAACACTATCTATGAATATGTGGTTAATAGGAGTAGAAATAGTAAGAAACAAAAAAAAAGTATTCTATTTTTAACTGCTAGCGACTATGAATTTTTAATTAAATTAAAAGAAATCTTAATCGAATGGACAGTACAGAATGGAAGTAAATTACTGGGAGATTTTAATATTAACATGGCTAACGACTGTTTCTATAGTAAAAGAAATTAAAGAATTTAATAATAAACCTTGGATTATACCAAAAAATTTATACATTCACCCGAATAACTAAAGACAGCAGTACGATTATAGATTTACTCATAACTAATGAAAACAATATTAAATTTAATGTTCACTAAACTCCTAAAATAATGGATCACTCAATAATAACAGTAGATTTGGTAGAAGATAAATTATAAAAGTCCAGAAAGAAAAAAAATGTGTTAAAAATCTTCCTCAACCTCCAAAAAATGTTCGAAACCCTTCAAAAATAAATTTTTCATATACCGTACTCTGGGTTTCGAGCATTTTTTTGAGATTAGGGATCAATCATGACCTACTGAATAGATTCCGGATTGAATTGAAATTCATGTCATTAATAGGCAAGTGAAAAAATTGGTTTGATTCCTTTGTTTCGCAAATCCAGGGTCCCATATATGAAAATTTCATTTTTGAAGAATTTCGAGCATTTTTTCGAGGTAAGGGGTTCACTCAATATTACCTACCAATAAGATTCTGACATTGAATTAAAAATTACTTCCTCAATAGGCATAAGAAAAAATTGTTTTGATTTTTTGTTTCGCAGGGTATGATATGTGAAAACTTAATTTTTGAGAGATTTTGAGCATTTTTTGAGGTTATGAATGATATAAATATAGGCATTAAATATATATATATATGAAATTGGCGAATTCTAACCTCAAATTTGGATTCAGCGGGCGAAAATATGCAGGAAGGCATTAGCGGGGTACCCCGATCAAGACATGTTTCTTTGTGTGCCTGTGTAATTGATGCTATAAGGGGTGTTTGCTAATTGGTGGATATACTATCCATTTAATGGGACGACTTTTCTATATTGCATTTTTCTCAAAAAGGCATTTGGAAATGGGATAAAATTAGAAAATTATTAAAGTGGCAACATAGCAAAAGACAAAACCAACACTGTTGTACTATCTAAATGAATATTTGTTTTTTTTTAAAACATAACATTAAACATTCGACTTTTTATTTAAAAGAAATGCACAGTAAATATACGATTAAATAATAGACTTGCCCATTCTGTTTTTACAACGTTTAACCTCATTGTAACAGTGGTTCGAAATATCGTTCTCCTATTTGAACATATGTACACACAAACACATGTGTTTAGGAATCCATTGGAGGTACAATTCTTCTGCACAACAGTTATTTGTCCTGGCTTCACCACAAATAATTAACATGTCGTGATATTTACGCACAGTTAGTCCCTTCATTTTTATCTTAGACCTCCCTTATTGAAAAACTGCACTGCTCTACTGATAACGTAAATAAACTATGCCCAACATCAAGCGCTTACTGTGAGCGATGAGAAATGTGACAAGCAATGTTGCCGGCTTGCGTTAGTTTCCCATATATAAAAATTAACTAATTTTTTATTTAGGTTATTTGCCATAGTAGAAAAAAAAATGTTAAACAGAAAAAGTACTCCATTTTATGAGCACGACTATTCTTTAAAAGAACTACCACCAATTAGCGAACACCCTGTATATTGTATTAATTTTGAGATGAATAAATGATTCTGGTTTTGAAGCGTGCAAGTAAGATTTTAGAAAATGTTAGTTTTCGGGCGCATTGTAAACGCATAAGTCTTTACCTAGCATGTATATTTTTAACTGCTCAACTGATATACACAAAAACAGGAAACAATTTCCCAAACATTCTGATATTCATATCATATTAAATTTTATTACTTTATGAGTGCACAATAATTTTGTGTTTAATTTGTCTAAATTATTTGTACTGTCTCCTCTTTAACTCTGGCTGGACCGACTATATTAGCAGTACTGGCGATATCACCTATGATTTATGAAAGTGCAAAACAACAAAGTGGAGGTTAATTACCAAAATTAATCTACATACTTACGCAATTATGGAGATGATATCGTCCTTATCTGCAATGTCAAAATTATTGACTTTATTTTCATCATGAAACCTTTGGGGAAGTCTTGAAAAATTATTTTTCTGCACAACAAAAGAACTCTCAGGCCGTTGTGCATAGGCATCATTATTGCTGACTTTTACGTGCAAATTCTTATTGGAGTTTTCACTATTGAAGACCGTTCTCTTCTCTTCACTTTGGGGGACTGTCTTCTTAGGTCTCGTCGGAGGCCTCTTTGGAGGCGGTAACGGCAATTTGAATAGATCATTGTCATTCTTAGGTACTTGGTGAATTTCTCTGTGGATAAAGGATTAATTGCATGAAAAGTTGTTGAAAGGAAAGTCAAGGTCAGTATGATACGCAAAACGTGAAAATGTATTTTCGAGTGTATTTTATATAATAATAATTATCCTTTATTGGTGTCAAATACATATAAAATGCTTACACAGTTCAATCAATATAAACGGTAAAAGAGAAGAATATAACGTAATAAAAACGACATGTAGGTACAATAAAAATACGCAAATTATGGTTCAACAAACGTACAGATATAAAATAATTGACAATTAGAGAAACCGTTAAATGAGAAAAAGTAAATGCAATACAAATGAAGTGCCTATTATCCTAAGTCTGTGAAATCATTTTCAAAGAATTCATTTAAACTGTAGAAAGCCCTTTCTTTTAAATATGACTTGATTTTATTTTTAAAAAGAATGAAATTCAAGGTTTTTACTGAACAGGAAGGGTATTGTAAAATTTAGCTGCATAGTAGCCGTATTGTTGCGATTTCTTGCGAGGTGTTTGTGCATCTGGTTGTGCGTCACATATTGATGTTCATTTTGTTTAATGTAAAGTAAACACTCTAGAATATAGGCACACGGCATTGTCAAGATGTTGAGCCTAGGGAACCGAGCTTTACAATCCTCTCTATACCTAAGACCGGGGAGTATTCTGATGCATCGACGTTGTAAACTTGTGCAAATATAAAAGTAAAGGCAAAACCAAGTATAAACATAAACACATCAAATATAATAGACAACCCCCAAATCCAAAGCCAACGACCATCAGGAAGGGGATTACACATTTGAAAAGACGCACACAAGATCCATTACCCGTCGACATTGACAGCGTCTGTGCCGGGGATCGAACTCAGAACACATCAGAGTCTGATTGATGTGAATTTGCCACAAAGCGCGCTTCAGTCGACTGAGCTTCCGTGCCGGTATGTCGTACAAATGTTAATTCACGACAAAGACATAATAAAAGTTAAACAAAAATTTTGCCAGCGATGCTGAATTCCTCGTGGTTCAAAACACACGCAATTTATGAGCTTAATCCTAAAAAATTTAATGATAGCCTTGAAGATGAAAATAAAGTACAAAATAGGAACTGTATAAGCATTTTTAAGATGTGTATGCCCAGAGCTATGATTCCTTGGGACTTAAAATCAACATTGGAAAAACTAAGATTATGTCAACTCCTCATCAAGTGAACCAAATAGACATTACACTTAACGGAAATTCTCTTGAAGTGGTGGATCAGTTCAATTACTTAGGCAACGTTGTTAATGACAAAGCAAACATGGACAGCGAGATTCGCAATAGAATTAACGCTGCATCTAGAGCACTCTGGGGACTTAGAGAGAGAGTATTTGACAACCACGACCTTGCTTTGTCAACCAAAATGGCTGTCTACAGAGCAGTTGTCATTCCAACACTGCTATATGGATGTGAAAGCTGGGTCACTTACCGTCGTCATGTGAAAGAATTAGAACGTTTTCAGCAAAAACACCTCAGAAGTATGATGAAAATCCATTGGTTCCATCACATATCAAACGTGGAAGTACTCAGGAGAGCAAACAGCCTTCCAATTGAGGTGCTTATTTCAAGAGCACGCCTAAGATGGGCAGGTCACGTTCATCGTATGCATGATAACCGCCTTCCTAAATGTACATTTTATGGTGAATTGCTAAGCGGTAGAAGGCGTGGCGGTCAACGAAGGAGGTTCAAAGACGTTCTCCATGAAAATCTAAAATCCTGCGGTATTCCAGACGAGCAATGGGAACAACTTGCAGCGGACAGAACCGAATGGCAAGGGGTTGTGGCCAGCTATCAAGGAAATGTTGCTGCAAGAAGGCCGAATCCAAGACCTAACCAGGTTTATGTTTGTCCTGACTGCGGTCGACATGTGCTCTCCCGAATTGGCCTCTATAGCCATAGTCGTGTGCACCGTAGATGAATGGAAATAACAATAGACTACACCTTTTACTTGTTTCTTATTACAGACAATCTATCGACTGTAACATTTTTTTATACTCGGACTCGAGTAAAGGCTAATAATAATAATAATAATAATAATAAGCATTATCGAATCAAATCACAAATAATGAAATACTCAGTGGTTGTAAAAACCAGAAGATAAAAACACACAGATGTATGAAAGGAAGTATACAGCATTAAAATTCTGTATTTGTATTTGACAGCAAATAGGTGTTCTTCGAAAAAAAGCTTTGAAAATGGAAAGAGACTACTTTTCGAAACGTCAGCAAAATACATTATTTCTGTGTTTATTCCCATTTATATTATTTGTAAAAAAATAACCTCTGACTGTTCCTTTGACGTAAACGTCACAGGTGCAGAGGCTGTGGTAGAAAACCCAAATAAAAGGAAGTAATGTTCGTAGAATGCCACAAATAACTTTCAGACAATATAATATATCCTTTAATATTTAAAAATTATATCGCAAATTTTTTTTTTTTTACTTTGGTATACAAAAAACAATACAGATAGGACTTATGTCGATATGAAGAAAGTCTTATTTTGAGGCAAAGAATCAGCTGAAAAAAATATTGAATGATTTTTGTAACACCCTACACAATGTATCTCACTTTTCACCACTACAGTCCAATATCTCGACCATTTGTTGATCGATTTAGATCAAATTTGATATATTTCTTGTGTTTCAGATTGTGATTAAAAAATAATTTAAATTTTTTTTTCGAAATTAAATACACCTACTATAATCAAAAGAAATTGACAAAAATGTTGAAAATACTTAGAACTCGGCATACATCTTTGTTAACATGGAGTGCTCTGGAATGGGCTTCCATTCATAATGCAGTAATAATGAAAAATTGGCTGAATAACAACTTCCCTAATGCGTTGGATTGGAAGAAATAGTCTTTTAATTGTGTGGCCACCTAGATCACCAGATGTCACCCCTATGGATTTTTATTTTTGGGGTGCCATAAAAATAAAGTATATAAAAATAGGCCACGAAATAGAGCGGAACTATGTGACAGAATTAGAGAAGCATGTAATAAAGTAACAGTTGAAGAATTAAGAAAGGTTGTTAAAAATAATAAGAAGAGAATTGAAAAATGTATCAGAATTGATGGAGGACTAGTGGAGATTATATTTAATATTTACTGTTTAAAATATTTTTGTTTAAGTAATACTTTTAAGTGTTGTTTTAAGTTACAATGACTTTACAAAAATAAAAGTTTAGTTATCTGAAATTTTCTGTAAAGAAAGGATGTGTCCTAATGCTTAATTAGCGTCATTATTACATGACTACCAATTTATGTAAATATCCGACAATAAATAACTCGAACAGTAGGGTGATTATTATTGAAATCTTAGATATGATTTTTTGTTGTAAAGGAATGAATATTTTTTAAAGAAATTTGGCATACAGGAGTTTTAGGTCATGCCGAGCAAGATTCTGAAAAACAAAAAAACTACTCAATAGCAAATATAAATTCCTAATTTTTGACAATTTCTTTCGATCATAGGTGTATTTTATTTCGAAAAAAATTTTTAATCCGAAACACAAGAAGCGTACCAAATTTGATCTAAATCGATCAACAAATGTCCGAGAAATTGGGGTGTAGTGGTGAAAAGTGAGACACACTGTGTATTAAAAGCTACATAGATATATTGTTATCAACTCACCTTGACATTTTGTCGCTACTTGTATCACAAACAACTTTTTCATTTACATTACATGTCACTCTTATGTGCGGCACTGACTCGACACTGCTGCTAGTATCACCGTCTCTCTCTTCATCTGAACTGTACTCAGCAATGAATCCCAAGTCCCCTAAGAACAACCACGGAGGAGGCACTTCCGGTGTGAAATGTAGGTCCCACTTTTTTTTCTTTTTAGTTTTAATTTTATGTGACCTAGCCATCGAGGTAGTCCTCTTTAGGTCGTTACCCCTTGCCTTGAAAGGCTCTACACGTGTGCTTGGTTTGGAAAACTTCGGGAGAGTGATTCTTGCGTTACCAAAAACACATGTCTCTACCAATCCTGTTTCTATATGCCTCTCCTCTTCTTCATCTGCGGCATCGTCGGAATGGTAAGGTTCTGTTACTTCTGTTTCTGTGTGTGACTCTTCGTCTTCATCTGTGACATACTCGCCGTCACTGTCCAGGAGTCTCTCCTCCTCTTCTTGCGTTATTTCGAACATGCCCTCGTTACCATCTTGATCCAGGTCATCTGCTAAATGGATGTTAATTAGTTGTCATTAGAGTTAGAGTTATATATACAGTTTTAGAATGACAGTTGGCAGTGTTTGGTGATCTGTCTAATTTAGAAAATTTTAAACAATGTAGACTGCCCCAAATTAATAATTTTTAATCTGAATAGATTGCAGATAATCTCCTATTGTTGTTCATAATTATCCATGATTGAGTTATAATGTATTTTTCGAAAAGGTTGGGAGTTGGTCAAGATGTAACAATGTTAAACTTTCTTTTGTGCATCAGGTCAATAATTTTATTCACGGTCAAATAAGCATCACACATATAGTGCCATCTAGTGGCAAAAGTTTCTGACATTTCATTCGTGCCTTTAACTAATTGAAGTCATTTCTTCATTCTACTGTTCAACTACTTTGGACAATAAACAAATTCTTTAGAAGTGCTTGAGACACACATCTCAGCATAAACATTCAGGAACTAGTCTGCTCAGTGTTTCGTTATCCATAGTTGGTTAAATGATAGTACAGCTTTTACTTGTTTTAATTGAAATATGTTTATTTTACTATATTCAGTGCATTCAACGAAAACCATCCACCCTAAATAAATTTGAATATATTGGTTTTTGTAAAAAGCGCAGTAGCAGTAGTCGCAATATTCTTTGATTTGTTTAAAAAAATAATTTAAGAAATAATAGGGGGCATACTGACTTCCAAAAACCTCCATGCAATAATAATAGCTCATAACTATCTAAGAATGTACTAGAGACGGAAGTAGCTATCACTGTAAAAAATGTACACTGTCCTCCCTGATTATGTAAAAGACTTGGCCTTTACACAATTTAAGGTGGGCATTTCCAAGAGAGAGAGACCCAATAAGGAAATATTTATTATTTCTGGCCATGACTTTCTTTTTAATACATTATATTGGTAAAAAAAAGTATAAGGCTACCTAAATAGAACTAGGACAGGTGTAGTGATATGAGTTTTCACTCAATAATTTCAGTTGTTTGCAAAATTGGTTAATTTACATTAGTAAATAGTGCCAATCTTCATATCTTGTATTTTTAATTTAACTAATTTTGCAAACAATTGAAATTATTGACTGAAAATTCATATCACTACACCTGTCATAGTTCTAGTCTTATACTTTCTCTATCAATATACCGTCTGTCTATTTTACCAGGGCCACACCAAATATTTCACTTAATATCTGTTGTAGAAGAATAAAGTTTTAGAAATAGTTATCCCATTTTTTGTGAGCTATATTTCAGTAAAAAGAAATTTGAAATCCATAACCTACTTTCTGAGATATATTACAAAAACCTGAAAAATAGGAAAACCACAAACGGTTATAGCTTTCTTATTTGAGGAGATGCGAAAAAAGTTAAAAGAATGAAAATTGACGGCAAAGACAATAAGAATAATAATGTGTATCAAAAAATTCGAAAAACGCAGTTGGCTTTGACATACACTCATGTGCAAAAATGAAAAGAACAAATCTCAAAAGTAGGCCATGACACAATTAATTCTGTTAATTTTTTCTCTTTCCAACGATATAAAACATATCACAAAAATTTTAACTACAATTCATATCACTGAATCGTAAAAATCAGCTATGCCATGATTAGTGAAAAACAATTTATACCTACAGTTATTAACAAATTTGATAGATCGTCACTGTTGTATGTTGCGTTGTCGAGTTCTAAGACAAGTTTTATATCAGTAATTATAGTGTACACCAATAATAACAAATTCGATATGATTAGCATTTATTGTCAGTGCAATTTTGACTCTGAGATGGCAGTCACGGTTTACAGAGATAGATTTCCAGATGCTCCGCAGCCAAATCGAACTATGTTTAGGAAGTTAGTTCAAAATCTAAAAACGCATGGTTCATTTTCAAAAAAAGTAGTAAGGTAAGGGCATGTTGCTGATAATGTAAGAAAAGTGAATAAAGTATTGAATTATGTTAACCAAAATGAAGAAATCTCTTTGAGACAAATTCAGAGAAACTGTTCGCATAAAAAAAGACAGCACAAGAAAAGTATTTAAAAAGAAAAACGGATTTCGATGCTACAAAATGAAAAAAGTTCAACATTTAAATGAGGAAGGATAAGCCAAGGAGAGTAAGATTTTCTAGATGGTTGTTAAATAAAAAAAGGAATGATCCGCTGATATGTAGCAAAATTCTTTGGTCGGACGAATCAAATTTTTCTAATAATGGATTTTTCAATATAAAAATGCATTATAAGTGGATATGAGAAAATACACGTTGGTGCAAAGAGACTGCTTTCCAAGAAAGATTTTCTACGAATGTTTGGGTAGGTCTTTTAGGGACTAAAATAACTGGATCTTATTTTTATGATGGTAAATTTACGGAAGCGCTGAGGGGCCACAATAAACTACTTTTTTTAAAGTGACTTGTTAGACGCATATAATTTGACTAACAGAAGCATTACTGTTAGGCGAGTTTAATGCGACTAACAGATGCGCGACCCTTAGGCGCGATTATCTCGGCTATTAGACGTGTTAAAATCGACTAACAGATGCATTACTGTTAGGCGAGTTTAAATTCGACTATTAAGCATCACTCCATAGTTGAATCTATTTTCACCTTAATATGTCTAGCGCCTGCGCAGTAAACACGGACGTGTTAGTTTGATGGGTACTTGAATGGTTTCCCCGTTTCAAGGATATACAGTGTAATCGCTCCACCCTTTAGCGGCTTATATATAAATGTATGCGCAGAAGCTATAAAATCTTAAGCGAGGATTGCGTAGCGAATATACTGTTATGTGCTGCCCTCTAACAAGGAAAGATGTGATTAAGTTCATGTTCAAAGTTTTCCTCAGAAGCTTAGTTACTTCCCTGACTAGTAGGGTGGCGCCGTCTATGAGCCAATTGACGAACAATCATCTATTACATGGTAGAAAATTATGGAGAATTCTAGAAAAAAGTTCTAGAAGGATTCCAAGTGTGTATATAAAGAGGTGACTCCAGCAGATGGGGGAACAGTTCAGTTGAATGAAGTATGCAGTTCAGTGAAGTAAACAGACAAGAGAGTTTTTAGGTTAGACAAGAGTTGACAAGTTTAAGAAGAAAAGTAAAGTGCTTAGTGTTTTAAAAGCAGTGAAATTATATCAGATTAAGTTATTATTAGTTGTGTGATTTTTAAGTATTTGCTAGTGTAATTTTAGTGATTAAATAAATCAGTGGTTTGTGAAAATTCTTGTTGCAAGTTATTTGGAATCCACAAAGTGTTTATTGAAAATTGTAAACACGTTACAATTGGTGTCGGAAGCGGAATTGCAACAGAATTTCTGAAGAATTCGACGAAGTTCCATAGTGTTCTATTCGGAAACCACTGGAGATAGTGCAGTGAGTCGAACTGGAAAGAAATATAGACTTTAAATAAGACTTGTTAGTGTTGTTCGTTAAGTTTTGAATGGAAACAAGAAGCATGGCTGCTGAAAAACAAATGCAAGACATGTTAGCTGCATTTAGCAAAATGATGCTAGAAGAGCAAGAGAAACGACGTCAAGAAGATAAAGAAGAACAAGAAAAACGACATCTAGAAGAGAAAGAAGAACAAGAAAAGCGACGTCTAGAAGAGAAAGAAGAACAAGAAAAACAACGTCTAGAAGAGAAAAAAGAACAAGAAAGGAAACGTCAGGAAGAAAAAGATGAACTAAGAAAAATGATGCTAGATCAGGAAGAGCGACGTGAAGAAGAATTAAGGAAAATTATACAGGGGCAACAAGATGTTATCCTTTCAGCCACTGAAGACCTCAAAAGCAAAATTGAAGAGGATATAGGTAACATAAAGTCTGAAGTAAGTGAAATCAAAGGAAAAGTTACTGGCGTCGAAGAAAAAGTTACTGGTGTCGAAGAAAAAGTTACGGGCGTCGAAGGGAAAGTTACCGATATAGAAGGAAAATTTCGTGCAGTTGAAGGAGAGGTAGAGCGACTTAAACGACTGTTAAGAGAACAAGGAGGCCAGCTGGTATTATCATCGTCAGGTCCTCGATTACAACCGCCTTCCTTTGATGGTCAAACCTCTTGGTCAACCTATAAAAGACAATTTGAGGCAGCGGCATACGCAAACAATTGGAGTAATGAAGACAAAGCTATGGCATTGGTGCTAGCATTAAGAGGTCAAGCCTCAGAGTTGCTTCAGACTATCCCAGTAACGCAGCAACGGGATTTTAAAGTTTTGGAAGCTGCACTAGATCTAAGATATGGCGACCAACACCTCGCCCAAGTATACAGGACTCAGCTCAAATCACGCACACAAAAGGCTGGGGAAAGTTTACAAGATTTTGAAGCAGCTGTTGAGCGACTGACATACCTGGCTTACCCGGATGCACCCAAAGAATTCCAGGAACAATTAACAGTTGGTACTTTCATCGATGGCATAAGAGATGAGGAGATCAGGCGAGTCCTTAGATTATCCCGAGATAAGACTGGTAGTGAAGCCTTGATCCATGCCCTCGAGGTTGAAGCCGCTTACAAAGAGACTGCACGTCCGAGAGTACGAACCATGAAGGTAGAAGAAGAGGACCGTTTAGAAAAATCAAATATGGAATCTTTGATGGCTGATATGCACAAAATGATAAGCCAGTTGATGACAAAACCAGATGCTCCAAGGAAGCAGGAAAGAGAACAGAGCGATGAACAGTCAAGGAAGGTGATTCGGTGTTATAAGTGCGGCAAACCAGGGCATATTAAGCGAAACTGTCGGCAGCGGAGCCCTGAGAGAGTAAATGCCGCAATGACTGAAGAGCCGCAGGAAAACTAAAGATAGCCAGCACCTTGGGGGCTGTGCTGGCTGGTGAACACGGTGCCCCCAAAGAGATACGGGTTTCCCAGATTAGAAGAGTCCCGAGTAGTCTGCTGTTGGATGGCTATGTAAACAAACGGAGATGTATCTTCACTATCGACACAGGTGCCACGTCATCAATAGTGCGACCCGGATTTTTATCAGGAATAAAAGTTGATAAAAGCCAAAATGGATTGGTCGTTCGAACAGCCACAGGAGACAGGGTAAGGGTTCATGGAGAAGTTGACCTAGATCTGCAGTTTGGACGCCTGTGCTTTAGTCATAGGGTTATTGTGGCTGACATCACTGATGATTTCATTTTGGGGCTGGATGTTATGGGAGTACAAGATCAATTTATACTTGACGTGGTAGAACGAGTTCTAAAGATTGGAAATGAAGAATTCATTTTGTCAACAGCAAATGACCGATTTCAAAAAGTGAGGCTACTGACGGCTCAGACAATCAAGATTCCTGCCCGTTCAGAACAAATAATCGAGGCCATTCTGGAAGGAAACTCTGGTGGATACCGTGTTGGCCTTGTTGAAAAAGATGATTCAATTAAGACAGAAAACGTAATCTTAGCAAGAACTCTGACCCGGACAAAAGACAAAATTCCAATTAGAGTGGCTAATTTAAATTCCCACTCAGTGACTTTCAAGGAAGGCGAGGCAATAGGCTCCTACGAACCTGTCCAGTGGATAGCAAGGTGCGAGGAGCAAGGGGAGAAATGTTCGTCAACCAGCGTAGACAGGGAAGTTGTGACTTTGTTGAGTTCCCAGTTTGAACACCTATCTGAGGATGAACGTAGAGAGGCAATCAAGTTTTTGGAAAAAGAAAGTACGGTATTTGCCAAAAACACAGACATCCTCACGAAAACTGATATAGTACAGCATCGGATAGACACTGGTGATTCAGCCGCAATCCGCCAACAACCTAGGAGGTTGCCACTAGCTAAACAGGAAGAAGCTGCTGCGATGGTTCAAAAGATGCTACAAGATGGAGTAATTGAGGAATCAACCAGTCCCTGGTCATCACCGGTAGTTTTAGTTGCCAAGAAGGACGGAACTTTGAGATTTTGTGTCGACTACCGGAAGCTGAATGATGTTACGAAGAAAGACAGCTATCCACTACCACGAATTGACGATACATTAAGTACGCTGGCAGGGTCACGATGGTTTTCAACTCTAGACCTTCGAAGTGGGTATTGGCAGGTGGGACTTCACCCTGACGACAAGGAAAAGACTGCCTTCTCAACCGGTAGTGGTTTATATCAATTCACCGTGATGCCTTTTGGACTTTGCAATGCGCCAGCTACTTTTGAAAGATTGATGGAATTTGTACTCCGAGGACTAACTTGGAAGACGTGCTTAGTTTATCTTGATGACGTAATGGTTATGGGACGAAACTTCAGGGAACATTTGGAAAATCTTCAAGAAGTATTTGGGAGAATCAGAAATGCACACCTAAAGTTGAATCCAAAGAAGTGTCTGCTATTCCAAAAAGAAGTGAAATTCCTTGGACATGTCGTATCTTCGGAGGGAATACAGACAGACCCGGACAAGATCTCTGCCGTGCGTGATTGGCCAAGACCTTCAAATGTACACGAATTACGAAGCTTTCTTGGCCTCTGCACTTACTATAGACGTTTTGTGGAAGGATTTGCAGATATAGCAAAGCCACTACACCAGCTAACGGAGGAGAAAGTTAAATATCAGTGGACACCGGAGTGTGAAACATCATGGAAGAAGCTGAAAGCAGCATTATGCAGTAGTCCTGTGCTAGCATATCCCCAACAAAAGGGCCTCTATATTCTTGACACGGATGCTAGCAACTCCGCAATTGGATGTGTACTATCTCAAGTCCAAAATGGAGAGGAAAAAGTAATCGAGTATTTCAGTAAGGTACTGTCCAAACCAGAGAGGAATTATTGTGTAACAAGGAAGGAACTATTGGCCATTGTTAAGTCCGTGGACCATTTTCACAAGTACCTCTATGGTCAACATTTCAAAATCAGGACTGACCATGCTGCATTAAAATGGCTACTGCAGCTGAAAACCCCAGAAGGTCAACTGGCTCGCTGGATAGAAAGACTGCAGCAATATGACCTCACAATCGAACACCGACCTGGAAAGTCTCATAAAAATGCAGATGCTCTGTCAAGAAGACCGTGCAAAGATGACTGCAAGCACTGCTATCGGGTTGAAAAAGCACAGGGCACGGTAATAGTAAACACAGTTCAGGTAGATGTTCCAGATGATTGGACAAAGGAAGTTCTAAGACGAGAACAAATGGATGACAGCGTAATTGGTCCTATATTAAGGGCAAAAGAAAAAGGAACGCGACCGGAATGGAAGGATGTTTCGGACAAAAGTGTGGAGCTGAAGGCATTGTGGGCACAATGGGACTCCCTTAAGGTTGTAGATGGACTATTAAAGAGAGCATGGGAAAGTCCAGATGGGAAGGAAGTTACCATGCGTCTAGTGATACCCAGCTGTCGGATCCCAAAAGTACTTCAGGAAATACATGACGGAGTGTCCGGGGGACATTTTGGTATGAATAAGACATTGGCTAAAGTACGGGAACGATTTTATTGGATAAATAGCCGTCAAGATGTGGAAGCTTGGTGCCGCAAATGCAAGGCTTGTGCAGCTACCAAAGGGCCACAGACGAAGAGCAGGGGCCAAATGAAGCAATATAACGTCGGAGCTCCTTTTGAGAGGATTGCTATAGATGTAGCGGGCCCATTCCCAGTGACAGATGATGGGAATAAATACATCCTGGTCGCTATGGACTATTTTAGTAAATGGCCGGAAGCCTATGCCATTCCGAATCAGGAAGCAGTTACTGTTGCTCGAGTTTTGGTGGATAACCTTGTATGCCGATTTGGTGTACCCCTGGAGCTACATTCCGATCAAGGGAGAAACTTTGAGTCGGGGGTATTTCAGAAAATTTGTGAGTTGCTGGGCATTCACAAGACTCGGACAACCCCTCTCCATCCCCAGTCAGATGGAATGGTGGAACGACATAATAAAACCATGAAGGAACATCTTTCTAAGGTAGTTCACAAGAACCAGCGAGATTGGGATCGACATATACCATTTTTCTTAATGGCATACAGGGCTGCCATTCATGAGACGACTAAACAGACACCGGCTCGTGTAATATTTGGGCACGAGATCAGACTGCCATGTGATTTGATGTTTGGTACACCAGATAAGAAGCCACTGTCCGTGGATGACTACGCAGACGAAGTTAGTCAACAGCTGAGGAATGTCCACGAATTGGTTCGAAACCAAGTTAGCATAGCTAGTGACAGAATGAAGGCTCGCTATGACCGGAAGGGAACGTCAGCAGGATTCAAGGAGGGCGATCTGGTTTGGCTATATAACCCACAACGAAAGAAGGGAAAATCTCCGAAGCTTCACCCACCCTGGGAAGGACCGTATTCAGTCATCACTCGGATCAATGACGTTGTTTACCGAATTCAACGTAGTAAGAAGTCCAAGATGAAGATCGTGCACTTGGATAGGTTGGCGAAGTATGAAGTATGTTGGGGAATCTGAATTGCCTGACCGGGACGTTCAGGCTTAAGGAGGGGGCAGTGTTATGTGCTGCCCTCTAACAAGGAAAGATGTGATTAAGTTCATGTTCAAAGTTTTCCTCAGAAGCTTAGTTACTTCCCTGACTAGTAGGGTGGCGCCGTCTATGAGCCAATTGACGAACAATCATCTATTACATGGTAGAAAATTATGGAGAATTCTAGAAAAAAGTTCTAGAAGGATTCCAAGTGTGTATATAAAGAGGTGACTCCAGCAGATGGGGGAACAGTTCAGTTGAATGAAGTATGCAGTTCAGTGAAGTAAACAGACAAGAGAGTTTTTAGGTTAGACAAGAGTTGACAAGTTTAAGAAGAAAAGTAAAGTGCTTAGTGTTTTAAAAGCAGTGAAATTATATCAGATTAAGTTATTATTAGTTGTGTGATTTTTAAGTATTTGCTAGTGTAATTTTAGTGATTAAATAAATCAGTGGTTTGTGAAAATTCTTGTTGCAAGTTATTTGGAATCCACAAAGTGTTTATTGAAAATTGTAAACACGTTACAATACCATTTTTCGGAAGGGATGTAAATAAGCTGTTGGTCCTTTATCTACTAAATGTTATGCAAGTAAAAGAACCCTATACTCTTCGAAAGAGAAGAGTTTGGCACAATTTCTGGTTGGGGTTAACTCGGCTACAGGCGTCGGTGATAGGCCTTAGTAGTGGAAATAGGCCGTCGTTAAATAAATGTATAAAACCACAGAACAATGAACACGCCTAATAGTCGCGATAAACATGCCTAAGAGTCGCGCGTCTGTTAGTCGATATTAAACTCGCCTAACAGTAACGCATCTGTTAGTCGAATTAAACACGTCTAACGGTCGACATAAACGTGCCTAAGAATCGCGCATCTGTTAGTCGTTATTAAACTTGCCTAACAGTAACGATTCTGTTAGTCGACTTAAACGCGTCTAACAAGCGACTTAAAAAAAAAGAAGTTTATCTTGGCACCTCAGCGCTTCCGTATAAATTAACCACTCGTAGATACCTTAATTTCCTGCAAAACGAATTTCAAGATTTTCTTTATGAATTAACAATGGCAGAAAGATTAAATTATTCAAATTTTTAACAAGATGGCGCTTCACTCCACACTGCTGTAATATGTATAAATTATTTAAATAAAGTTATATCAGATAGCTGGATAGGCACATCTGGGGTTACATTAAAGATAAGGTATTTCAAACTGACCCTGAAAATATTGAGAACATCAAAACCAGAATTAGAAACGCATGTGAGGCAATTACTCGTGAAATGCTCCGAAATGTAATGCGTGAGGTGTCTCGTAGAGCACGTTTGTGAACAATTTGAGTATTTGTAGTTAGAAAAATAAATACACACATTTTCTTTTCAGTATGGTAGTATAGGTAGTACTGTTATACATAGTTTTTCGTTTTTTTGGATGTTCATTTTGTACTTGTACTTTTATTTATGAGATATTTGTTTGTTTGTATTAAATTGTAATAAATAATTACTGAATTATAATTATTATAAAGTGAATTTTTACTATTACGGCATAGCTGATTTTTACGATTCAATGATATGAATTGTGGTTTTCGTAAAATATTAAATATTAACACAAACAGTTAAAATTTTTGTGACATGTTTTATATCATTGGAAAGAGAAAAAAAATAAACGGAATTAATGGTGTAATGGGCTACTTTGAGATTTGTTCTTTTCATTTTTGCACAAGAGCGTATGTCAAAGTAGGCTATGGATTTCAAATTTTTTGTTACTGAAATATAGCTCACAAAAAATGGGATAATCTTCTACAATAATAATAATAATAATAAACTTTATTAACCGCATAAGATACATAGAGTACATATGGCATGTCAGACAAGTATATAAAGTATAAAGTACTCAGCGAAATAAAATACATAAGTAAATATATATACACACACATACACATATTAATACTGTACAAACAACAAAATAATATACAACAAATAGTGTATAAACAGGTTTTAACAGTGTATAAACAGGTTAGGAAAATCCGGATATAAATTCGTCAGCACTATAAAAAACACCCTCTAATAGCATGGTTTTAACTTTATTTTTAAATAACTTGGGGCAATTTATTTCTCTCACCGATTCAGGTATTGCATTGTACAGATTAACGCAGCTATACCATGAGCAATTTTTAAAAGAAGTAGTTCTATACGATGGGATACTTAAGAGCTTCCCATGTCTGGTTTTGTATGGATGGGTATTTGCAACTTGCACAAACGAGCAGAGATTGTTTTTAGTCAGAATTTTTTTTCTCTGAAAGCTGTTCTACAACTTTCATTGTACCTTAAGTTAAATATAAGACATATTAGTCTTTTTTGTAGGATAAATAATACCCTACCCATTTGTCTTCCCCACCCCCAACTTATGATGTTTAACGAAATATGGGAGTAGGCTAAGGCATAAACAATACTTGCAGTACGATAGACCACTTTCGTCTAGCGTGTCTTTCAATTATAAGATGCCAAAATAAGTTTTATTTAATTTATTACACGTCATCGATATGTTTGTCTCATGATAGTTTAGAATCTAAGTAGGTACGAAGATATTTAATTTCTTCTAGCTCTATAACAAATATTTTAAAATTTATAGGTAGAGGTGTTTAATGTGAAAATTTATAATCATCGTTTTATTCGTGTTTAATATTAATCGATTTCTATCACACCAGGACCTTAATAGATTTACAACATTTTCAGCATACAATTGGATATCAACATTACTTATTGCCGATACTCAAATTGTCGTGTCGTCAGCAAACATGGTGACATGCCCAGCACTTTTTATGTAATCGAGAAGGTCATTAACATATAGCATAAAAAGCAAGGGTCCAAGAACTGAGCCCTGCGGTACTCCAAGTTTGACATTATGAATAGATGGCATAGTATTATTGTAGCTTACTGTTAATGACCATCCCTCCATGTAAGTCTGGATCCATCTCAGGGCAGTATCCCTAATTCCAAGGTCGAATAGTTTGCTTAAAAGCCTTTCGGAGTGAACAGTGTCGAATGCCTTGGATAGGTCAAAAAACATTGACAAAATGTACTTGCCATTATCTAGACAAGAACGTACATAATTTAGCAAATGACATGAGGCAGTCTCTATTGATCTGCTAGATCTAAAGCCATGCTGTGATGGTGTTAAAAAATTATTTTTTTCAACATATTCAATCGAAGCCCTTTCAAAAATTTTAGATATGACGCTGAGTATAGATATCTGTCGGTAATTCTCAATGTCTTCAGAACAGCCCTTTTTAAATAGTGGAAATAACACGCGCAATTCTGAATATGTCAGGAAAACAACCCTGGCAAAACAACTGGTTAATCAGATACACTAAAGAACCAATAATATTTATGTTTATATTCTTAAGAACAAAAAGAGATATATCATCAGTGCCACAGGATGAGTTTATACATAAGAAGTGCGATAAATGATCTGCAATGTTTGGAGTTATTAATTGACAATCAAACATGTTTGCAGGCATATTAGTGGCCATATAGTCAATACAAGTTGAACTGGTGTAATTATCTCTATATGTGAAAATTCTATTTCTATTCTATTTTCATTGGGACAAGTTATCGTAAGTTGATAACAACTGAATAGGTCTTTCAATAAGTTTGTGGAAGTGCATTTTTCATTGAAATTTATATTAAAGTCCTCAGTATCCCCAATATCTAGAGCTTGAGAGAGATGCATAATAAATAAATCAATATCTCCACTTGGTAGTATATACGCTATGTTAATAATTTTTTTAAGTAAATTAATACCTACAGCACACATTTCGATATGCTATTCCATGGATAGCCCCATTATAACTGAGATGTCAGTTGACTCAATATCATGCTTTACTAAAATAAGAGAACCCCCCTGAATATGTTCATTTTTAGAGAAGTTTGAGACCAATTTGTATCCGGAATAATAAAAATTCAAAATATTACATCTACTTATCCAATGTTCAGATATACAGAGGATATCAGTTTTCCCAACTTCTAAAAATGCTTCAATTAAATTAAAATTATTTAGAAAGCCCTGTACATTTATATGGTATACACAGAAATTTGTACATTATCAAGCATACTTTGTTGAGCGGTGATTTTATCCTGCTTATCTAAGTCCCAAATATTATTTCTGAGAGCCTTAGATATTAAGCGAGATATTTGGTGTGGCCCTCGTAAAATAGACAGAAGGTATATTTTTTTAAAAATTATGACCAAAAATAATAAATAATTGTTTATCGGATCCCTCTCTCTCTCTTGGGTATGCCTACATTAAGAACAAAATTAAATATTGCTTAAAAAATCAAAGATCTGCACATTTCTTTGTGTATTTTTTATTTATTTACGTTTAATATAAATTAATGTCAATTTTATTTTTATATTGTAGTTCTTTTGACTTGTGTAAGTACCTTTGTATAGTAGCACCAATAAATCATTATTATTACTATTATTAATGAGACAATCACGCTCCAAACAAATGTCTAACAATATTAAAAACTTTCGGTGCTAAGTGTTGGTATTCTTGAACAATCCTTTGTCATAAATTATCTAGCAATTCTGGTCGAGTTACATAAATTTTCGTCTTTAATTACCCCCACAAAAAAGTTAAAGTAGTCAAATCTGGTGACCGAGGTGGCAACTCCATCATTGCACATGTTCTACCTATCCGACGCCCAGGGAATATATCTTTAAAAATTGTTGTAATAAGTTCTTCGAGGGGAAACTAATGACCTAAAAAAATATGGGGTGACCAATTTATAAAATTGTAGGGGTGAGGGAATGGCTAATCCTAGGTCTATTCATTAGAAAATATGTCCCCCTATTATTTCTTTTTGATGCGTATTTGAGTTTTTTATAGAAATTAATATATCCAAATTTATTTAGGGGGATTTTCAATGAAATGGACTGTATGTACTAATAAATAAATACATAAATAATTGTCGTTTAAAGAATTTATTTTTCATGTGCACTTTATCATAAAGGTATGTAAAATTAATGTTGCTTTTACTTTACCACATTACCGCTTATTCATGAGAATTGTATTCAGTTCATGTACTCAGTAAACAAACTTTTAGGAACTGAATAATAAAGAGTTTGGAATGTGGTACTATATAAATAGGTGGTGCTCGAAGCACCTCAAATGATTTGAGGTACTTTAAACGTTTCAAGTACTGCACAAATAATATTTTGTACTTGACACATTTCTGTGGGCTTGCATGGTACTCGGTGCTTTACTTTATGAGACATTGTTCTTGGTAATTCACGCACTGTCGTAAATATTTGATACCCTGAACAAGTATAAAATATCATATGAGTTAGAGCTCGGCATTTGGTAATTGATACATTTTACCAGAGTTATTTACCCAACTCTGTACAATACTAATATAACAGTTGAAATATGTCAATGTCATCTAGACACAAAATTCAAAAGCATGGCTTACCTATATCATTGATGTTTTGGTCTCTGGAACCCTCGCTGACACTGCGGCCATTATCCTCGGTGTCTGACCCACTGCTTGAATCATCACTGGAACTATCAATTATCGTTCTTGTGGAAGAAGAAAACGTAGTAGTTACAGGCAAGTATTCGTTTTGTCTTCCGTCTTCTGCATCGCTGTAAGGTGTTGGAAGCATATCCCTTTGTAAAAACAAAAAAACAAATATATGACTATTAAGGCACGAGGTGGCAATCGCGATTAATCGAACAGGTATCGCGATAAAGGGTTCGAGCCCCGTCTTCGGTACTAACACTGTCGGAGGATGTGGTTGTCGTGTTTTTTAATCTGTAACCCCCTTCCGCACAAGCCTCAGGCTTCTGAAATTGGGGGTTGTCTAATTTATGTAGTGTTTATTATTATTATTAGGATGGCTTAAAAATATTGTTGAAATATTTTACCTACTCCGCCAATACATTTAGTCCTCAAGATACTGTTTATAATAGGTTAATTTTTAACTCAACCTTGGACCTCATGGAATTTATTAAGTAAAACTACAAGGTAAAGTGCATGAAAATTTTTCTGTAGTGACATAGCCTACCCTAGTTTTAACATCATGAATACCCCGAATTCGACTTTCTAATTATAACCTAGATAAAAGTCTCACCTTCTATGACCCATCGATAGAGTGGATCTACTGTAATTTTCAACACTCACATTGGACAAACTATCACCATCTCCACCATCAGAATAAAGCTTAACACTGGATACATCGCTATTTATTATTAATTGCCCTTCGGTGCCATCAGTTACGTCCGGTTCAAAATCCAAATCTTCTTCATTAAGATCTAGTAAGAAGAGTATTAAAGTATAAAAAACTGGACCTAATAAATATTAATATTTTTAAACAACAAGATACAGTGATATTAAGTTTTGGGTCATTCTGCAGTTTATCCACTTCTCAATTTTTTCGTTTTTTTTTTTTGTGAATACATTAATAAGAGAGTTATATGAAGCGTTTGTGACTAATGAAACATTACGCAAATGTATAATAATCAAGGAAATTGACGGAAAAGTGGAGCAAATAGAGGTGCTGGGTGGATAAAAATGAGTAAAAATATGATGTTTTTCGGTCACTTTGCAACGATTGGCATTGAAAAAGTCATTTTAGGGCAAGGGTAAATAAGATAAGTCATTATAGCATTATATGTACTAAATACGTCTAACCTAACCTTACTTTCTTGGTTTGCAATGACCAATACGTAAAGGATGATCCAAAAAGGAGTAAAATACGAGAATTTCAGGTCACTTTCGCATGAAAAGCATTTAAACAGTCATTTCAGGGCAAGGGAAAATAAGCGTCATGACAAATTTGAATGTGTATTGGGGTACGACGGGACTCAATCAATCAATGAATTGCAGTAATAAGCAACCAAATGCCATGACTCTTGTTTACCCTTGCCCTAAAATGACGTTTTCAATGCTAATCGTTTCAAAATGACCAAAAACGTCATATTTTCACTCGTTTTTACACACCTAGCACCCCTATTCTTCATTTTTCTTAAATTTCTTCTATAATTAAAAATTTACGCAATGTTTCATTAGTCAGAAACGGTTCATATAATTAATGTATCCACAAAAAAAACTCAAAAATCGAGAATTGCAGAATTACCAAGTTTTGAATTGACAAACAAGAGGATACATTTAAAACTGTGTAAATATGGGGCTTAAAGAAGCAATATGTGAAATACACTTGAATCAACATTCTAGTCTCTTAATTCAAATATGGCAAGCATGCGTGTGTCGACATGGCACTTTTGTTAAACAAGGTTCATCTCTGATGAACTGTGAAATTAGGACCATCTATAATACTATTCACTTTCTATTAAGACTAAAGAGACTACTTAATTCTAATTAATATTAAAATAAGTCTTTACCAACACCCCTCTCAACTTGTTGACTAACACTGTCACAATTCGTGGTTGAATGACAATGACTTGGAAGTAAATTGTTAGTTAGGGAAGGGTTTTCAGGAAACAAATTGGTCAAGGAACGCACAAATACATCTATAGTCTCGGTTCGGGGAATGCAGACAGGTAGAGAAAACATACTAACACCCGTACCATTAAATTCTAATCTAGAAGACTGTACTACATCTTGCTGCAAAGGATTTCTGTTCAAATTGCAAGATACACCACTATCAGCACTTTTGCATCTCAAGTTTCGCATTTTCTTAGCGTTTTGCCGCGTACCATGAACCATTTTAGAGGTTATGTATATCAACCCTTTATCATATCACATCCACTATTTATCGTTGAAATAGTTAGGCCGTTAGGCTAACACTAGAACCACAGCTAGAACATAAATTATTAATGGCTAAACGATGCTCCTTATCAAACGAATTTAACTGTATTGAGAAGTAAGCGCAAAACAGTCAGTTATCAAAAACAAGGAAGAAGTAAAAAGTAAAATAGGATAAGTATATTGTATCTATAATCTATGGAAATGGAAATAAACACAGAATAACATACCAGAGTGAGACGAGACGATAGGTAACTCAGAACGAAAAACATAAAAGAAGAGATAGCTTTTTTAGAACGACTTTAAGCGGACGCGAGAGAAAAGAAAAAAATTATAAATAAAATGACGTCACCAATGAAAGAAGGGAAAGCACATCCTAATCAGTAAGTGCCGTTTCACATGCGATTGATTAGCTACTGATGGTCGGTGCTGATGGTCAGTCCTGATGAGATAGGACCATTGGTTTTATGAACCAATACACTTGTGATGCGTATGGTCGGTCGACCGATTCGTCAAGGCCCTTACTTTAACAGTACACGGAATTATTTCGTGTGAAGTAGAAAGTTGAATTTACCTCCTATTTATGTTACTTTCGCACGAACGAATCATGTTTCGTGTGGGTTGACCCCATACGATGTAATTCGGCATCAAATATCCATGTACGAATGTGTTCACACATTTCGAAAATACCTATAATTCACTTCTTGCACGAAAGTACATAAAATTCGTATACGAAACTAATTCGTGTGGATTCGAAAAATAGGGTCCCAAGGTCCGCCGTCAGTTGAGCCCGAACGTATGGCGTACCATCAACACTATTGCAAGCTATTAATCGTATGGTACAGTTCACATGTGTCCGATTGTCCGTGCTGATGTTTGTTGCGTTGTTGCATTATCACGGCCGTCACTTGTCGTGTCGATACACTGAACTTCTTATAAGTGTCATTCGGGAAAAAAAAAATTATTTGGGACCAGTCAGACCAGAATAAAGAACAATAACAATAAAGATGCAAGAATTAAAGCATTTGAAGAAGTGTTTGCGATAATTATTCTCTTAACGCTGAATATAATGTCACAAATAATGTGCCTTGTACAACTCTCAACACAACAAGAGGATGTATCCACATTGATTTGGGTTCCCTGTTTCTTTCTCCCTACGTTGTATAATTCACAAATACACAAAGCGACAACAACGCGCTGCGTAGCATCATGACTTCTCTGTAACTCATGTTGCCGACTGACGTTACAAGTTACAAGTGTGAAAACACATGTCCGACGATCAGTATGATGGTCAGAAGTGTCAGAACTGACCATCAGTAGCTAATCAGTCACATGTGAACATATACTTATTAGAAATATGCATGTGAAACGGTACTAACCTGAAAACAGAGATGGAGTAAGTGCAGTTTACGAAAATTAACTCAGAGCATTCAAATCATTGTCTCCCTCTTTGTTATTCTTATAGTTTTAGAAAATGATAATGATACTTTCAAATTACTCGGATTTTGTAAACCCCCTATTGAGTGGGAAAAATTATTTCGCAAAACAAGGGTTGGCGGTGAAGTCATCGAAATCAAGATCATCTTCTTATGACTCTATAGTGTTCATTAGGGGTTTACGAGACTTCACTCATACAACAAAGTAAAGTCCGACGTATATACATTTAGAAATATAACAAATACAAAGAATTATTGAAATCAATCTATATAAAAACATAAAATAAATTAAACTATTTATCGTGAAATAGTGTACCTCGTGTACCTTCCTTTTTGGTAACGGCAAGAGAGGAAGAAGAAGAGAAGGAAATCCTATATCAAATTGCACAGATCACACAGATCACAGACTGTGGCACAATTAAAGATTATGACAATCTGCGCTACACACTATCTGATCTGTGGCGCTACACTGTACATACGACCTACACCGAGTTCGTAAGTTTACGAGATATTGTTATGTGTATTTTATCTATTATTGTTATTACAGTGAACAATTTATACTAATTGGGTTACTACACAGCACAGAATCAAAAGTTGCCTATTTAAACATTGAATTTTGGTTTAGTTTTAAGTGAACAGAACATTTCTACAATTTATAATAGAAGATCCTAGACCCAGGAATATTTCTTTATACAAATGGTCTGAGAAAATAAGAGTTGAAATATTGAATTTTAATGCTTAAATTGAGAATAAATTTCACATTTTTCAAATGGTAAGATATGTGATTTCATATTATTGACACTTGGTATTTTCTGTTCTTATTTTGCAGTCCGTAACAGTGCATACCGACTTGGGAAACTTAAAAGTAGAACTTTTTTGCGAGTCTTGCCCAAAGGCATGTGAAAATTTCCTAGCACTGTGCGCAAGTGACTATTACAATGGATGTTTATTCCACAGAAATATCAAAGGATTTATCGTACAGACTGGCGATCCAATGGGAACAGGAAAAGGAGGCAACTCTATATGGGGTAAAAGATTTGAGGACGAGTTTAAGGAACAGTTAAAAGTTGGTACCATATATTTTCCATTGTCTTAAATATTGCTTATTTGAGACAATTTATGGACTCGTTGACTCATTTTTATATCATTTTATCGTAGCACAATGCAAGGGGAACACTTTCCATGGCCAATAATGGACCTAATACTAATGGAAGTCAGTTTTTTATATCGTACGCTGCCCAGCCACATCTTGATCTGAAGTATACGCTATTTGGGAAGTAAGTAAGCAAGCAAGCAGTTATGAATTATTTGGTACTTTGTTATAGTTCAAGTAAGAATAAACTGAGACAGAAAACACGTAACAAAGACTTTACGACCTCATTAAAATACCATTACTCTTTGTGCTACCTCGACTGCAAAGCATCTCTCTCGTTTTTAATGTGCGGTGAGTCGTTTGATGTTAGGCATGCTGCCGGTGGCCCGCGGCGATAGTAATGATGTCGTAAAGTTTTTGTTTCGTTTTTTTTACCTCAGGAAGTCCTTACTTGGACTATAACTTCATACAACCTTTTATTAGTAGTAAATACGTTTTTATTAATTTTTAGAGTTATTGATGGTATGGACACTATTGATGAGCTAGAAAAAGTGCAAGTTAATCCAAAGAACTACAGACCTACCAATGATATAAGAATTAACAGTGTCACTATTCATTCCAATCCATTAGCAGGTTAAGCAGATATAAAGGCTGGTTTATTATCTTTCTTTATTACCTCTACTTCTCATATGAAGTAATACCTTTACGAATGCCTACATTCGATCAGATACTTTTTGATACTTTAAACAATAAATATTTGTCGTTTACAATATAATGTTGCTTTAATAATACATTTATTGTCCATCATGAAGAATTAAAATATGAATGCAATGTATCTACATAGTAAGATGTGATAGCTAATGAATAAATATCCAATTGTTTCCCCCTATATGCATAACAGCGTAGCAATAAGGTTGATAGAAAAGTAGAAGAAATACTATAATAGATGGAGGACTGACGAGTTTAAACAATTACAGAAATAGTAATAATTGCCTTGTGCCTCAAAAAGAACCAATAATGCAGCTGCTGACACATGTTTTGGAGTTAGTGCTCCTCATCAGCGTAGCTTGGGGATTTTTTTTATAGATTGAGAGCAGAATTAACAAAGGTAGTACAGTACTCCATGTATACCTATTTTAGGGCTTCACTCAGTATGAGGAGCTCAATGTGTACTAAGCTGCGCTGATGAGGAGCAATAACTCTGAAACTCATGTCCGTACTGCATTGTTGTTTCTCTTTAAGGCATAAGACAGCTAGTCCTATTTTTGTTCATTTCTATACTGCACAAATAGAGAAAGTAAACTGAACATCCCTAATGTGGGGGCGAACGTAGGTGCGTCTTTACTATGTACATACTTTGGTATGCGATGTAAAGCAACGACAGGCGCAGTTAGTACTTGGATGGGTGACCATTCCAACAGAAACCGCATTCTCGCCTCACACATCTTCCAGCGGCTTGTATATCAGTGTATGCGCGGAAGCTATACAACCTTAGGCGAGGGTTGTGTAGGGGATGTAAAGCCGTCGGTCCCTTGTCTATTAAATATTAGGCAAGTAAAAGATCCCTACTCTTCTTAAGGGAAGAGGTTCGGCAAAATTCCTGGTTGGGGGTAGCTCGTCTACAGGCGTCGGTGTTAGGCCTCAGTAGCGGAAATAGGCCGACGTTAAATAAATGTATTTAAAAAAATCCCTAATGTGACGGCGGAAAAGGCTAGATAGAACATGCTTTCATTAGTCTGGCCGATAGCCGTGTTGGTTAAGGCGTGAGGTGGCAATCGCGATTAATCACACGGGTATCGCGCCACTGGGTTCGAATCGTGGCTCCGGCACTGGCACTGTCGGTGGAAATGTTTGTATGTCCGCGTTTTTTGAATGTGTAACCCCCTTCCGCATAAGGCTCTGGCTTTTGGGATTGGGGGTTGTTTAATTTCTGTGATGTTTATTATTTATTAAGGTCCAGTGAGTAAACAGAGAACACTCTCAGGTGCCTTTTCTAGTGCTGGCTCTTGTAGGAGAAAGACATAAGTACTTAGTTACAGCTGTGTAGGAAAGCTATACAGGGTGTCCCGTAATAATGTGCAAAAAATTTTAACTGTAGATGTCGAAAATTAAGACGGGTTCTTCGTATACAATTTTTCAAAATAACCCTTTCCTGTCCAGCTACACCCCCTTAAAAAAGGGTGTGTCAAAAAACTGTTTTTAGTTTCTATCTCAAAATAATGTAAACGGAAAAGACTAAATTTGGCACATTTCGTTTACTCACCAGAACGCATCTAACGAAATCATTTCATCCACCTTGCTTGTACACAAAGGGGTGAAATTCATTACTCTTCTTTTTGTAAATATCTTTCTGCCCGCTATTTTTTTTTTTTTCATTTAAAAAAAGTAACATTGATTCATTTAAAAAAAAAATTTTATATCTTGAAAAAAATTTCGTAAAATCGACCATTTTTGAGAAAATACGAAAGTATTGAAAAGCAAATTGTATTAGTAAACTAAAAAAAACTAACACAAAATACACAAAAGATTTAAACAAAAAAAAATTTAAACATAAAGACAATGATTACTGTTTTTAGATATTAAATCATTTGTTGAAAATGACGACCTCCAACTTAAATACACGTTTGCAACCGTTTCCTAAAATTGCCATACAAGCTATTTAAAATGTGGAGAGTTTTGAATTTCATTGGCAGCATTAAAAATTCTCTCTCTTAAAACTTCGACGTTAGGGACAGGTGTTGAGTAAACAACATTTTTCAAGTGGCCCCAAAAGTAAAAGTCCAATGGATTCATATCCGGAGACTGAGGGGGCCATTTATTTGTGGCTTCTCGTTCCCTTCCAATTCATCGATTTCTAAATGTTGAACCTCTAAAGAATAATGAGGTGGCGCACCATCCTGCATAAACCAAAGTGTTTGACGTAATACAAGAGGTAAATCATCTATTAGTTGATACAAGTCATTTTGTAAAAAGTTTAAATAAGCTAGACCGTTTAATCTGACTGGTAATTCAAAAGGCCTTATTAATTTATTGCCTATAATTCCGACCCAAATACTTATTGAAAAGTTGTATTGATATCTTCCACTTACAATAGCGTGAGCATTATCGTCGCTTCATAAATGCTAGTTACGAAAATTTAAAACTCCATGTCGAGTAAAGCAGCATTCATCTGTGAATAATAATTTTCAAAATCCTCCATACTGATGTTCTTGTTATGTGGAATTGAAGAGCGGCCTGTCTAATACTACATTCAGGATGTTCACCAAAATAATGTAATATTTGCGCCTCCATTGCATCTCCTATTTGTCTCTGACGACCACAATCATGGCCCCTTTTTTAAAACACCGCCTCTTAACCCCAAGTGAATATTAGAAAAAGTACAGTACAAGAAGGAAACTTATGACTACATCGTTCTTTTGCCGCAGAAGCATTTCCTTTACATTCACCATAAATGAAATGTATGTCTGCATATTCCTCAGTACTAAAACTATGCATTTTAAAATCTGGTTAGAAAACTACAGTATTAAGTAGTAAGGAATGATTATCTTATTATTTCAAAGGCAAGAAACAACGTTATATTGTCAAAATATAATTTGACACCAGCCTACTTTGCACTCATCGCTTGTGATTGATCACTTAGGTAGATGTAATTTAATTTTTTTCTCAAAAATGGTCGATTTTACGAATTTTTTTCAAGAGATAAAAGAGTTTCTAAATGAATCATAATGTTTAGTTATTTTTTTTTTAATTGAAAAAAAATAGAAAGCAGAAAGATATTTACAAAATTTCAAGAAGGGTAGTTAATTTCATCCCTTTGTGTACATGCTAGGTGGATGAAATGATTTCGTTAGATGCCTTTTGATGAATAACCGAGATATGCTTTTTCCGATTATGTTATTTTGAGATAGAAATTAAAAACCGTTTTTTGGCACACCCCTTTAAGGGAGTGTAGCTGGACAGGAAAGGGTTATTTTGAAAAATTTTATAAGAAGAACCAGTCCTAATTTTCCACAGGGAATCTACAAGTAAATTTTTTGCACGTTATCACAGGACACCCTGTATATGAACTATGATATATACGCAAGGCTTATAATAAAGGTGAAGCATTTAATTCAATAATGTTTGCTGACAGTGCTATGTGAAGGACGTAACACCTTAAAAAGTAAACTTTATTGTAAAATCAAAAATATACACTGCACAAGATTATTTACGCAATGTCCTTGGAAGATAAGACTATTATAAATTTTCACTAAAAGATTATTAATATCAGAATGCAACAACAAAAGATTCTCTATTATTATTAGTATTTATAAATTTTGATGATTCATGAAAATTTCTTATTACAATAAATTAATTGCTTATATTTTGTACAATAATTGATTATAACAATTAATTATATAACTTAGCCGACAATAATGAATTTAAATAGAGTTCTAGTTTGGTAATCCTTGAAGGGGATAATAAAAAAATTAGGTGAATTCATCAAGAGTTGTGACCCGCAGTTTGTTTTTGTACATATATATCCAGGTTCTCCACCTTCCGTTTTGAGTGAGGGGCAAATGGGCGTGTTAGCATAAATGACCATATTATTAAAAACAGCGAAAAAATAAAATAAACTCAATGAAACATTAGAAATCGAAGAAATAGTACGATGAGATGGTTTTCAACACCAACAACTTACTTTATGTCAACAAGTATTGTTTTGAAAATGATGTTTGTAAAAACATAATTTATTCCAGAATAACGCTAGATTTATGTGTTCAAAAATTATTAGTCAATACTTTTAAAAAAGCAATTTGAATTTAATTGTTTTAATCAAGAACTGTGTGTCTGAGGAGGAAAACAACGACCGTTTCATGTAAAATTGACCAGGCTAATCAGAGAAAATATCCACATGAAAAAATGTCAGTGGCGTATCATTTTTAAGTAAAAATTATCAGAGGACATGTTTGCAGGGATGCCACTAGTGGAGCGATAAAATAACTTTTCTAACTAAAAAACCACGGCACAAGGAATCATTACTTCCACATCCAGATTTTGTATCCAAGTCTTATACACACTAAATCCCAATGTAATATTTTACTCCCCTCAATAATAAGGTGGTAGAGAGGGTAGCTAACGCCAAAAAAAATTTTTCAAACGTTTCGTTCTTGTATACACTAAATCACATTTTATTTTTTTACTCCCTTTCATAATAGTATGAGGGTGATAGTGGGTGGTGGATGTTGCAATTTTATGGACTCCCTGCTTCCTTTGCCTATTTACCCTTATTTAGTTCCAGATCTCGTTATAATACATAAGTGTACCAAATTTCAAGTCAATATCATAAACGGTTCCAGAGTAAACGTGCGCACAAAAAGAGTTACAGACAGATAGAAATTTTTTTTCGCTCAAATTTAAAATCTCGACGATTCATGACATTTTCAGCCTATTTCAACAATAACAAAAAAATCATCAAACAATCAAAAAACAATTTAAAAAAATAAGCCATCGTGGACATATGTTCGTATGATCTTTTCTTCATAAAATGACCTAAGGAATATTAGAACGTCATTAAGAAACGCCCTGTATATGCATTATGCGCAAAAATTTGGTAAATCATTGCTCTGTAATCTGTTGTTGCCTTCAGTGACCGAATTTTCGCTTGCCAATTTGCAACATATTTGATATACTTTCCTTAAAATATTGTTAAATCAGAAAGCATGCGTCTTACAGGTTGCAAGAATCTAAAATTTTGCACGTTCGCACCCACAGCCACGCTCAATGTGCACGAATTTTCGCTTGCCATTTTGACACGATTTTATTCTAACACAAATTAATCTTTTTCGATGGAAACTAGCCTTGAGACTTGCCAACGAGTTTTTTTTTGCTGCGGGCCCATGGTCTATTATAAAAGGTTGAATAAGGTAAGAAATTTTGGGATTGTGCATATTTTTTGGTAAACTCTTTAAAGTGACTGAATATGAGTTGTATATTAGTTTCTATTTGAAAGAGTGTTTTGTTAAGATCTTTAGTAAGGTTTCGTCACGATAGACTTCACTGAGCTACACACCACCCGACTTATTGCCTTGTCCCCATATCCTCCGCCATTTTCTAGAAAACTGTATAAGTTATTTATTATTGATATAATCAACACCCATTTAAATAAGATTGCTCAACAAAAACAATTACATAAGCGAATATACAGGGTTACTGGTAATTCGATACATTCCTTTGGAGATGTGATGGGGCATGATCTAAGAAGTAAATTTAGCCCTAACGTATATTATGCAAAACTCAATAGTTTTTGAGATATTTATTTTTTTTTGTTTTTCTCAAAAAGTAGATCTTAATGTCCTAAAAGTTAATTTTCGAAAAATCTATTTGACATTTAAAAATTTTTTTTTACTGGATTACTTGTCCAATATTATAGATATCCGTTTGGAAAGAAAAATATCTGGAAACATTTCGATCATGTGAACATCTGAAATAAAAACTTTAAAAAAATTTTTTTTTAAATCAGCTATGAAATTTACCTATTAGGTTTTTTCAAAAAAATATTAACGTAACACGCGTATAAATTGTTATAAAAACTGCCTTATTTCAATAGCTATCTAACAAGGTACAAATGTTCAATGTACCCTTAATAGTTCTAAGAAAATACTAGTAAAAATAACACAAGTAGTACGAATTTTATTTTTAGATAAACAGTAAAAAACATTTTAAAAGTAGAGTTTAATTCTTCATTAATTTCAAAGTTGTACTTTATTTTTTATATGTCTTGCTCAAAATCCGTATATAGACACGGCAGCGTCTTCTTCTTTCCGTCCTTGTTACTCTGGTTGTCAGATTATGCCTTATGTTGGGCAGCATCGACTATCCTTTGTCTAAGGTTTTATATAGTATTAACTGGTGTGGCATAGACCATCTCCTTCATATGACCCCATATGTAATAATCAAGGGGTGTTAAGTCAGGGCTTCGCGCTGGCCAAGGTATTGGGCCCGCTCTTCCAATCCAACGGTTAGGGAAACGTTGATCAAGTAACTGTCGTACTGTCAGCGGATAATGTGCTGGACAACCGTCGTTCTGAAACATCATTCGCTGTCTGACGGCGAGAGGAACATCTTCTAAAATCACCGCCAGATCATTTCTTAAAAAATTTTCATAAATTTCCCCTTTTAAATTTTGAGGAAGAAAGTGTGGCCCTATTAAATAGTGGCCAATGACTCCCATAACTTCATTTGGAAACTAGTTTCACGTGTTAACTTGGGATTTTCCTCTGCCCAATAATGTAGGTTGTGGAAATTTGTTATACCCTCGCGATTAAATTTCGACTCGTCCGTCCATAAAATACTTGTTAAAAAATTTGCACTTTCTGCATCTGAATTTAACATAAAGCGGCAGAATTCCACTCTCCTTCCAGGATCACCTTCCTCCAAGCCTTGGACAGGGGTATAGTGGTAAGGATGACATCCAACTCTACGTATCGTAGACCAAACTTTCCATTGTGACGCTCCGGTTAGTCTTGCGACTTTATTAGTTGAAATAGTTGGGTCTTCCTCAAAATACCTCAATATTTCTTCCTCATCATCTGGTTCATAAACGGGAGGAGCACCAGCGTCACTTCTTCTACATTTCACGGAGCCAGTTTCAGCGATATTTCGATATGCCGTACTGAATACACGTGCATTTGGTAAGCGGCGGTTAGGGTACCAAAGACCATATTCTCGGCGAGCTTCAGCAGCGTTGCCGCCACAGTATCCATAGACATACAAGATATCAGCGTATTCTGCGTTGGCATACGCGGCCATGGCACAGAAAATACAATAACAACAACTACGAGCAAAATCAAAATCTTCGATAACTAATTTAACAAGACCAACAAACTTAAGGGACACGGAGATAAGAAAGTCAGTTAATGACATATATGCACAAACGTCAAAGTCAAGGACTGACTGACTTAAATGAAAATGAACGATTAGTCGCTTAATAAATTCCGCCACCAGCATTATCTTTACTAATTTTTTATTAGAACTATCAAGGGTACATTAAACATTTCTACCTAGTTAGATAGCTATTGAAATAAGGAAGTTTTTATAATAATTTGTACGCGTGCTACATTAATAAATAACATATAATAAATAATATTGGACAAGTAATCCAGTAAAAAAAAATTAATAATGTCAAGTAGATTTTTCGGAAATTAACTTTTAAGACATTAAGATCTACTTTTTTGAGAAAAACAAAAAAATTGAAATATCTCAAAAACTATTGAGTTTTGCATAATGTATGTTAGGGCTAGATTTACTCCTTAGCTCATGCCCCATCACATCTCAAAAGGAATGTATCGAATTACCAGTAACCCTGTATACTGAAGAAATATTCTATTTTTATTACGTTATGGATAAATATCCATGGACAGTACTTATTTCGTATGTGATTTATTAAGAGTTAACAGAACCATGCCTATGAAATAACTGAATGATATTTTCATTTAGAAAACGTACTTATTCATCTAAGCTATCCATATCATAAGTGCCAAGATATAAATTCAAGATCGTTTTAAAAATCTTTGAAATATTTTGAACTCTCAGTGCCCTACAAGTAATATTTTCAAGACGATTTATATCTACTTATCTCAGTTCTACAAAATACAGTACCTGTTTAGCAATAAAACCATCTACAACCCATCCTTTACTATAAAATTTTCAACATTGGTAAATGTATAATACATAAGTGTTGGCTCACATACTAATCATCTTGTTAAATTCAAAACATCGGTAATGAAATTTCAACATGCACATAGTTCAAATTTACATCTGCTCAAAGTGAGACAATATATAGCTGTCGGATAAGCACAATGAAGTACACGGTACAATTCAGCACAGAACAATCGAAACTCTCAATTGCTTTGCCTACTGCATTTATTTAAATCATCTTGTGAATATATAAATATGCAACAATTATTTAGTACGATTTTAACACTGCGATTAATAAATAACTGCGGTTACCACCACCGCCGAACGATTTAACCATTGGGATGTTGGAAATGAGATAGATATAAACCGTCCAAAGTGTGAGTTAGCTTTTTATAACCTTATTCCACTATATCCTTACTGTTCACTTATGGCCACCACCAGCATTCAATGACCGAAAGAAAAGGATATTTTACGGTGTTTTAGGCGCTGACGTATCGCCTTCATTTTCCAAGATGGCATCTTAACTGAACGCCGGAAGGCATCTCCTGACTCTGGATATATCCGAAAGGATGTGGAAGTGTGATTGTGTTCGGGGCTGCAGGCTATACAACTATTCAGATTTGTAGAGAGTATTTATCAAATTTTACATCTACATCGGCCTGGGGTGAAGTCATCGCTGATGTATACAGTTTAGTAAGAATGTTGTCGCCGAAATTTGCCCCTAAATAGTACGGAATTTGTTCGGAAATTTCTGTAGCAAAATGTTTAGGTAGTTATATTTTATTTTATGATTTTCAGTGTTATTACTGTTAATAAAGGAAGGTCTAAAACAGGAGAACGTGTACAGGGTGTTTCATTGATAATTATACATAAACTAACTGAAAAATGCTTGGCCCAAAATAAGAAGATGTAACCCAAAACACTTAGATAAAATGTTCCTCCTTACTGAGATACCAATTGCCAATTATTTTCGTACTATTTAATATTTCTTTTTCATATTTGACAGAAAGTTTATATAGGTATTTTAGGTAACATCAGACCATGGTAAAAGAAAGTTTCTCACTATTACCAGAGGCGTACGGCAGGGACAGAGGAGTAGTTTCCCCTCTCTAAATTCTACGCCACTGGTGGAATCGTCTTTTCAGAACAGTTTATTAATTCCAAAACTTTTTTACGAAAATAATATACTCTTACTTCATAACGATACAGTACTAAATATTTTTCGAGATAATTGAAGTTAAAATAAGCTGCACAATATATTCTGATTTTAATATTTAATTTATTTTTAATATTCGCATTGATTTTTCTATCTCTAATAGACTGTGCAAATTCCACTCACACAGAAAGGGTTCCTTTGTAATAAATTTTGGACTGGAGCAAAATGGAAAGGTCCCACGTTTTCCCTTTTAAGAGTTCCGTTTGCGTTCACGAAAAACATGAAATCGTAGCCAGATAACTGTGACATAATTAGCGAAGGTATGAATACGAAATTTGGAGGGTAAATACATAAAAGTTTAGTCTGTGTCGCTGCGTGGAATTTTTTGAAAAAAAAATTTACTTTTTTCTTTACGAATTTTCAAAATTTTAAAATGTGAAAATCAAAAAACTAAAAACGCGGTAACGTAGAATATAATAACATTTATCACAAAAAATATAAAAAATTAATTATCTTAACTGTAAGTATTTTTAATTGTGTGGCTCTTTTTCGATTTTCGTATATGCCATATCTCCGCGCGTCTCTACGCGTATTCAGTGTTATTTGTGGCCTCATTTATTGCCGAACATTCTGATGATAATTCACTCCACAAACGGCACAATGAGCTCGACTCCAACTCTGGTGAAATCTCAGGTAAGATTTACGCCAATACCAAAACAATAACCGCAATGCAAGCTCCACCCTTCGGTACAGTGTTTTTATTATAATTTATCGGCCTAGTAGTTGTGTGCTTTGCAAACGGGACTCTTAAGTATCCTAAAGACTGAAACATTCCTTACGCCATTAATTGCTGATAAACGTCGACTGCTTAGTTAGGGATTATCAGCAATTCGCACTAAAATGTTCTTGATCAACAGAAATACGTTTGAGCTAGAATTTTCCAGTTTCTCCTAATCGAATAAAAATATTTCTCAAGGTCTGGTGATTGGGTTGAGCTCTGTTTGGATACATTTGGAGATATCTTCGAGTATCCGCACGACAGGAATAATTTTCTTGTACATAAACACATCATATCCCACATTTCAAAATCTGAAAACTTATTATGCCATGGCATTGTAGTATATACCCTTTTTAAATTTTACAACAAGCGAAATGACTGACAGTGATATCAAAAATTGACAACAATGACACAACCCTACTAGATTCAAATAATTACTTCAGACTAGAACTGACAGCACAACAAATGAATTAATTTTTCCTCTGGAAATAATTATTGTATTACATATTATAAAGAATGTAGTTAAATTTATTAAATCTATTACAAGAATGTAAACTGTAAAACTTTTTTCACGTAACCAATGCAGTTTTATGAGTAAAGATGCCGAAATAATCAATACGAATATGAAAAATAAGTTAAACATTAAAATCATAATACTGTGCAGCCTTATCTTTAACTACAATTTTCTCGAAAAATAATTACTTTATCGTTATGAGGTTAGAGTACATTATTTTCGTAATTCGACATTACCTAAAATACCTAAACTTTCTGCCAAATATGGAAAAGAAATATTAAACGGTAACAAAATATTTGGCAAAAATATTTTTTTAAATTTGAAATAAAACGCCCTGCCCTGTATCTCAATAAGAAGAAACATTTTATCTAAGTGTTTTGGGTTACATCTTCTTATTTTGGTCCAAGGATCCTTCAGTTGGCTTATGTACAGTTATTAATGAAACACTCTGTATATTCATCAACACTCGAATGCAGCTTTCATATTTTTCTGAAGGTAATGAAAAAAATATTTAACAATCGTAAGGGATTAAAAATTCCTTTGACAGACCTTTATCATTTCCCCGTACTCCGCTTATATATTTTTATACCCGAATCGGTATTTTGTATGCGTATTTTTATGTGATGAAATAGATTTCGTAAAAACTATTATTGTTATTTGTCTCGACTCTCCTTAAATGTGACTATGTTGTCTAGAGTCTAAATGTCTAAAACACGCTCGTGAAACTTTCATAAAAATCCCTATTTGTAACAAAAAGTCCATTAAAAACTACGTGGCGAACCTTTTCTACAGGAGGCTGGTTACTCAAACATTAATAGCCCGTTTTAGTACTAAAAATACCAAATGAATTCTGTTTTTTCTGTGAATAGTCCATCGCAGGATACAAAGGACAGCAATTAGCCGAGGTCTTTGCACACTACACGGCAAAGGAGGGCCCGGTTGAGTCCGGCCCCCTCATCGAGGCCCTTTGAAGCGTGTTCAACACTGTGGACTCGGTTGTTATTACCTGCAAGTTGTTGTCCCCTACTATGCTGGCTTAAGCAGCAGCAGAATGTTGCGGAATAAGGAAAACTTCATCTCGGTTTGCTTAAACGTATAGGGATCTAATTTCAGAACTTATTATGAAATAGTATCGTATACAGAGTGGCCAGGTGGGGGTTGCTGTTTCATTATTATACTCATTATGATTAACGGGGCTTGAAATAAAGATAATACACAATAATTATTATTATTAGAATTAAAGGATGGTCCAATGTACCTAATTAATTTCTTTCCTTGCACATTCATTAAATGAAAATTACTTATGTAAGGTGTATATACAGGGTGTTTCAAAGTTAAAGGTACACACGTTATTTGTGGATAGAGGGCACTTTGGTGGTTCCAAATTACCCGGCATTAATGCATTCATGGTCCTTCCTTACTGAGATACAGGATGTTTTATTGATTTTGGCCAAATCTTTCTTTGGTCATAACTATTGAACCACCCTGTGTAATCGTTCATACTTAGAATATGTTTCACTTATTTTACTTGATAAAACTTCATAATAAACCAAAATAGAAATCCAGGTCCAGCTTAATAAAAAACTGACAATATGTTGTATGTCAAAATCAACACCCTGTATGACAAAATTTTGTAGATCTTTTTCGAAATTCGAAAAGAGCGGAAAAAATATAACAGAGTAGCGCACTTAATTTGTTTGTGAATTTCATTCATCAACCTTGATTACTTGCCGTAAATCCAATTTCATTAAAATATGGTCGAGGCAGTTTGGAACTTGAATATTTATTTAAGGGTGTAATTAACAAAAAAAATTAACTTGCAGCAGTGACAATTCTTACACTTCTAGACTAGGTAAGTGAACCGTTGTAAAATAATTTTAAAAACAATGTAGATTTGCACGCGCAAATCAAAATACTACATAATTTTGTTAGTCTACATTTAAAAATAACAATATTTTTATTGTATGTATGTACAATAACAATCAATAAGTGAAAGTAATAAATACATAACTACAATAACTGTTCAAAGTGGCCTCCATTTCGTTGAATACATTTGCTTGTTTTAGTAGTAATATTTCTAATTGCACGTCTAATCATATATGGATACGCAAGCGTTATTAACGCGTTCTAAAACTTCTTCTCTACTATTAATGGGTACGTCATATACCTCTGCTTTTAAATGTCCCCAAAGATAATAATCAACAGGATTGAATCGGGTGACCTTGAAGGCCAATAATGATGTCCATTTCGACCTATCCACGTTTGAAAAATTGTCACAATATTCCTAAAATAGAGTGAAGCGCCATCATGCTGATAATACATTCCCGCAATATTTTCATTCTCCAATAACATGGGTAAAAAATTTTGCAAAAAATTAAATAAAGTTCACCTGATAATCTACAGGGGGGGATATGTGACCCAATCAAATGATTGTTGAAAACATCGCACCGTTCGCACCAAATATTAACAGCAAATCGATATTGATATTTATGCTGCCTTGCAGCATATGGATTCTCTTCTGTTCGAATGTGAATCTCTTAAATTGTAAACACCATCTCTTGTAAATTGTGCCTCATCTGTAAACAGACATCTGTTAAGAATTCTTCGATTCCGAATAATCCAGTTACTAAAATTTAACCGTTGAACTTCATACCCTTCCTTTAACCTCTGAACCTTTTTAACATGAAATGGATAGAGATTTTTTTTTTAGTTGTTCTCCAAACATTCACATGTGAAGCACATAAAGCATAACCCACTCTTCTTGTGCTAATTTTTGGATTATTTGCAACAATATGTAGTATAACAAAATATATAAGCCAACACAAAGTGTGCATTTGCCTATGTCGTACTGGTGAGAGTCAACAAGCTCGAAACTAGTCTACGGCAGGGTGGTTCAATAGTTATGAAAAAGAAAGATTTAGCCAAAATCAATAAACATCCTGTATCTTAGTAAGGAAGGACAATGGATGCATTGATGCCGGGTAATTTGGAACCCCCAAAGTGCCGCCTCTATCCACAAGCAAAGAATGTACCTGTAACTTTGAAACACTACAAATAAAACACCGCTTATTAAATCAACATATTTTGCCCAATTTGAAATCAAAATGTTTGATTAACAGCATTATAACAAATAATAAAGTTGAAAATTCGGCACACTGTAGGTGGGTGTGAGAGTAGAGATATTTTAGTCTTTGATTCTAAACTTTCGCATATATTTTTCAATAGTAACTTGAAATATCAGTTAGGAATTTTTATAGCTTTTATTTTTTGCAATTTTACAAATTAATAAACACCTTTTACTATCCTCGTTTTATGAGAAACTTAATTACAAAGAAGTCCGTATCTTTAATTTTTCTATATGACAAATACAACCGGAGATATTAAAAAAAAATGAAGAAACTTAATTCAAAAAATAAATTGTTTAAAAATTAGGTGTTCCGTAGAGCCATACACACTTCCTATTTACTTAGGCACTCATTTCATTAATAACCGTTCCAAAGAACTTCATTCAAAATCTAGATTGATCCCACTATTGACATTTTATCAAATATATCCATGAATGCGCCATCAGTTCACATGCAAATGCCCATCTTAAGTACGATAACATAAAATCATTAGATCTGTAAAAACATAGTAGGCTTGTCACCAACGCGTCCCCCCCACAGCCAAAACAAAAGACAATCACACAACCATTGCGAATTTTCAATCAGATGACTCACGTGAGTGTTTGCTGGTGTTTATTTCAGAAATATTTAACGGTCTCGGACAATATGCAACATAATTTAGTGTAGAATTGTTAGAAGTTAAGTTTTGTGTTGTGTATTATGTGTATGCGCGCATGGCCACGTGCTACGTAAGTAAATGTTTGAATATTGCATTTAACCATCATTATTTTCATATTTATTCTGGCTTATGTGACTTATTTTGAAACAATATATTTCTCAATGATACAAATAGTGAAGTAGGTACCTAGTTGGTGTAAACTCCTTATTAGAGAAATGATCGACTCTTCTCGGCGGTGCATTAATGTTATAATTGCGGCAAATTCTATTACAAATATAAGGTCACGAATATCTGAAAGTAATATTCGATATTGCATTCTTGATTAATTCACAGTTTGCAAATAAATACGTACAATGTGTGCAATATACTAAGCAAGAGTAATTATTAAATGTGCTCGAAACTTATATCGAGAAATGATTGTGAAACGCCTAAAAAATAAAATCAGTACATATGTACTTTTACAGTACAAGCTCGTATAAATAGAGCAGAGTGGTTTTATGAAAGCCCGTAAAAGCTCGCTAGGAATTTTATAGACAAGAACAGATTTCCTTTTATGTTTTTCCTTTCAGAAAATCGTGTTATTTACTTGGAAAAACGCAAATACCAGGCGGCAAATTTCGTTATCTCACGCTTTGCAAGATTTCTGTTTAATTTGTTTTACCTAAACAATTACTATTATTTAGCTATTCAGATGTGTAGAGTTGGTGTGGAATTAGATAATTAGTAATTATTTATACAGACTGTCTATTTTACGAGGGCCACACCAATTATCTCGCTCAATATCTATTGTAGAAGAATAAAGTTTTAGAAACAGTTCAGTATCACACTTTTTGTGAGCTATATTTCAGTAAAAAGAAATTTGAACTGAAAGTATATCGACTGTACACAGAGTTCCATCAGATCGGCCAGGTTGTTGTTCAGTCAGTTGTGTTGCAATTGTTCTCGGATTAACTCTGTTGCTTCTTCAATTGGTACTTTTGTGAAGAGTGAAGCTGACATACTTTTAGTTCAACGGAAACCTATACAAACAAAACGAGGGGGCAGCAATGGGCTCACCTCTGTCACCAGCACTGGCCAGTATTTTCATGGAAGGATTTGAAACGTACGCCCTGGACACTTATTACGACCTCAAACCTAATTGTTGGTTTAGATATGTGGACAACGCCTTCATTATCTGGCAGCATGGGCGGGGAGAACTGGAGAATTTCAAAACCTACCTTAACAACTTTCACCAAAACATCAAATTTACCATGGAAATTGAGAAAGAGGGTGAACTCCCGTTTCTAGATGTACTCGTATACAAGAAAAAGGATGGAACATTAGGACAAAAGGTATGTACAGGAAACCAACACATACCGACAGATATCTAAATGCGCAGTCTCACCACCATCCAGCATAGAAGCAGGCCGTCGTCAACACACTGATACACAGAGCAAAACAAACATGCGAAGAAGAACATCTCCAAGAGGAATACCAAGGACATAAACAACGCCATCAAGAAACAGAGCAAAACCAATACGAAAAAAGAAAAGAAATATTCAGCGACCACTTACCTACCATATATACAAGGTTATACGGACATAATTGGAAGAGTGCTAGCAAAGAGCATCAAAGTGATCTACAACGCAAAACAAAAAATCGGACAACAATTTCCTAAATACGAACCACCAGAAGAACTCAACTCACCAGAAGTTTATAGAATCCCATGTTCGTGTGGAGAAGCATACATATGAGAGACAAAGAGACATATTAATACCAGGCTTAAAGAACATATTAGGCACACAAAAAAGGAAAACATCACTAAGTCTGCAGTTGCGGAACACTGAAAGAAAACCGGCCATTGGATAAAATTCGACGAGACCAAATGATTGGCGAGCACGAGACACTACTGGCCCAGAAGATACAAAGAAGCCATAGAAATACACAAAAATCCAAATAATTTCAACTGTAACGCCGGACTACAGCTGCCATTGACATGGAAATCAATGTTCCGGTCCACTGACCATGCGACATCACTGGAACCAAGCCATGCCTACTGACGATGCATATAAATAGAGGAGTTCAGGCCACCAGAGCTCACTTCGCTTCAGAAGACCACGACAAGATGGTCGAAAGTCAAGTATTCAAAACTGTCAACGCGGAAGAGGACCCGGAAACCCAACTATGGATCATCAGCTCCGCGAAAGCCTTAGAACCATGATAGTGTCAATATTTAATATTCTTCTACAATAGATATTAAGCGAGATATTTGGAGTGGCCCTCGTAAAATAGACAGGTATTCAAGACGAATTTATCTAATAGATTAATGATATTTGGTAAATCTGAGACATATTGTAAAATATTTGTCATTGTTGCCGTACTGAGCAAAACAACTGGGAAATGTATTTACCACATATTTGTTATTCAATTTCTTATAGACTAAGCTGATTTGCTGAAGTTTTGAATAATTGTTTGAAAACCTTCTTCAACTTGCATGGTCCGTATTCATGTTTAAGGAGACAACCCTAGGCTGGATTCATATGTCCTGATGGCGGGATGTTTTCATATGAAAATTATTTTTAACAAATTAATACCTTTGGTGTCTGAAAACCACTTTCACGAAACACTTGAATATTACACTCGAATAGACTGGTAGACGTACGTTTCGCTAACCATGGTAACATCATCGAGAGACCAATAGATTAATTTTAAATTTTAATCATCTGATTAGGTTAACATAGTTAACGCTCCTAGCAGTGCATTTCATCTGTTTAGGTATTTTATGAAAGTGGTTTTCAGACATCAAAGATATTGATTTGTTAGAAATAATCATCCTACGTTACATCCACACCCTTAGGACTCTGACCCAGCGTAGGGTTGTCTTCTTAATGAGGGCTACATCATACAAGTTGAGAAAGTTTCCAGCCAACTTTTCAAAGCTTCAGAGCCTCTTGCTTGTTTTATATTAAAATGAGAACTACAGAACTAGACAAAAATACATAACAGATAATTTAGTTTAATAATTCATGTCAGTCGTGTCGATTTTATCTTGAAAAGTCTAAAGATTTTTTTACTTCAAATTTGGCATGCTACTTCATTATAATTCGAATAGAAAAAAACGTTTCAGACAAACTTGGTGTAATTTTTGCCGCAGAATTCGATTCTGCAATAAAAAACAGGGGTACCCAAGTTGCCCCCCGTCCCACCCCAAGGAGTGGATGTGGGAAGTCGCGTTTGATATCATTGGATAGCGCTTTTAAAATTATTAAGGACGAGTTTTTTCTTTTTTTATCCAATATGTATTTCTCGAGATATTTGACCGTTTCCAGACTTTTTGGTATATCATCACAGTTTACACATCTATAACGATCAACCTGTACGACTGTATGGTTTAATTTCAAAAGGGAGTTTATATTACTCTATCGTACTGTTGTACATGTATACCAGATTTGAAGTCTAACAGGTATTAATCTTATGATGCAAAATAAACAAAAAGCTCTTTACGCTGCCTAAGGAATCACTACCTCCACATCCAGATTTTGTATCCAAATCACATTTTAATTTTTTTTACTCCCTTTCATAATAGTGTGGGGGTGATAGTGGGGGGGTGGCTAATGCCAAAAAAATTTTTGAGACCTTGACTTTTCGTACATTCAATAAATTGCAATTTTATGTAATGTATGTAAATGTATGTAATTTTTATTTTACCTGCTTGCTTTGCCTATTTACCCTCCTTTCCCCCATTTACCTTTCAATGGAATTAGATCAAAATATAATCTAGTTCCAGGTCTCGTTATAATACATAGCTGTACCAAATTTCAAGTCAATATCATGAACGGTTCCAGAGTAAACGTGCGCACAAAAAAGTTACAGACAGCCTGACAATGACATTTAAGCCTATTTCAACAAAAAAATAATTGTTTACGTTACTATACTTCCACTGGACGTGGAAGCAATTTTAAGCCATAAAACATACAAGCTTCTTCAGAAAATAATGTCCGCTTTTTTAATATTAGTAAATAGTCAGAACATTTTAGAGTGGTTTTATTATTACCGTCTATAATTTTGTAGTAAAATCAAAGCATATTTGGTATAATGAAATGCAAGATATGTTATAACATAGTAGGCTTTGCACTCGCATTGGTTATTAGTTCTAAACAAAAGACAATCGGCTGTGCAGCGCGTCTAATTCACAAAATCATTGTTGAGGTGTATTGAAATGACTGTTGTGTTGTATATTTGAACAGATAACGTTCGTTTAAATCAAGATGTGCATGTTTTGTGTGGTGATTATTAGATATTTTTATATAGCGCTCGTCGTGGATTTCTTGGAGCTTATTCATTTGTAAATAATCAAGTAAGTCTTATACAGTAGAATAGTAAATGTTAAAATGTAATAATACTAATAAAATAACCTAACATTTTGAATTTTGATGAATATTGACAATAATATCAAGTGATTAATGAAATGTGGATATAATTAATTATTTGTTTAGTATAATATAAAGAACGACAGCTGAATTGGTATAGGTAATGCACTAGATTGAATTATATACTTATAATTAATTTGAAATTCAATTCTTGCAAAATTTGGTGTAATGATACTGGAAGAACCTTTAGTTGAAGAATGTCATGTATTTAATACTTATCAGTTTATAAGATGTAAATATGAAAAACTTCGCAATGTTCCAAAATTAGAAAGCATATTTTAACTAAGATGGTGGAATTAATCTATCCTTTTTAACGTGTATGGAATTATCTAGAAAGGTGATTTCTTAATGAAATGAATAGTTCGAATAGGTAGAATTTGTGGAAAAATATTTCATCCAATGCCTGACTACACAACATCTTTTTTAAACAATTTATTTTTTGTCACATAGTTTTCTTCCCTTTTCGATGAATATCTTCAGTTATTTTTGTCATATCGTATATTTTACAGTGATGGTGATTTTTAATACAAAAGCTATACTTACTTGTTTTCAATTTTAAAAAAGTTATAAAATGTTAATTTGGTCGCGCCCCCTATATGCAGATATTTGCAAAAGTAACGATGGGATACTGTACTGTCATCCGATCTTAGTAACTGTGCAAAATTTCATCTATTGATTATGTCAGGAAGTGTGTTAAATAAAAGATGCAAGATTTGAACAGAAACATTGTGCATGACATTGTGAGTTAAAAGCAAATAAAAAGGTCCAATGTTTGATGATATTTACAAAATCTAACATTGGAAAATGTGTTATTGTCACTACATACTAAACAAATCAACACGGAATGCATTTATTATACAGGGTGGACCCATTAATAATAGGCCATAGTTCAGGGGTAGATTCTTTGGGCCAAAATATGGGGATATAACCAAATATGCCTTAGTAAAATGTTGCTGTGGAAAAAGATACAGGGTATCAAAGTTCTAATTATTTTTTCGTTTTTTTTTTGCAATAACACGACAGCCTCTTGACTGATCTTCGCCAAATTTGCCAGATGAACTTTTTTTATTCTAAGAAACAATAATTTATGTATTACATGACGTTAGATCATAGAGGGCGCCGACCTGTATCTGATGATGAATTTTTTTCATATATTTTTTTTTGACGAAACTTTGAGGTACTTCTGACAAGAAAACCTGATGAGGGCGTCATTTTCACGTATAAAAGGTACACTTGGTAGAACTTGATAACTCCAACCGTTTTCGAGGAAAGTGCCGTTAAACATTTCAATAATTTTTTGAAAGACAAATTCAAATTCAATGAAACAAAGTGTATTTATTGAAAAAAGTACAAAACGTAAGGGAAAACAAAATCGTAATAACAACGTAAATTCTTTCTCACTTTCTTCTATGAACCAATATTGGATTATTTTCATGGTACCGAGGTAAATACATAAATCAAAATATTGTCTAAACTAAGGATGTAATTTTATTATAAGACCAAAAAATAACGTAAAAGTCGATTTAATGACATTATAAACTTTCCCCCCATGCAAAATCCCCATTGCTGCAACTTAGAGTAAATGTTCAATATGGTCTCCACCTATTTCTATGCCTTTTCTAATTCTATTCATAAAAGATTTTCTTACATTGAAAAATACATTTTCCTGTCCTCTAATAAAAGTCACTGCGTTTTGTATTTTGTCGCACAGTTCTTCTCTTGAGTTGATAGCATTTGCATAGACTAAGGACTTCATATGTCCAGTTATTTTTTTTTGGCGATTTCTGAATTTTTATTTCTCTCAGGAAAAATCCAAAAATACGACTTTTTCAACGAAATCTGGTACAAACACATTTGGGGGATTGCTGAATCCAGTGGCGCACTCAGATTTGAAATAAAAAATCGCTAATAAGATTTCACCATTTTTTGACGCAAAAAAAAATCATAGCGGGCCACGCTATTATGTTTTGTACAATTTACAAAGATGCGCTTTTAAAAGATCTATATTAAAAAAATATATATCTAAATCGGACATTAAATAAATTTTTATAGGGGTGGTTCCAAGCAAAATGGGACACGCTGTAGATGACAATAATTTCGGATAATCTAGTTTTATCAGAAACGACAAAATTTAATATTTCAGTGGTGTGGATTTTATTTTAAGGAATCTACAAAATATGCCATACAAAAGAGTTGATATTGAGTTGATCCCGCATGTGTAGCTTTCATTATTGTTATCGTTTATAAATTCCAAAAAGGCCGTTACTGGTATGGTATATAGTTATGAGGCTTTTAGAAAAACGGCAATGCACCTTTGTATATACATCTATCAATAACAATTTAATTTTAACATAATTTGATTCATTATGAGAGTAATTCGTTAAAATTGAAACTGAATTTTATTACCGGTTTCATAAAACATTAATTATGAACTAATTTCATTGATTTACCATCGAATACAGAATGTTCGTAATTGGTTTGCTTTTAAAACATCATGCTATAGGCGTTAATATCTTCTACTAAGCATTTAACAACTAGACTCAATCAAATAAGTATTTCCTTTTTAATCAAAAGAACACCAGATTATTCGATATTACTTTTACATGACATAAGACAATATCCAAGAAACATATTGGGTGAAAGGCAGAGGCTTACCTGAAATAAATGATGGATATCTTTCAGGTTTTTGTATATATTCACGTGAATTTACTCAAGAACCTACGTAAAATTTTGCTTTAAAAATAAACGTAGAGGTTATACATATCCATGGCAAGGCGGTCTTATAGGTGTAAATGACAAAATTCTTTTGATTTTAAACAAAATTTTCTATTTTGCTCTTGTTTTTTCCAACATCTATTTTTAGTACGTTATCATTTGAAAAAATTATAGAGGGCACTCGTAATAGCTTAAAAATAAGAATAATATCGGATAAACTGCCATTTCTGTGCGAGATATTGAAGAATGATGAGGCCAATGTAGTTGCCAAAACGTGCGTCGAGTAGGGCATTCAAGTATAATATTCTGCTATCACAGTGTCATCAGGCTTATATATTTTTAGCTTTCTAAACTTTTATGGTTGGACGTAAAATTGACCCGACCGTATTCTTTTCTTCATTTAATTTGACGAGAAATTTTCAAAGGGTGTTTTTGACACAATTCCTCGTTTTAAAATATATTTTTAGTTTTTATATGACTGATGGACGAGAGGTAAGCGCGCTTGCCTCTCACTCAAAAGTTCCGGGTTCGATTCCCAGTCGTGGCAGTGGGAAATACTGTGAGAGGGATTTTTCCACTATCCACGGATATTGGGTGTGTGTGTCCGTTGTCTCTAAATGTATAGCCCCCTCCCACACAAGGTTTTCTAGAGCATTCCGGGATAAAGGGGGTCGTAATTACCTGTGCTGTTATATTACGTAATGTTTTTCGGAAGAGGACTCGACCAGAAAAAAATGGGCTCTCCTTGGAGTCGCCTTGGTATCCTGGCGAGCAATTTGCGGAAAACCCTCCAGATAAAATTTTCCATTCTAAACAATTTTTATTCGAAGCATTTTTTGACTCGATAAAAAATTGTGTTTAGCCCTCCCTGATTCGTTGACAAGAAACATTTAGAAAAAACGATTCGATGTAATTTTTCATTATGAACAAGTTTCATTTAAAACACCTTTTGATTTGACGAAAAAATGTTTTCGGGCTGGAGCCTTCCCTGATATATGGAAAGTAACTGTTACAAAAGAACTTTTCGATACAATTTTCATTTGAAACATTTTTGGTTTTGACAATAAATTGTCTTTGGGTCCTCCCTGGCGCATTTCCTGGTTCACTGACAAAATAATCTCTGATACAATTTTTCATATTGAACAATTTTGATTTGAAGCATTTCTTAATATGATAAAAAGTTGTCTCTTGAAGCCATCTCTGGTGCATCGATTTTACTAATAGTCAAGGAAGCTCTACCCTGAATCTGTCTAGACCCTATGTCTGAAATTTCAACTTTCTATGTAGAATCATTTTCGAGAAAAACGTATCATTTACAAACAAACCTACCGACTCACAGACGGCATGCCGATTTACTATTTTCTAGGTTCAGAACGTTACGTAAAACGTGGTGTTGATACCGGCCTTCCGATGACCACCTCCACACTTTTTTTAGTCATGTAAGACCGAAAATACTGCGACAGCACAAACAATTTTTTTTGTCTTCTAGTGTGCTTTTTAATACAAGTGTGACTTTAGAATAGAATCCTGTATTATTTTATCCTTGTAGTCATGATTGTGAATTGAAATATCAAAATCCAACTCAGCAACCATCAAATTTCGGCAGCGACGATCGAAATCACTGCATACATTCGTCAAAAAGCTCTCTTTATCAATTTTATCCTGCAGGTGGCCATAAATCAAAACTCAACTTTAATAATCTCTATATAATACCAACGTGGTGGGCGAAATCCGCATCGGATAGAACATTCGAGTGTTACTATCAAATTAGACTTGAGTTTTAAACATTTTAATAATACATGTGGTAGAAAACCCAAATAATAGGAAAGAATATTTCCAGATGGTGCCAATATTGTGGGCGAAATGCGCATCAAGTACAGTATTGGAGTGTAGTGTTCATGTTAATGCTCAGTTTTAAGCATCTCCAGAATGTGCCTACTTGGTTGGCGAAACGTGCGTCGAGTAGAGTATTCGGGTGTAGTGTTCAAGTTTAAGCTCAGTCTTCATTATATCCAGTGATGTCAGCATGATGGGCGAAATCCGCATTGAATAGAACATTCTACTGTTGTTATCAAATTAAACCACAGTTTTAAGCATCTGCAGATGATGCCAACATGGTTGGCGAAACATACTCCGAGTAGAGTATACAAGTGTAGTAGTATATCTTGATGCTTGTGGAAATTACGTCAGATACAACGTCACATTTCAACTTTCCAACATTTCATTTTCCCTAATTTTAACTTACAATTATTAGGAAAAGAATTCCTTAAAAACCATTTTTCAAAAGATTCTTTAAAGTATTTGAAACATTCATTAATTATTTGAAACGTTTTATTCAGATTTACGGCAGATGCAAAAATTCTACGTCCTCTGCCTAAACAATTAATTTTCATGTTATACCGCCACTGACATTTGAAATTTCCTGCTCTACAAAATTACTTACCTGAAATTATTTCCCATCTCTCACCCTTTTCGCAGCATTCACGCTGGAAATTAAGCCACATGAAATGTTGCCAATTGGTCTTCCAGCTCTTCATTTTTATTTGACGAGATGAGTATTGTCAGCAACGCCGCATTTTCTGACCAAACAATTTGACCAGTATATTCAAAGTATCGCATTTGATTTGTTTCATCGTCTTAACGCCACTACAGCACTGAAAACCGTAGTAGGCCATGGAAAAATCTGAATGCGACTGCCAAGACGCTTCCGTTTTCATTGTTGTAGATCGAACGCTTTGCTTTTAAACAATCTGGTGCGAGTCGTGTGTGGTGTGAATTAAATTTTCACACGTAAAGTGACTTAACCACGTTTTAATGTGAATTTGTAATCTGTATTGTGTTCATAGATTTATGAAAAGAGTTAAGCCTCTTTGATCGTGTTGTACATATCGGGTTGATGACCACTAAACGCGAGATTTATTCATTAAAGGTAATAATTATTATTGTCTTTCCATAATGACCTGTAATCGTTGTTAACTTTTATTTGTTAATCAAGTATAAGTGTTTAGTAGACTCAGTTCATTCAAAAGTTTCGTAAAAGCTCGGTTTCTGAATTATTTAATTTGGGTGGATTGTGTTTAATAATTAATTGTTAATATTTGCATGAACTTTATTAATCACTTGCAACTTGGAATGAATTCTTTCTATGACAATAATTATGTTTATTTATTTTCTAGATTGTTCCAAAGCATGGAGGACCGCGTAGAGACGGTAGAAGAAGGTAAGATTTTATTATATGAAGTTTTCCAATGTATGACTTTCTTTCAATTGATAGAGAAGTGATATATCTCGTCTATTAACTCAGCACGACACACAGAGGATGATTTCTAAGAACTAGGTGGACAAAATAAATGTTCAAATATCCATAAAATAACTAAAATACATTCAAAATCGTAAAGAGTTAATATAGTCCAAGTCAGCACTTCCCGACACTCAAAAAACGCATCAAAAACTTTACGGCATAATTATTATCGCCGCGGGCCATGCGGCGTGCCTGTCATCAAACAACCCGACGCACATTAAAAACCTATGAAGGTAAGCGAGTCAATTTACGGTCGAGACAGCACAAAGCGTGATGGTATTTTAATGAAGTCGTAAAGTTTTTGTTGTGTTTTTTATGTGCCGGGAACTGCTAATCTCATCTATACCTCTCGCAAATAGCAAAAAAATCGATTTGGTCATTAAATAGTGGGAACTTTCTGCAGTACTCGAACGTAAGATATTTGGTTTTTTCTATACTGTTCGCGTTGTAACATATATTTCGAAATTTGTATTGTTATTAACTTTATCTATTATGGATAATACCAATGAAAGTATTAATTTATTAAATCAAATTATTAGTAGATTTTTTATTTTTTAACCACTTTTCTGCATATCTAATGCGTACCAGTTTTGGATAGGAAAACAATGAATACTTAATAGTTTTTAATATAGGCTCGGAGTGTCCAGAAGCACACGGAAACATTGCGATAGATGCGTTTTCTACTAGATTATTTACTAGAACAATTCCTTATGCTAAACAAACTTTTATACAATTGGGCCTTAATAGCTACCTTGATTAATGCATATATGACAATAGTATTTTTATTACTACATTAATCTCAGATATTCTCTATCAATATTTAAGAGCAAAGACATCGTCGAGATCTTTGGATATCTGCCATCACTCGGCTTTCATTTGTAAAATTTCTTAATTTTTGTATGTAATTTACAAACACTGGAAATAAAAAATAAAACAAAGTCTAAGAATGAGTTTCGTTAACAAATATTTTTGCAAAAAATTTTTTTCCCAAGAATAGAACTTTTGCAGTGTATTCCCTGAACCGCAATAGATTTGGGAAATCCTAAAAATCTCAGAAATCTGAAACTTCCAAATGCGCTTATTTCATTCGGCTGTTTGTGAAATTCAATCAAATTTATTTGGTACGAAGATAAGTAAAACAATAATCTAGGTTTTTATGGTTTTGAATTTCGGTGTGTATAACTTACATAGTGTGTCTCACTTTTCACCACTACACCTCAATAGCTCGACCATTTGTTGATCGATTTAGATCAAATTTGGTATATTTCTTAAGTTTCAGATTGTGATTAAAAAGTTATTTCTTTTTTTTTTTAAAAACGCCTATATGATCAAAAGAAATTAGCAAAAATTAGGAATTTATATTGATTGAGGTAGGGTTTTTGTTTTTACAGAATCTTGTTCGGCATGACCTTAAAACCCCTGTATACCAAATTTCGTTAAAAAATATTCGCTCCTTTACAAAAAAAATCATATCTAAGATTTCAATAATAATCTCCCTACTATTCGAGTTATTTATTGTCGGATATTTACATAACTTGGTAGTAGTCGTGTAATAATGGCGCTAATTAATCATTAGGACATATTTTTTCTTTAAAGAAAATGTCAAATAACAAAACTTTTATTTTGTAAAGTCATTGTAACTTAAACAACACTTAAAATTATTACTTAAAATATAATTTTAAAAAGTAAATATTAAATATAACCTTTCTTCACTAGTCCTCCAATTTTTCAATTCTCTTCTTATTAATTTTCACAACTCTTTTTAATTCTTCAACTGTTACTTAATTACATCCTTCTCTAATTCTGTCACATGGATCCGCTCTATTTCGTGATCTATTTTTATGGACTTTATTTTTTATGGTACCTCAAAAATAAAAATCCATAGGGGTGACGTCTGGTGCTCTAGGTGGCCACGCAGTTAAAGAACTATTTCTTCCAATTCAACGCATAGGGAAGTTGTTATTCAGCCAATTTTTAACTATTACTGCATTATGAATGAAAGCCCCCATCAGTTCTGTGGACGTTCTGGATGTCTCAAATTGAAGATACTGGCTGCATCTCGATAAGAGAAATATAAATAAATAAATATAGATAAATAAATTTTATCAGAAATACTTAATTGTTGTGCAATGTGCAGCCATATTTAAGTTTAATTTGACATTCGATACAATTGTCAAATCCATTCCAAAATATTCCATGTTACTGGTAATTCGATACATTCCTTTGGAGATGTGATGGGGCATGAGCTAAGGAGTAAATCTAGCCCTAATATACATTATGCAAAACTCAATAGTTTTTAAGATATTTCAATTTTTTTGTTTTTCTCAAAAAAGTAGATCTTAATGTCTTAAAAGTTAATTTCCGAAAAATCTACTTGACATTTTTAAATTTTTTTTACTGGATTACTTGTCCAATATTATAGATATCCGTTTGGAATGAAAAATATCCGGAAACATTTCGATCATGTGAACATTTAAAATAAAAACTTGTTAACACATTTTTTTTTAAACCAGTTATGAAATTTACCTATTAGGTTTTTTCAAAAAAATATTAATGTAGCACGCGTACAAATTATTATAAAAACTAGCTATCTAACTAGGTAGAAATGTTTAATCTTGTTTGTCTATGGATACTGTGGCGGCAACGCTGCTGAAGCTCGCCGAGAATATGGTCTTTGGTACCCTAACCGCCGCTTACCAAATGCACGTGTATTCAGTACGGCATATCGAAATATCGCTGAAACTGCTCCGTGAAATGTAGAAGAAGTGACGCTGGTGCTCCTCCCGTTTATGAACCAGATGATGAAGAAGAAATATTGACGTATTTTGAGGAAGACCCAACTATTTCAACTAATAAAGTCGCAAGACTAACCGGAGCGTCACAATGGAAAGTTTAGTCTACGATACGTAGAGTTGGATGTCATCCTTACCACTATACCCCTGTCCAAAGCTTGGAGGAAGGTGATCCTGGAAGGATAGTGGAATTCTGCCGCTTTATGTTAAATTCGGATGCAGAAAGTGCAAATTTTTTAACAAGTATTTTATGGACGGACGAGTCGAAATTTAATCGCGAGGGTATAACAAATTGCCACAACCTACATTATTGGGCAGAGGAAAATCCCAAGTTAACACGTGAAACTAGTTTCCAAATGAAGTTTTCTATTAATGTGTGGATGGGAGTCATTGGCCACTATTTAATAGGGCCACACTTTCTTCCTCAAAATTTAAACGGGGAAATCTATGAAATTTTTTTAAGAAATGATCTGACGGTGATTTTAGAAGATGTTCCTCTCGCCGTCAGACAGCGAATGATGTTTCAGAACGACGGTTGTCCAGCACATTATCGGCTGACAGTACGACAGTTACTTGATCAACGTTTCCCTAACCGTTGGATTGGAAGAGCGGGCCCAATACCTTGGCCAGCGCGAAGCCCTGACTTAACACCCCTTGATTATTACGTATGGGGTCATATGAAGGAGATGGTCTATGCCACACCAGTCAATACTATAGAAAACCTTAGACAAAGGATAGTCGATGCTGCCCAACACATAATTCATAATCTGACAACCAGAGTAACAAGGACGGAAATAAGAAGACGCTGCCGTGTCTGTATACGGAATAGGGGCTCCCATTTTGAGCAAGACATATAAAAAATAAAGTACAAATTAAACTCTTCTTTTAAAATGTTTTTTACTGTTTATCTAAAAATAAAATTCGTACTACTTGTGTTATTTTTACTAGTATTTTCTTAGAACTATTAAGGGTACATTGAACATTTGTACCTTGTTAGATAGCTATTGAAATAAGGCAGTTTTTATAATAATTTATACGCGTGTTACGTTAATATTTTTTTGAAAAAATCTAATAGGTAAATTTCATAGCTGATTTAAAAAAAAAAAATTTTAAGTTTTTATTTTAAATGTTCACATGATCGAAATGTTTCCAGATATTTTTCATTCCAAACGGCTATCTATAATATTGGACAAGTAATCCAGTAAAAAAAAATTTAAAAATGTCAAATAGATTTTTCGAAAATTAACTTTTAGGACATTAAGATCGACTTTTTGAGAAAAACAAAAAAAATTAAATATCTCAAAAACTATTGAGTTTTGCATAATATATGTTAGGGCTAAATTTACTTCTTAGATCATGCCCCATCACATCTCCAAAGGAATGTATCGAATTACCAGTAACCCTGAATATTGGTGTGCCGAGCTCTAAGTATTTAAAAAAAAATAGATTTTCATAATAGTGTTTTCCGAAACTTTTCAAACATAAACGCTCTATTGGATGTACACTTCGCCAAACATCATATTATGGAGATGATAAAAAGTAAATATTAATGGTACCATTTAACACCTTGCGACTCGGCGATGATATAATTGAATTTTAATCACCTCCAGGTAATGCCAACATGGTGGACGAAGTAAGCGTCATGTAGAGTGTATAGTTTTCAAACTAAATTCACCTTTAATCGTCTACAGATAATGCTAATATGGTGGACGAGACGGACGGACGGATGACTGATGGTCGAGAGGTGAGCGCACTTGCCTCTCACCCAAAAGTTCCGGGTTCGATCCCCGGTCGTGGCAGTGGAAAATACTGTGAGAGGGATTTTTCCACTATACACGGATAATGGGTGTGTGTCCCTTGTCTCTAAATGTTAGCCCCCTCCCACACAAGGCTCTTCTAGAGCCTTCCGGGATAAAGGGGTCGTCATTACCTGTGGTGTATTTATTTATTATTATTTATTTATTTATAGTGCTCGTATTAAAGCTCAGTTTTAAGCATGTCCAAATTATGCCTACATGGTTGGATAAATGAGCGAAGAGTGAAATATTCGGGTGCAGTACACAAATTAAAACTCAGTTTTAATCATCTCCAAATGATATCAACATGGTGGACGAAATGCGCGTCGAGTAGATGTTTGAGGGTATTATTCGAATTATAGCTCAGTTTTCATCATCTCTAGTGATGCCAGCTTGGTGAGCGAAACCCGGGTTGACTAGATCATTCGAGTGTTGTTATCAAATTAAGGCTCAGTTATAAATATTTTCAGGCGATGCCGACATGGTGAGCGAAACTTGCATCGAGTTAGTTTGTTCGTGTGTGTTGTTTACATTAAAGCTTTCATTATCTCTAGGTCGCGGAAAACGTTCGGGTGTTGCTATCAAATTGAAGCTTAGTTTTAAGCACCTTCAGATAATGCCTACCTGGTGAGTGAAACGTACGTTGACTAAAGTATTGGAGTATAGTGTTTATATTAAAACTTAATTTTAGTCATCACCAGGTGATGCCAGCATAGTCGGCGAAACCCGCGTCGAGTAGAACATTCAGGTGCTGCTACCAAATTAAACCCAGTCTTCAGTATTTGCAAATGATGCCAATATGATGGATGAAACGCACGTCGAGAAGAGTATTCAAGTGCAGTATTTAAGTGTCTTGGGGCTTGTGGAAATTGGAAATTACGTTAGATGCAGCGTTACACTAAAGATTTGAAATCCCTCCGAGACTCATTTCATATCTCGCGTTTCATTTTTCCTAATTTTAACTGAACAATTAGAAAAATATTTTATTTTTAAGAAATTCCTTAAAGCATTTAGTTGATTAATAAATTATTTGAAATATTTTATTCAAATTTACACAATAATCGACAGATGCAAGAATTGTACGAAAAGTGGGCGTATCCCCTGCCTAAACATACTCGATTAGTTTTGTTCATATACCGCCATCGACAATTTTGTGCTCTACAAACTTATTTATATGAAATTTTGTCTTATCTCACCGTTTCCGTAGCGTCCGTGGTGGAAGCTAAGCCACATGAAACGTTGCCAATTGCTTTTGAAGCTCTTCATTTTTATTCGAGGAGTGCGCATTGTTAGCAACCCTGCATTTTACGACCAAGTTGATCCCTGTATTAAAAATATCGCACTGGATTTGTTAGCAAGACGTTAAGATCGTTTAACACCACCACAGCACTGAAAAACGTAGTAGGCCATGCAAAAATCTGCTTGCGACTGGCGTGACGCTTCCATTTTCATTGTTATAGATCGAACGTTTTGGTTTTAAACAATCTATTGCGAGATTAATAATTCATCCATGATAATAACTATTTTATTTTTCCTTCATTCAGTTAATTCCAATGTTTCGTAAAATCTCGATATCTGTATTGTTAACGTTGGGAGGATTATGCTTAATAATTAACTGTTAATATTTGCAGGAAAACTATTCAATTGCAATTTGGAATAAATTATTTTTATTGGATAAAACCCGTCCCTGAACATTGAAGTTAAAGAAAGATATCCAAAATTGTGATTTATAATAAACACCACAGAAATTTGACTCAAAATACAACAAAGCCAGACAAAAGAAAAAATAATTAGAATCTGTTGCAAAAACAACGTTTTTACGCCACATGCTGCGTTAAGTATAATGTTTGAATATTGCATTTAACCATAATTATTTTCATATTTACTCTGGTCTGTGTATTGGTGACTTTGGAAACAGTGTATTTCTTTGGCAATTCAATTATACAAATAGTGGGTAGAGTGTTTAGCATTATTAGTGACATGATTTCTCAACAAAAGCATTAAATGGACGTAATTGAAAGTGGTATTCACTCGTCACGGCGATGCATTAATATTATAATTGCGGAAAATTCAGTTATAAGTGTAACACAATAAGGATAAGGAACTGATAGTGGAGATTGTTATTCTGTAAAACTTCATTCTTGATTTATTCACAATTGTAAAAAATAAGCACAAACATGTTCCACAATGAGTGCGAAATTATAATCGAAAGTAATTGTTAAATATGCTTATAACTTATATCGAAGAAATTATTGTGAAACGCCTAAGAAGTAAAATCAGTACATATGTGCAGTGTACGAGCTCGCCTAAATAGAGCAGAGTGATTTTATGAAAGCTCGTAAAAGCTCGGTTAGGATTTTATAGACAAGAACAGATTTCCTTTTATGTTTTTCCTTTCAGAAAGTCGCGTTATTTACTTGGAGAAATCGCAAATACCAGTGCGGCAAATTTCGTGATCTCTTGTTTTACTAGTATTTTATATAATTTGTGTTGCCTAAATAATAATAATTATTTAGTTATTCAAATGCTTGTAGTTGGTGCGGAATTAAATAATTATCGAGTATTTATATACAAGAATACAAGATGTATTTATCTATTCACATATATTTGAAAAAAATCCCAATATATGTTGATATTTTATCTGGTAAACCTAATACTTAATGAAACATGTGTGTGCTAACGAACCTGCTTCAACTTGTACTGTCCGTAGTCGTGTTTAAGGAGACATCCCTATGCTGAATTCGAGTCCTGAGGGTGGGGACTTTTTCATTTGACTATTTTTCACAAGTCAATACTTTTGATGTCTGAGAAGCACTTTCATAAATCACTTGAACATTGCACTCAACACACTACACTCCGCGTGTTTCGCTAACCTTGTTATCATCATCGGGAGACCAATATGACTAATTTTCAATTTAAATCATCTCCTGATTATGCCAGCATAGTTAATGCGTCAAGTAGCGTTTTTCATCTGTCATGAGGTTTTATGAAAGTGGTTTTCAGACATCTAAAGTTATTAATTTCCTAAAAATGGTCTTGTACCAAAGATAACTATTTTTTTATCTGTAAAATTTTCTAATTTATAAAATTTTAATCTTTTTTAATATTGGAAATGTAATGCTAATTTAAATTTATTTAATCTATCCATGTTCCTTCACTTCAGCACATATTTCAACTAATGCCAAAATTTTTTTAAAGGCTCTTGGTTCTCGTATACATACCAAATTGCAGTTTAATTTCTTACTCCCTTTAATAATAAGGCGGGGGTGGCAATGGGGGTGGTAGAGGAAGTGGGTAATGCCAAAAAAATTTTTAGAGTCCCTTGGTTCTCGTATACACACTAAATCCCAATTAAATTTTTTACTCCCCTTAATAATAGGGTGGCGTGGCAATGGGGGTGGTAGAGCGGGTAGCTAACGCCAAAAAAATTTTTTTGAGACGTTTCGTTCTTGTATATACAGTAAATCACATTTTTTAAACTCCCTTTCATAATAGTGTGGGGGTGATAGTGGGGGGTTGGCTGATACCAAAAAAAAATTGTGAGACCTTGAGTTTTCGTACATGTCCTAAATTGCAATTTTATGGATTCGTACCTGCCTGCTTTGCCTATTGACCCTTATTTACCCCATTTACTCCCGAACCTTTCAACAGAATTAAATCAAAATATAATCTAGTCCCAAATCTCGTTATAATACATAAGTGTACCAAATTTCAAGCCAACATCATAAACGGTTCCAGAGTAAACGTGCGCACTAAACAGTTACAGACAGACAAACCGACAGACAGAATATTATTCTCGCTCAAATTTAAAATCTCTGTGTTTATTGATATTTTAAGCTTATTTCTACAAAAAAAAAATTTTTTGCGATACTATACTTCCAATTATTCAGGATATTCTAATGACTAAAAAACCGCTGCCCAAGGAATCACTACTTTCACATCCCAGATTTTGTATCCAAGTCCTATACACACTAAATCCCAACGTAATATTTTACACCCTTTAATAATAGGATGGGGGTAGCAATGGTGGGTGGTAGAGGGGTGGCGAATGCCAAAATAAATTTTAAAGGCCCTTGGTTCTCTTTTACACATCAAATCCCATTTTTTTTACTTCCTTTAATAATAGGGCGGGGGTGGCAATGGGGGTGGTAGACGGGGTTGCTAACGCCAAAAAAATTTTTCGAGACGTTTCGTCCTTGTCTAAATCACATTTTAATTTTTTGAACTCCCTTTCATAATAATGTGGGGGTGATAGTGGGGGGTGGTTGATACCAAAAAATTTTTTGAGACCATGACTTCTCGTATGTGCCACTAAATTGCAATTTTATGGACTTTTAACTGCTTGCTTTGCCTATTTACCCCATTTTCCCCCGAACCCTTCAACGGAATTAGATCAAAATATAATCTAGTTCCAGATCTCGTTATTTTACATAAGTGTACCAAATTTCAAGTCAATATCGTAAACGGTTTCAAAGTAAACGTGAGCACAAGAAAGTTATAAACAGACCGATACACAGAAAAATTTTTTTCGCTCAAATTTAAAATCTCGACGTTTGATGACATTTTAAGCCGCTTTCAACAAAAATAATTCTTTTTTGCGTTACTTTACTTCCGCTGGACGTGGAAGTAAAATATGAAATTTTTCTGATTTATCTTATCTGATATTATTTTATGTAGAGATCAAATATTTGGAACTGATTACAAGTTGTTTTGTTGTAAAATGGACAAAGAAACAAAACATTTTACTTAATTCAAAATTTATTTAAGTACCTAACAACTTAGAAACCTACAGGAATACAAGGTATTCAGGAAATAAATTTCCACTTTTTTCTAATAAATCAGAACAATTTTATTACTGAATTTATAATTCTGTAGTATCTAACTAGGTAGACAACCGAAGTGTGTTCGGCATAGTGAAATGCAAGAATGACTTAGTAGGCTTTGCACTCGCGTCAGCTCTTCTAATTCTAAACAAAACACAATCGACTGTTCGGCGTGGCTCTTCGTTGTTGCAATGCATTTGAACAGATAACTCTAGTATTCATTTAAATTAAGTAGTGTGTGTATTGTGTTGTGAAATAGTAGTATTATGATGTTTTTTAATTAGCATCCGTCGTGGATTTCTTGAAGCTTAACCTCGGGTAAGTCCCGATACTGGATATTGCATGTTGAAATGTAATAATATATTAAAAATAACCTAACAATTTGGTGATGTTTGATGAATATTGTCAATAATAACGCGGGGTTAATGAGATATGTTTAATTGGTTGCTTATTTTATGTTATAGTTAATTTAGATCTGATTATGATTAATTTGAAGTTTAATTATTGCAAATTTAGTGTAGCTATAGGTACCTGCTCTAAAATATCTTAAATTGAAAAAATAGCATAATAGTACATGCGTAGAAAGCTGATATTTCAACAAAATGAATAGTTTAGAAACCAGAGACCATTCTGTCATGCCTAACTCTGACTGTTAGCGTTATCTATGTCATTGCTATATCTTAATGTTAATTTAATAATTAATTTAATAATATTTGCAAAGGATAAGCTTTCTTAAGTTTACAGAAGTTTTGTAATACGTTGATTCTAAGATCATGTAACCAGTTTGTACGTATTTTTCAACCTAATTTACTATTCGGCTAAAATGAAGACATGAATTATTTTCTTATAAAATGAAAAGTAGTATTACCGTGCCTGTTTTGCATATTTGCTTTTATATAAATGTTACGTATTATTACGATTATAAAATTAACTAGTAGAAGTTACACTTGGGTGCTTGCGATTCACCATATCATGTAGATTGTAGATATCTTTATTCGCGTGTTGAAAGATTCCATAGATATTGAAAACTGTACCAAAATATTGTTCTTATTTTGCTGTATTCGTACTCTATTAACATAATATGCCTAATTATCTTTCTCCTCTTTTTTCAGTGTGCAATCCAGACAGCCAGACAGACAAGCATTTAATCGATTTTCGAATGGGGACGATTGACGATAGGGAAAGGAGATATAGGTATGTACCCACAATTGTCTAAACCTTTCTTATATAAACAACAAATGTACATTTTTAGATATTTTAAAACTGAGGTGAAAAGATGTATCACGATTTGAGATTTTCAACATTTTGATTTGCAAAAGAAATAATAACATAATAATAATTAAATTTCAGAGCATAATAAATGTACATAAATATTCAACCATAAACGTAGATATATTAAAATTTTCTAAAATATTAGATCTGTGATTTTTCATTTTTACACAAAAAACCGTATAGCCAACGATAATGGAGCTAGCGCAGAGCATAAAAATTCCTTTCGGTTATTCTGTCTAACGTATCAGAAACATATTATTTCCTATTATTTGGATTCTCTACCACATGTATTATTATCCTTTTCAAAAACAAATCACCGAATCTACAAAATAATAGAATTATTGGAAAAAAGCCTCTGCGCCCGTGACGTTTACGTCAAAGGAACAGTCAGAGGTTATGTTTTGCAAATAATATAAATCGGAATAAACACAGAAATAATGTATTTTGCTGACGTTTCGGACAGTAATCTCTTTCCGTTTTCAAAGCTTTTTTTGGAAGAACTCTTATTTTGCTGTGTATGTCAAATACACAGCTTTAAGATTCTGTTTATGTTATTTCCATAGATACTAAAGATACTTACTACTTACACAGAACACAGAACTGATGATATTTTCTTTTAGATAATGTTGAGTTTGTTAAGTTCTCTTTTTGCAACTGTTTCTCTAAAGTCTCAAAGCAGCTTATTCATTTTAGTTAACATAATCCAATAGGTCACTATTCACTTGTATTACATTATCCAGAACATGCCCTCGCCTTACTACTTTTGGGAAACCAACAATGTGTTTTTAGTTTTCAAAACTAACTTCCTAATGGTAGTTCTGTCCCGCTGAAAATTGTGACTGCCATCTTAGCGTCAAAATTGCACTGGTGTGGTAATAAATGGTAATCATATCGAATTTACTTTACTTTAACTTATACCGTCTGCCTATTTTACGAGGATCACACCAAATATCTCGCTTAATATCTATTGAAATATATATTATAAGTGGGGACACGAGAAAATATACATTGGTGCAGCGAGACTGCTTTCCAAGAAAGGTTTTCTACGAATGTTTGGGTGGGTCTTTTAGGGACTACAGTAATTGGACCTTATTTTTATGATGGCAAGTTAACCGCTCGTAGATACCTTAATTTCCTGCAAAACGAATTTCAAGATTTTCTTTATGAATTAACAGAGGCAAAAAGATTAAATTATTCATATTTTCAACAAGATGGCGCTCCACCTCACACTGCTGTAATATGTACAAATTATTTAAATCAAGTTATGCCAGATAGCTGCATAGTGTGGATAGGCACCTATCGACCCATTCTATAGCTAGCTCGATCACCAGATATTACTCCCTTGATGAAGTTTTTCGTTCGGGGTTACATTAAAGACAAGGTATTTCAAACTGCCCCTGACAATATTGAGGACATCAAAATCAGAATTAGAAACGCATGTGAGGCAATTACTCCTGAAATGCTCCAAAATGTAATGCGTGAGGTGTCCCGTAGAGCACGTTTGTGTATTAGAATGCATGGTGCACAATTTGAGTATTTGTAGTTGGAGAAATAAATACACACATTTTCTTTCCAGTATGGTAGTAGGTACTACTGTTCTTTGCTTCTTTGGATGTTCATTTTGTACTTGTATTTTTATTTATGAGATATTTGTTTGTTTGTATTAAATTGTAATAAATAATTACTGAATTATAATTACTATAAAGTGATTTTTTACTATTATGGCATAGCTGATTTTTACGATTCAATGATAATGAATTATCGTTTTCGTAAAATATTAAACATTGACACTATCAGTAAAAATTTTTGTGACATGTTTTATATCGTAGGAAACAAAAAATATAAACGGAATTAATGGTGTCATGGCCTACTTTGAGATTTGTTCTTTTATTTTTGCACAAGAGCGTATGTCAAAGATAAATTGCGTTTTTCGATTTTTTTTTATACACATTAATATTTTTATTGTCTTTGCTGTTATCTTTTTAACTTTTTTCGTATCTCCTCAAATAAGGATGCTATAACCGTTTGTGGTTTCCTATTTTTCAGGTTTTTATAATATATCTCACAAAGTAGGCTATGATTTTCTAATTTTTTTGACCGAAATAAAGCTCACAGAAACTTTTACTAAAACGTTTTTCTTCTACAATATATATTAAGGGAGATATTTGGCATATCCCTCGTACAATGTATACAGACTGTATGTATAAATTTGAAATAAAAAATGAAAATAGAAAATATATCATCGCGTTTATAAGAAACTGATTACCACATATGAATTTTTTATTAGGTACTTTAATTAAGCCTGTAATGAAACAGATTTATCTAAAACAATGTTTTCTACGATGGTTATTAAGAACGTTTTTCTTGTTAATGGCATAACAGGTAATTCAAATAGGTGTAACATACGCGCGAAATGATAATTTTTTTTTATAATAAACTCCTTGGGCATGATTCCTCTCCGTGGCTTATAAATTTTGCAAATAATTATCCGGAGCCTCGAATACGGAGCGCAAGCTCACTGCGTTCAAACTTTGAAGCCCTCGACGCCGAGCGTCGGTTCACTTGTTGTCCGACGACGGTTATTGCCGTAAGCCAATCATGTTTGCTATGGTGAAATAAGTGGCGATCAACATGTTTGCAATTTTTCGCGCGGAATTCCATTTTTCTGAGAAGATGCTTTGAAATCACTGGCAACATGGAAACCTTGCAATACGATGTAAGTCTGATCTTTCTTAACATCTTATAAAAGAAAATAATCGTAGTTTTGTCCATAACAAGTTCGACATTCCTGAAAAACAAAAATATTATTTTTTAAACGGTTTAATTTTTGATATAAATAAACTACCTTTTAAATCTTAAATACCTTCCTGCTTCTAAAACATCCACCGTTATTTAATAGTGCAACCAACTTAGTTTTTATTTATAAAAAAGTATTACATTAACGCTACGAATTGTTGCCTTTGGAAGATATTGAAAATAACAAATATTGCTCTTGAACAACTTATTTATGTACACATATAATATAAAATCAAAGAAAGTTTTCATTTGATTAATGCTTGATTTTTATTATTTTATTTACTTTTTGTAGACGTTTCATATTATTTGTTATGCTTTATTTTAGACTACTCTTTTTTTGGCATATGGTGAGTCTAACAGCGTTACGGCACCGTCGCGGTTGTCTGTTGGGTGTACGCACGCGAGAGCTCTTCTGGATCAGCTTCTTTATGACATCAGCTCAACGTTTTAGAGTGCGTCTTCCTCACCGAATCGAAATATAAATCCAACTTAATTAATTTCCGTTATAATTTTTTAGTTAAATGCTGTAAAATAATTTAAAAAATAAAGGGAACGTTATCCAGGATCCTATTTTAATTTTAATCAATATTGGTGGACAAACTTATTTTCCATTTTTGCCCTCTTACAGAACATATAGCTAATATTTATTTTTAGTACTTTTGATGAACTAGAATTATTAAAAAGATATTCCATAGCAGGCAAATAACATATTTTCTACATTTAAATAGGAACCGGGTTGATTTAAATGGGTCCTGAGTTATCCTGTCAATTATTGTCTATGGATTTCAATAATTAAACTATGGTTTGCACTTAGAATTAGCTGATTAACCCGATCACTTCCCTGATTAAAATCTTAAGAGATTTCGATTTTTTTCTTTCGTTTGAAAAGCATTACTCATGTGTGGGCCTAGTTCGGCTTTGCTCGTTAAGCAAATATTTTGCAACCCTTATGTCTCACCTCCCAACCCCGGTTGAAATTTTAAGGATTCTGGATTATTTTTGTATAGACAGAAATACCTACCTACGTGTGTCATATTTGATTGTGGCGTGGCCATAAAATGAATAAAAGAAAGTGAGCTAGTGCCTTATTCCTCAAAAAGAAACAACAATGCAGCTACGGACACGTGTTTCGGAGTTATTGCTCCTCATCAGCGTAGCGTAGCTTAGCGAATATGTCTTAGGTGAGCAAAACTATTAAAGGTAGGAAAGTATAGTACACAGTACTCCATTTGCACTTTCATACCTCATGTGCCATATTTTGGGCCACAAATGAGAGCAGTCAGTACGGGGAGCCCTATGTGCACTGCTCTATTTCTACCTGGCAAATACAAAATAAAAGATGGAGGGCTTATGAGGTCAAATAATTAAAAAAAGTAAGCTTAAAAAATATGAGCCCAGTATGAAACGACTCAGAAGTGCTCACAGAATAACTTCTGATACTTCAAAAAGTGAAAAAATATTAAATGTCCTTTTTTGTACTTCAAACGTGACGAAAATTGCCTGTTTGCTAAAAATTAAAAATCAACCGCATTTTCAATCGTCAGTTCCTTGTCGCTACTTATTGAAAATCATACATGAAAAGTGTTTTGTAAGCTTTCATTTAGGTCTTATGAGATTTTGTCGTAAAGTGAAAAGAAACGATGGTGTAAACTAATAAAAATAAGTCAAAACCAATTTTTAAACAATTCTTATGACAGTTCTTGCAGGAAAATCTTAATTTATAATAAAAAAGAAATGTTTGCTCATAACTTTAAACAGCTTTAACTCGTGAACAATTCATCGTATGAAGGTCAATTCGAGCTCATTTTACAGATAATCTAATTCTCTTCAAAAAACCTTTAGTATCATTATTACCTAAAGCCAATCATAAAATAGCTGTTTGTCAAAATGCACTTGAAAATGACAATTTTTCATGTTTTTCCCTTTTATCTCCATTCACTCGTTATCAAAACGATTTTGTACATCAACATATTCAAAATTTGATTCTCTCAAACTTTCATTAGATACACTATATGCGTACGATCTATAGTTTTCAAGTTTTTATCGATTTTATCATGAAACAAGTGTTCTGACAGCGCGCTATAAAGATGTTTAAAACTTCATATCTCTGCCAATATTGATCGAATGGGAATTAAAAATAAAAGGAAATTTTTCGTAATCGTATTCTCTACAACTTTCATTTGAAACATTCTGCGATCCGAATGACCATTTTTTGAAACTTTAGCGAAAAGCGCACGGTTTTTCGTTGCGTCGCAAGACTGTCAAAAATTCAAAAACTCTATCTCGGCTCCAATAGGTCGTACGAAATTAAAAAGGAACAACGAAATTGTGCGGATTTTTATTACCTATAATTTTCACGTGTACGTATTTTACAATAAAATTTATACTTTCCGAGTTTTTTGCGAAAAACCGATTTCTTTTACCTATTTTCTCCGCCGCTCCCCTCCGCCGGCGTCTACGAGTGGGGACTTTTAATATGTTACAACATACCACAAAATAAACCCGTTGTCAACATTTCAGCCTTCTCTGAATTATTTCATCCAAATTTTCCCATTTTATTGGGCTAAATAGTTACTTAAAAATAGCGACCTGCAAATTCCAAATTTATCTATAAAAAAACAGATACTTTCTAAACGCTGAGTAAGTAGTAAAATATCGCATTTGGTGAAGAAATGGTAAAGACTAAAACACATTCTTATAGAATGACGATGAAATTGCTTTTTTATCTTTTTCTGTACGATACGTAGTTTCAAAAAATGGTAGCTTCAAAATGGCGTCCGAATGGTTTGACGATGGAGTGTAATGTTAAAATAGAAAACTAATGGTACCTCTACGATGAAAAATAAAAAAAGTTATATTTTACTGTAAATCCTAGTATTCTCTTAACGTAATTTGCACTATAAACAAAAAAAACCTTAAATACTGTTTTCCGTTGATTTTTATCATCATCTAGTTGCTGGATTTTTTGAATCATTTAAAGGACTTGTTCTAAGAATTTGACTTCTAAATTATACGTATATTGGTATTTTAGCAGTCAAGCAAATAAACGTAAACATTAATTTCAGTGAAATAATACTAGAGATTAAAAGCAGGTTAAAAAAATCTAAGTGATCATATTTTAACTAGAAACAGTATTTAAGACTTTTTATAATTATTACATCGCGCCAACAAAATGGCGAAGTTTACAAAAAAATATGATATCGCACATTTTTCTTGGGCAATAATTTTTTAATTTTTTCTTTCGTAGAGAAACAGCTAAAGATTCATTTTAAAGCTTACTTCTTTAAATTTGATTTTTGTCAATGTCATTTTCGATGTAAGGTGTCATTAATTTGCCTCTTTTTACCGTTTTAACGTTACACTTCAAAATATTCGAACGGCTATTACCAGGTCTTTGTTAAATGTGATATTTTACTACTTATTAACTGAATATAATTTGGAGGCATTCGTTTTTTGTACGTAAAATTTCAATTTTGTAGTCGCCGTACTTTAGTGTCGATTTCAGTAGTTATTTTTTTTTGTTACACCACCTAAAAAAGAGGTGTTTCTATCATCTTATTTTTCCGAAATATTCCATGCTTTGAATGCCGAGATACTGTATTATGCCTGTTTGTCAAATTTAAAGTATTTAATTCGTCGGGATGTTAATTTTCATTTCCGGACAAAGATACCCTCAATTTTATACATTATGCTCTACAATTTTTTACTGTATGAGGATGCTGGGGTGGCAATTCTCAATTTTCAATTGTTTCCCATACTGGAAGCCTAAAGCATATAATTGTGCCAAATTTTGAGTACCGTAAAATGGGAAGTGGCCCGAATTTTTATGTAGTCAAAAGATATTGTTATATTAGTGTGTATGGTTTGTAATTATCATTATTATAAATGGGATCCATTTCCCCCGGCGCATTCGCCAGAATTTGCGATTGTAAAACATTCTTACTGAGACTGCATCAGATCGGTTATGTACGTACTATAACTTTAAAAATTTTGTTTAGCAAATGATTGGAGTGTATAATAATTTGTTAAATTCGAGGAAATTTATCTACAATAAGCAAAATTTTAAAAATTAAGTGGATGTGCACTGTTCGAGTGATTCAAATTGATTTCCGAGGTACTAAATATCTCGCTTAAGCGATCTATTGTAGAAGAAGTTTTAGAAACAGTTATCCCATTTTTTGTGAGGTATATTTCAGTAAAAAGAAATTTGAAATCCATAGCCTACTTTGTGAGATATATTACAACAACCTGAAAAATAGGAAAACCACAAACGGTTATAGCTTCCTTATTTGAGGAGATACGGAAAAAGTTAAAGGGATCAAAGTTGACAGCAAAGATAACAAGAATAATAACATGTATCAAAAAATTCGAAAAACGCAGTTGGTTTTAACATATGCTCTTGTGCAAAAATGAACAAAACAAATCTCAAAGTAGGCCATGACACCATTAATTCCGTTTATTTTTTCTCTTTCCAACGATGTAAAACATGTCACAAACATTTTAACTGATAGTGTCAATATTTAATATTTTACGAAAAGTGCAATTATTTATATCATTAAATAAATAAATAAATGTCACAGAAATTAGACAACCCCCAATTCCAGAAGCCAGAGGCTTGTGCGGAAGGGGGTTACAAATATTTCATAAATAAAAATACAAGTACAAAATGAACATCCAAAGAAGCAAAGAACTATATAACAGTAGTACCTATTACCATACTGAAAAAAAAATGTGTGTATTTATTTTTCTAACTACAAATACTCAAATTATGCACCATGAAATCTAATACACAAATGTGTTTTATGAGACACCTCACGCATTACATTTTGGAGCATTTCAGAAGTAATTGCCTCACATGCGTTTCTAATTCTGGTTTTGATATCCTCGATATTTGCAGGGGCGGTTGAAATACCTTGTCTTTAATGTAACCCCAGACGAAAAAATCCAGGGGAGTAATATCTGGTGTTTGATAGAATGGGTCCTAGGTGCCTATCCAGCTATCTGACATAACTTGATTTAAATAATTTATACATATTACAGCAGTGTGAGGTGGAGCCCCATCTTGTTGATAATATGAATAATTTAATCTTTTTGCCACTGCCACTTTCGTAAGGAAAATCTTGAAATTCGTTTTGTAGGAAATTAAGGTATCTACGAGCGGTTAATTTGCCACCATAACAATAAGATCCAACTACTTTAGTCCCTAAAACACGCACCCAAACATTCGTAGAAAATCTTTCTTGGAAAGCAGTCTCTCTGCACTATTGAATATTTTCTCGTGTCCAATAATGCATATTTCTATTGAAAAATTCATTATTACAAAAGTTTGATTCGTCCGCACTGTCTTTTTTATGCGACAGTTTCTCTGAATTTGCCTCAAAGAGATTTCTTGATTTTGGTTAATATAATTCAATACTCTATTCACTATTCTTACATTATCCGCAACATGCCCTCGCCTTGCTTACTTTTTTTGAAACTGAACCATTCGTTTTTAGATTTTGAACTAACTGCTTAAGATAGTTCGATTTGGTTGCGGGGCATCTGGAAATCTATCTTCGTAAACCGCGACTGCCATCTCAGAGTCAAAATTGCACTGACAATATATGCTAATCATATCGAATTTGTTATTATAGTGTAAACTTATCTTAGAACTCGACAACGAAACATACAACAGTGACAATCCGTCAAAGTTAATAACTGTATACTTTATTTTTCACTAATCATGACATCTGATTTTTACGATTTAATGATATGAATAATTGTGGTTTTCGCAAAATATTCAATATTGACACTATCAGTTAAAATGTTTGTGTCATGTTTTATATCGTTGGAAAAAATAAAATAAACGGAATTAATGGTGTCATGGCCTACTTTGAGTTGTTCTTTTCATTTTTGCATAAGAGCGTATGTCAAAGCCAACTCCGTTTTTCGAAATTTTTTTATACACATTATTCTTATTGTCTTTGCCGTCAACTTTCATCCCTTTAACTTTTTTCGCGTCTCCTCAAATAATGAAGCCATAACCATTTGTGTGGCAGGCTATGGATTTCAAATTTCTTTTTACTGTTTTTAAAACTTTTTTCTTCTACAATAGATATTAAGCGAGATATTTGGTGTGGCCCTCGTAAAATAGACAGTATATATAATAAAACCGTGCCTAATTGAGTAAGTACTTGATACATTTTATTAAAGGTATAGGTGAGAATTTTAAAGATTTGACGTTGACAGTTCAAACCGTCAGAATTATCTAGCGGGTGAGTATTGCTTAGTAACGGCCAACCAAAGCTAGGTGAAGAATAAGCAATTATTTTTGTAAAATTATCGCTTATTCCCATTTGATGTTTCTTATTGGCTAAATTTATAATAAGGGAAATAACCAGAAAGGTTTACCCCAATCGGTTAAGGTCTTTTAAAGTTTTACTCGATATTCGGTTAAACCTAAACCAAACTTGTTAACAAAACTTGCTGATAAATTATGTCCTATATATAAATTTCATCCAGTTATTCTCAAGATATTTGCAAGCAAATATTTCTGGGTAAGTGGCCTCCATTTTTAAAGTATGCCGAAAAACGCAAATCTGTCTTATCCGTTTTTAATGTAGACATTTATAATCCACTAGCCAAATAACACAGTCAGGCCCGGAAATAAATAATTGTCGCTCCCTATACTCACCTTAAGACGAAAATCTAACGATCGTTCGCTTCGCTATTTATGCCAATGGAGCCCCTTCTCACAGTTCAGCTCCTACTTGACATAGCGCGATGACACACAACGAATGACACTCTCGACACCTTAAGCTATTGAATTTTAAAATTTTAATAGAAATGACTTCAGCAGATTAACTCCTGCATACATAAATAAATTATACCTACGGTGACGATTTGACACCAGACGATTTTCTATTTGATTGCGTTTTTGGCTATTTTAGCCATAATGTTCAATTCTTGCGAGAAAATCAAATAGCGATAATCGCCAATAATGTACTGATATGCTTTAGATGGTTTAACTATGTCTCGACCGTCTACGATAACATACTATTTTTATAGTGTCAATTTTTATACGAAACTTTCCTTTGCCTAATGATTGAACTACTTTGAATTACCACTTTTAGTTGTTGCTGTGAACGTGGGTGAAATATTGCGTTTTGTATAATACATTTATGTATTTCCACTTTACATGTTAATTCATCATGAATGATGTGGCAATGCTGTTGTATTAGAATGTAGCATAAAAGGCTATTATTACTAATAACAAAACATACACATCCAGTTGGCATTTCCAATAAAAATGATGTGTTTTATAACATTTGAATAATCAAATTTACCATTTCTTCAACCCCATATTCCTTATGTTTAGCACTGAAATCCACTAAAGCTGACAACTATTTGTTAAGTATAGTGTATAACTATTTTGTACTGTTATTGTTAATACCATACTTTAGTAAGTCTTGTATATTAATCATACTTTAGTTACATTTTATTTCATTATCATTTTTATTTTTGTACAGTTCCCAGTTCTTCCAGACGGCTTCATCCTAAAACATCACTTTATTTAACTACTGTTAACACTTAATGATTAATGTGAGACTATACAGATATATTATGCCAATTCATACTTTCCATTATTCCTAATATTTAGGTGTAAATGTTAAATTATTATTATTATTATTAAATATTAGACTTACCCCTATGACTTATAGGTTATCCAATAAATTATAACAAATCAACATTTATTATCGTAGACTTTATTATCAACTTAATGTAAAGTACTGACTTCTAGTATATGAACCAATAGTTTAGTATTTACAGAGTGGTTTATTTGCATATTAGTAATACTTACATAATTCCTTACCAGATGGCGTTACCTTTTACAAAATAGACTTTTAACTGTCACTATTGGTATAAGCACTAGCGATTAAAATTTTCTTTACTTTCGCTAATGTAACTGCATTTCAAATTCAATTTGAGTAAATCAAATAGTAATAATATTAGATAATTTTATTAATCTTTAATTACACGACCGGAATTGTAATTATTGTATATCCCAACTTGCTGTATTAACTTAGTTCCTTTCAATTTATAAAGTTCTTTCCTGGTTCATTTTTTCTATACGAAGTTTGTTTTCTTTATTCAGATAGTGGCATAGAACAGTCATATTTTCTATTCGACTCTTGAAATTGGAAGACCACGTGCTCATTCACGAAATTACAGTAATTTTTCAAGATTACAACTTTGGCGTCGTAAATTTATGGTGTGCTTACATCTTTTATTAATAAAAATATTAGTAATTATTATTTTAACATTAATTTTTTATTGATTTTTTTAAAATTAATATATCTGTATTTTTTTATATGGTTTCACATTTATCAATCAGTGTTACTAATTTATTTTTCTCTCTTGTCCCTCGTGGCTTCAGTTCATACCAATTTAAAGTTAAAATTCATTTTAAATTTACAGTCAAAATTCATATTAAAAGTCATATTTAAGATTTAAATTTGTATTTAATATATGGTTCATTCTATGTCTTATATAATTATAATTCATTTAATTATAATTTTTGACTATATCGTTTTCTGTACACTATAATTTTCTCTGTAAATAGTGCATTTGAGAATATTTTGAGGTTTAATTATTATAATTAAGATTGTGCACATATGTTGTGCTTTTGTTCTGTTTTTAACATTCTATTGATCAAAATAGATGAAAACAGTTTGTGCTCACCGATTAATTGATTATTTACAAGCTATGGTCATAAAACAATTTTCTTTTCATACGTGGATAGAAAGTGTACGAGACTATACATCAAATATTTCTTGACAAGGGTTTATTCCCTATTTTAGTATTAGTGAAATGTGATCTACTCCATTAATACAAAAGCCGTATAAATCGAAACAAAATATTTTAAAAGGCTCCTGTCAAATATCGTAATGGTTAATGGTAAATTTCGACCTGCACGGCGGAGGTTCAAAGTATATACTGTGTAAATTTTACTTTCAAACATTGTTTACCTGTCAATTATTGTTCTTTTGTACTTTGTACAATGTTCAAGCATGATGAGATGGGGATTTTAAATTACTTGGCTTTATTAATTTGGTTATTTTTTAGTGATTTTGTTATATATATAATTTTAATTTTCGATATAGAAACTAGATTCTATTTTATATACATGCTGTTATACTCCTCGCAGCACCGCAGAGTATACACTTTTCAAAAATTGTAAATATCTTCTTGTTCCATATCGTTGTTAGTCATTAAATTATGAATATTTTTTTTCTGTAAGCCCGGCCATTAAACTATTTGTTCGTAACATTTCTTAAGAAAAAAGTATATGCCAACCATCACGCCACTCTCTCTGATAAATAAATAATTTTGTAGTTAAATAGGTCTCCGACTGTATAGTCATCGTTGAACATTAAATTTTTATATTAACGTTAATCTTGTTAATTCGTTTGTTAAACTTAATCACGATTGATTTTTTGTTTTTTCAATCATTCAATGATTTTAGAAAAAAAATTAGTTATTGATCGAGGTCGAAAAATATTGACTCAATGGTATTTTATATAATTGCCTGTTCTGTTGGGAACACCTTGAATAAGTATAATATTTGCCATCCTCTTTCCAGTTCAGTCAATTACTTCCACGTCCAGTGGAATTATAGTAACGCAAACAATTTTTTTCTTTTCTTGATGTATGCTTAAAATATCATGAAACGTCGAGATTTTAAATTTGAGCAAAAAAAAATAATAAATTCCTGTCTGTCGGTCGATCTGTAACTTTTTTTTTTGTGCGCACGTTTACTCTGGAACCGTTTACGATATTGACTTGAAATTTGGTACACTTATGTATTATAACGAGATCTAGAACTTGATCTAATTCCGTTGGGGGTCCGTGGGGGGGGGGTTAAATAGGGTAAATAAGGATAAATAGGCAAAGGAAGCAAGTAAGAGTCCATAAAATTTAGGGCATGTATTTTTTTGACATCATTTTATGAGATAGAGTGGTAAATTTGTTTTAGACTGGTTTTTCCCGATTAAAAATTGAATATAAATTAAAATAAATATTAAGCTTTTTATAGAAGCCTTTCAAATTGAATATCTTGCAGCAAGCCATGAAAAACAGATGAAAAATTGCACAGCATCTGTCAAAACCATGTCCTTTATTAAACAATTAAATATATCTAGATGTCCTGCAGTCCATGATAATTATTACAGGTTATAGGTTTGTGTGAGGAGTCGAGAGGTAAGAGGTTTCTTCAAATCTAGTTTCGATTGTTGGCACGCGAAAACTCAGATTCGACAAAACTTCAGCACAGTCATATCTATTGTGTACCACATTGAACAGAAATATTAAGGAGTGAAGCTTTCTGCGATTGGCCAAACTGATAAATGAAAATCTACTGAGAAGTACATTATGTGATGATCGAATTGGGGGATATATTTTCAATGGAGTCACTATATTTCGAGTACCCTAAGTACCAAATTAAGCTCGCATATTCTAACTTAGATTTTACAAACGCGTTAAACAGTATACATAATACTTGAGTGTCTGTAAAGCCATATGAATTTCTAATGACAAAACCAAGGTTCTTTGAAGATGCTGATACAATATTTTCAATATACTTTGAAAATGACAGCTTATGATCAAATGTCACTTCAAGATCACAAAAGTATTCAGGACATTCAAGAATTGTTTCATTCAGTTGATAAGCGAACTCAAAAGCATTATTTTTCCTATGGTATGAGACAATCTTGCATTTGACAGCATTTAATGGCAGAGTATTACTATTACACCACTCATGAAGCTTATTTAGGTTATCTTGTATTCTATGACAGTCCTCCAAGATACTGTACGAGTACAATTTTAGGTCATCAGCATATAACAAGCATGGTATGTCTATCGAGTCTACAATATCATTAAAAAAGGCAACAAACAACAAAGGGCCCAGGACAGAGCCTTGCGACACACCAGAAGTCGCCGAAATCTCGAAGGACTTATGACTACAGTATTCCACATATTGTTTCCGCATACAAAGATAGGATTCAAAAAATGTAAGAAGTGGGGACGACGCGACAGTCCCACATTGTTTAACTTATTTAAGAGAACTCCATGGTCTAGTTTGTCAAAAGCCTTCGAGAAATCGGTGTATATTACGTCAACTTGAACATTAGCATCCAAATATTCAGACATATATTGTGTTATGTAGCAGAGCTTGGTCACTGTTGATCTTCCATGTTGAAAGCCGTGTTGACTTGGTGTAAGCTGTTCTTGTACGTGAGAATAAAGTGGTTCATGCAAGGCTATCCCAAACACTTTAGCTAAGCTACAGATGATGGTTATTCGATGGTAGTTTTCAATTTTATTCCTTTCACCTTTTTTGTATACGGGGCAGATACGAGAAAGCTTCCAGATCTTCGGAAAGGTACAAAGTTTCAGAGATAAGTTAAAGATAAAAGTAAGTGGTTTGGCAAGAAAGTAAGCATGTCTCTTACTATGAAGGCTGGAATATCGTCCGGTCACTTAGTAAATTTAGGTTTATATTAATTTATCAAAAAATTTTCTCTAATTACAAATAACTCATCTGTTTATTGTCTGAAAGTTATTTGTGGCATTCTTCGAATATTCTTTCCTATTATTTGGGTTTTCTACCACATGTATTATTATCCTCTTCAAAACAAATCACCGAATCTACAAAATAATAGAATTATTGGAAAAAAGCCTCTGCTTTTCATAGCTTAGTGCAAGATATGGATATTTTTAAAACCATAGAAAAAAGTGGGGGTTAGGTACTTTCTAAATCACCCGGTATACAGAGAATACCTGGTAGAATTTAATTTTATAATAATTATTTATAAAATATCAAGTAATGTTGACAATTCTACAATTTAAATTTCATTTTGTCAATATATTTAGATTATGTCTATTATTATTAAAAGTCTATTATTATTACTATTACCGCACTGACGGAGTTTAGCATTAACTATTCCACCACACAACCAGGACACATACACACAGACAATTACACAACTACCATACCCTACGACATTGCCATCTGCCGCAACTAAGATTTTAACTCAGGATTGGTACCGCGACTAGTCGTGTTGCCTCTCACACAACTCGGTAGCACATTAGAAACGCTACTAAACGTCTATACCCTAACCGGGATTCGAACTCGGGACTCCTTAATCTCAAGCCTGACGATTAACCATTTAACCACTGAGTCGGCTTTGTGTCTCGAATGCGTTCTCGAACGAGTTTTTAGCTTTCCAAAAAGTTCCTTAATATTTAACACAAAAGTTGCGTTTCGCATCCTAATTACAAAAGTAACTATATGAGTTAGATGAATAGTTTTTTTTTTATACATTTATTTAACGTCGGCCTATTTCCGCTACTGAGGCCTAACACCGACGCCTGTAGGCGAGCTACCCCCAACCAGGAATTTTGCCGAACCTCTTCCCTTAAGAAGAGTAGGGATCTTTTACTTGCCTAACATTTAATAGACAAGGGACCGACGGCTTTACATCCCCTCCGAAGGATGGTATATCTCTTATACAACCCTCGCCTAAGGTTGTATAGCTTCCGCGCATACACTGATATACAAGCCGCTGGAAGATGTGTGAGGCGAGAACGCGGTTTCCGTTGGAATGGTCACCATCCAAGTACTAACCGCGCCTGTCGTTGCTTTACATCGCATACCGAAGTATGTACATAGTAAAGACGCACCAACGCTCGCCCCCCAGATGAATAGTTATTACTTATTACTTTCCCATAATAAAGTAGTAAAATGTGGCTTAGCCTGTTCTATGTAATTTCTCTCTCGTTTTCCTTCGTTATAAAATACGGATACGTATCGAGAATATAAATATAAGATGGAAAGCCGATATGAGAATTATATGCGCTGCTTTAAACTCGACAACACCGTAACCGATAATGCAACACATTACATTGAATATGATTTGGAAAAATTGATTTCGACCGTGTAAAGCGAAATCGAAATGGAGTGCGCCGTGTGATGAAAAATGACTTTTAGCTTATTTTATACTGCTATTAAAGGAACCGAGGTTATATAGACCGGTAGGAATTTTACTGAAATATAAAAAATATATGCAGTTCTCCAAAACTGGAAAACAAAAATGAAGAAAAGCCTATTTACATATTCATCGAACTGTTGTTAATTACTCTTTTTAAATAACAATACTAACCTATTAAATTGAGAGTATTAGAGTGTATCATATAAGGTCACTTTTAATTTTTTTGCATAATTTTCCAGACATTGCATAAAAGGCGTTTCTAAGGTTATTCAACACATTATATATGAAGGTCATCCACAAATTATATTGTAAATAAAGAAGTTAAAGAAATTAGCTCGAGGAACACAAGAAGAAAATAAAATGATTACGTGACGTAAATGACAGAACTAAAACGTAACCGAAGCACACTTTACAATACATACACTTTGTTTCATAAAATTTGAATTTGCTTTTCAAAAAATTATTGAAATGTTTAACGGCACTTTCCTCGAAAACGGTTGGAGTTATCAAGTTCTACCAAGTGTACCTTTTATACGTGGAAATGACGCCCTCGTCAGATTTTCTGGTCAGAAGTACCACAACGTTTTTTTTCGTCATATATTATGTAATACATAAATTATTGTTTCTTAGAATAAAAAAAGTTGGCGAAGATCAGTCAAGAGGCTGTTGAGTTATTGCAAAAAAACGAAAAAATAATTTGAACTTTGACACCCTGTATCTTTTTCCACAGCATCGTTTTACTAAAGCATATCCTCATTTGGCTCAAAGAATCTACTCCTGAACTATGGCCTCTTATTAATGGTCCACCCTGTACAATATGATTTCTTGGTTTTTGAAAATAAACACATCGCAGGAGGTTAAGTATTTTAAATGTGAAACAAAATTAACTTCACCTACAAATGGAATTGGTACCGGTCTATATTAAAAAAACTCCAGGTCTATATTTAAAAAACTCCAATCACATGCCATCTTAGGTGATGATTGGTGGGATATATCATCCTTCAGAGAGGATGTAAGCGACCGGTTCCACAATGAAATATTCTTCAGCCAAATTTCCAGATTAGAAGTATGCCGTCTCCCAGCGTCGATGATTGGTTTTTGTTGTTGAACTAAACCGACGTTAAAAAAAGAATAATGACGCGACTTGTTTCATCGGTCTTAACAGGTTAACGTATTATTAATTTAAAATACCCTTTGTAAGGTTGAAACCCTCTGAAAACCTCAAAATAATTTTATCCAAAGTATAAATCTATACACGCGACCACCTTGGAATAATCTTCTATTTTCGAGGATATCTCGATTCTATTAAACCCTACGACGTGTACTCCTAATCGTGGAGATTTTCAGGTAGGGGATGCCTTATACCTCCATCAAATCTTATCTGCCGCGTAAGATCTTTCCATTACGGCTCCTCTAGATTATAGTCTGGCTGGGAATGTATTTAGGAAATTAAGTGACATTACACTTGTGTCTGAATATTAATTTGTGCACTCCGGATGTATACGTAGTTTCTGAGTTTCTTCGGTCACTGCAAACCTAAGTGGGGCAGATTTTTCAATTCGGAAAGTTACAGATGAAACTTCTCTCTGAGAGTTTTATACTTTAACAATTATTGAATTAAAAATATATTGCATTTTTTAAAGATTAAATTATATATTTTTTCACTTCATAAAAAACCTTACAATGAGGACGAGAGTTTGCAGGTTATAAGCATTGCATTTTTTCATGCTCCTAAAAATATAGTACATTCCAAAAAACTATCCACAATAAATTTGGACATATGGATATTTTTAAAAACTCAAAAACTCGTCAAAAAAATAATAGGGGGACACACTTTCTTATGAATGGACCTAAGATAGCTGCACACCAGGAGCCACCCTACAATTTTTTAAAATGAAACACCCCATGTTTCTTTAGATTACTAGTTTACACTTATTAATTACAAAGATGTATATAATTGCGGGGATTAAAGCGAATAGTTTGGGAGCTGCACATTGTTTTGAATTAAAATAGATTTAGAGTAATATATGATTCAGTACCAAATATTACTTTATTTAGTGTTCAAACTGACTTTTATTGACCTCCATGCAATGATACAGTCGCATTCTAAACGCATTATTAAAACTTGTGGCGTTGTGTTGACATTCTTGAATAATTCTTAGTCGTGAATCATCTAGCAACGCTTTTAAAGTTGCATATACTTTTGTCTTCAAACACATCAACAAAAAAGTATAAAGGAGTTAAGTCTGGTGATCGAGGTGGTTACTCCATCATCGGACCTCTTCTACCTACTATCATTAAGACATTGATGGCCAGTTACAACAAAATGTGGGGGTCTTGTTGAAATGCAAGGAAATTTTCAGAAAGAGTTTCGTAGTTTTATAATATACCGTTAATTTGTAGATCAACTGCATCTCTAAGTAGGTAATTCCAAATAAGGCTCACCATTTAGGGTTTCGCCAATAAAGAAGAGTTCAGCAATATGATCTACTAGGACACCACACTAAATATTCAATTTGTAGGGTCTTTGCGTATGAAATTCTCGCATATTTGCAATTGTGCCTATTGACTAATTCATTTGAAGTAAATATACATTAATCGGAGATGCAAATGTTGTACAAAGGATTAAACTTTTCTGTTGCTTTAGATAATTGTGATGAAGACTGCTGATTTTCTAAAGAAACTGTTCCTAAAACTGCTACTGTGCAAGTATGTCCTCCTATAATTTTCCTCTGTGACGTATTTGTGCGTATTTTGCAAAAATCAATATATCCAAATTTATTTAGACTGGATAGTTTATGCACTATATAAGAAATCTTGTAAAGTGATATTGTAGTGTTAAACATAATATTTTTAGTCGCAAACTCCTCTATAAATCCTTATTTTACTATAAGGAAAGTAACCAGACTGCAAACCAAAGTTACAAATCTGGCGCGTTAAGTGTAATAATTGCATATTACCATCAAAACGCTAATGCTTCGATTGCAACAAACACCAGCCGAAAGACTGATCCTACTTAATGGAGCTCCCTTGCCAGTCGTCACACACCACTTGCAGACTGCAGTTTCGAGCTGTTGGCTCTCGTCAGTGCAAGGTAGGTATGCAACGACCGACATGAGAATCCTTTGACTATAGTACATCCCATTACACTTAACGCGCCAGATTTGTAACTTTGGTTTGCAGTCTGGTTACTTTCCTTATAGTAAAATAAGGATTTATAGAGGAGTTTGCGACTAAAAATATTATGTTTAATATTCCGCCCTCTAAAAGCACATTTGAACTGATATTGTAGTGGATTGTCTATGGAATACACCAATAGAAGATTGTCAAAAATAAAATATAATACATTGTAGAAAAAAAAATCACACCAAAGTGACATATCACTAGGATCGCTTTCTTTAAATTTTACAAAAACTTGCTTCTAATTCGCAGAAAATTTATTCCGTCAAATATACGGCTGTGGAAATTTCCACTTAGACACCATCTACCGCCCCCGCAAATGCTCTTACAAGGGCTTAAAATACTGTTAACGTTTCTTTTTTCCTATGGTTACAGTGTCATTCGGTGGATTTGTCGGACATGCTGTATAAACAGATTTTGCTGCATAATTAGATATTTGGTTCTGACATTTTGGATGACTAATTGCTTCGAACTTTTCAAACAATCAAGCAAGTTTCAAGCCACCCGCCGAACAGAGCTGCGATGCAAGAATGCCGAATGAATAAAGAAATTATTAGCAGAACGGTTATGATCTCGCAGAACATAATATTTGTACACAATTTCTTCGAGGTTATTAGCGGTCGCTCTTAAGTGTCTAAAAAATAAATACACTAAAATTGCTCTAACAGCACTCTGGAAACAGAATTAAAATGTGAGGAAGGTAAAAACTATTTTGTATTAAAAAATATTGAGAACAATTTTCTTACTTTATTTTTTATGAGTATCGATAAAGGCGGCACAAACAAAAGAGGTTGTATATATAGGTCAAACGAGGAAAATTATAAAAACTTTTTTTTTTTATAATTGAACTGCAACTACTTAAAATTATGAATTTAAATTTTACGCAGTCGTCCAGTGAATTGGTCGGAGTGTTGCCAGCATGGTTTTTTGAGTTAAATCCTAGTGCAAATTAGGGCTGGATTGAAGAAAAACGGGCTAGAATTTAAAGAATCGAAACATTTTTTTGGCAGAAATCTATGAAGTTGTATATTATTGCTACTATGATATTCCACAATAACGAATACACTCTTATTTTATGGATCACTACATATTACTTCCGCGTTTAGTGGAAGTATTAGTAACGCAATATTTTTTTTAAATAGACTTAAAATGTTATATGTCGAGGTTTTAAATTTAAACGAAAACAAAAAAATCTGTCTGTAGGTCTGTCTGCCTGTAACTTTTAAACTGCAGTCGTGAAAGACGAGAAAAATATGTAGTATTTGTTGAGAAATTTTGTGTTCATTATTTATTTTTTGATACGTGTAAATTTGGAACAGGACACGATTGTGATACACGGGGTACTAACGTACTAGAAGCTGCAAAAGATACTTGAAAGCACATAAACGGGCTAGTGCTGGCAATACTGATTGTTTGCCGCCGCATACAAATTCGTATAAATATGGCGAGCCAAGTCTGCTGCTGCTCACAGCAGCAAAATGGAACAACGAGTCTACCATGAGCTCGCCTAATTAACCGGACGGCAACCTGGACGTTCAAGTAACCTTTTCTGGAGGTGTTTCAATTCTTCGGAATTTTTAGTGGCAGTAGCATGCTATGCTTCAAAACGATTGATTGCCTTTTATTTGCTGTCCCGGCGCACGCGCCAAAAACTATAAGGTAATCCGTCAACAAATAATTTAATAAATAATGTGTTTTCTCCAATTCCACTTAAGCTAAATCTTTCAAAAAAAAGTTCTTCAAAATCGGAGAACCTGGTGAAGAGTGAAACCGTTATAAAACAATAAAGTAATAACTTTATATTTAGCGAATGAACTATTAGAACCATACATACATTTGTAGAGCATACTCTACATACTAACGATTAAAAATGAGTATAAGGTACCTTAATACTAAATTATCCTATGAATTTATTCCACTTTCGAAGACATATTCAATTAATTCTTTTTAGATTCGAAATTATTATTATTACATTGTTTGGTATTTTCGAAAAGTTAATTGAATATAATGAGACCTTTATAAAACGACAAATCAGAATCGCAATAAAAAAGTCATTTGCATATATATGTATATTTCTCACTTTAATTTTAGTTCTTAAATAATCTGGAATCAATATCTTTTTTATCTTTAAAGTCATATCTAGTGTTCTAAAAAGCATTCGCTGTTTAACATTCATATGAATTACTTCAAGCATTATATTTGTTTGTGTGTATATGAACAATATCATATATCCCATAATGAGAAGCGATATGGGAATATAATTTGTTGCTGTTTGAATTCAAGCACTAAGAAATAAAGTGTACAATTAAATGTTTTTAATTAATTTCTTACGATATACATAGCCTTTCAAATAGAAAACGCCGAGATATACCTATGCTCGAAATGAGTCTCCCAACATAATAATTTTAAAACTGTTTCTTTATTCGGTAGCTAACCAAACAATAGCTTTCAGACGAGAATTAATTTCTAAATATCGATTGACTTTGATAATGTAAGCGTATCGCGAGGTACACCTCTGTCCGCTATCTGCTTCTATTTCCTTATAAATGACTTTTGCTGTAAACAAATAATGTATAACGGCGTTGATTCTCGGAGAATTGTTTATTTCTGCAAATCGATAGGTTCAAGTACATGTTTGTAATAAACCGCACATTTCTTCTGAATAAAATATTTGAAAACTAGTTGCATGTATGTTAATTATCCTTACTATGTACGAACCGGCAATAAAATGCACGCTATACCTGAAATGGCGTATGACATGTAGAGGGGGAAATAATATATCAAATTTCTCGAGTGCTTTTATTTTATGTCATGGTTATATTACACTCGAAAATTTTTTTTAACAGAGTTCAAGTAAGAATTTGTGAGTAGTGTAGAGAACATTTTAGGGAATAAAATGTGTAAGACTCTTTAAAGGTTAGAGTTCTACGACAAGTACAAAAGACATTTTGTTAAAATGAGAAATCAGGTTATGAATAATCTCATAAAAGAAAGAAAACTTACAAGGTGCATTTAGGAAGTAATAGATGCTGATTTCGAAAGAAGATCAAATATTGGAACGATGAATAATAATAACTATTCCAGTAATTTGTGGGGATCAACTGTATCTGTAAGTAATTCCAAATAAGATTATTTTGGTTTCTGCCAATAAAAAATAGTCCAACAATATGATTCCCTAAGATATTAACCAAACATTTAATTTTTGAGATTATCCACTTTCGGTTTAATTTTTGAATCGCGCCTCTACTACAATTAACTTTCAAGTTTAGCGATAATATAACCTTTATCCAACACTTTCATATAAAGTGATCTTTATTGATGAGATTTTAAAGATATAAAGTGGCCCATAAGTCACTAGTGTGTTAACGTATTGAGTATACTTTAGGTCACTAATCTAGACTAGGTAAAGTGATTTAGTTACTGAAGAGTAATTTTAATATAAAAAAAGTCCAAGCAGTTTATTTATTGTCTTTATTGTACGGAAAATTAAGAAAACAAAGAATCCACTAACATTTATTTATTTATATTTATGCTAACATTTATTGTCATCATATTCGATTTTTCACAAAGAAAACTGCTCTCCTGTACATAATTTTTCTCTATATTAGTAACGATGTCCGTATCGCCTGACTCGTTGAGCTGCTCTCCCTGTATTTTTTAAAAGCTTTTATTAAACTTTTTTTTTTATACATTTATTTAGCGTCGGCCTATTTCCGCTACTGAGGCCTAACACCGACGCCTGTAGACGAGCTACCCCCAACCAGGAATTTTGCCGAACCTCTTCCCTTAAGAAGAGTAGGGATCTTTTACTTGCCTAACATTTAGTAGTCAAGGGACCGACGGCTTTACATCCCCTCCGAAGGATGGTATATCTCCTATACAACCCTCGCCTAAGGTTGTATAGCTTCCGCGCATACACTGATATACAAGCCGCTGGAAGATGTGTGAGGCGAGAACGCGGTTTCCGTTGGAATGGTCACCCATCCAAGTACTAACTGCGCCTGTCGTTGCTTTACATCGCATACCGAAGTATGTACATAGTAAAGACGCACCTACGCTCGCACTTTATTAAACTTGCAATGTTAGTTAGTTTGTTTAGGTCAAATCTTGCAACCAAAATTTCGATTAGTTCTAATTAAGCTAAAGCTTTGAAATTTTTCACGTTTATAAGTCCGATGACAATACGCTACTTGCATTTTTTTATTTTTGAGAGAAACACTGTTGACTTTGACAACTGACAAAAAATCGATGATATGATATTTTAATAATTTTATTGTTTGTCACTGAATATAGCTCATGACAAAAAAAATTTTCAGGCGTTTTGTTCTTGTATACACACTAAATCGCATTTTAAATTTTTTTACCCTCATACATAACAGTGTGGGGATGGTTATGGGGGTGGTTATGAGGTTGATAGTGGGGGTGACTGTTGTCAAAAAAAGTTTTTGGACCTTGACTTTTCGTACATGCCCTAAATCTCTTAAATGTTAAGAGATCATTTTTGCTCGAAAATAAATTTGCAAAAAATGTTTTCCAATGGCGTGCCATAATTTCAGTCGAAAACGTTTACGTCGTACCCCAAATCTACGACACTGATTATAGCTGGCGATTAATTTTTTTCACGTTAAATACAATTATACTCGTGTATTGTACATATAAAATTTCATTTCAATATTTACATTTGTCCGAAAGATATTTAAGAAAATAATTGTAATTTTTGACAAATTCAACGCCGGTGTATCTTGTAAATATATGCTCTAATGACAAACGTTTATTTTCTTTTTGCATGAGGAAGACGTTCCTTCATTTATGATATTTCATTATGATGCACCCTGTATACATATTTTCCCTGTATACTAGTAAGCTGATGTGCACTTTATAAATACTTTCTTACATTTTTCCTGTGGCTTTAAAGTCGACAACACCTAAAATACCAGATAATTCCTTTCGGATCCAGACTTAAATTGAAACTTCAATTGTGAAAAGCAATAAGCGAGTTTTCTTTCAGTGTAGATTGACCACAAGAATTTTGTTATTGGCCACCTGCTGGAATTGCACAGATTCCCACCCTTCTAAAATGTCACAGGCATTGCAACTTAATTTTTATGGTCAACCTCGAACACCTCAAAGGCATTCGGACGATGAGTCTTATTTTTTACGAATCGAAACACGATCTGTTTCTCGCCCCAAAAATACAGTGCACCAACGCCTCTTTGAAACACAATGGCCCCTGATTTAATCATTAAAAACCATTTAATGATTACGCAAGTATATAAAAACTCTGTAGTCGCTCTAATCACAAATCATCACTCTGGATCATAGCAAAAGACACTCGTCTGTGATAGCGTGTAAGAAATTGTTTTAGTAGTGTGCGTATGGTTATACGGTTGCATTGCCACTAACAAATAAATATTTGTTTGTGTTACGTTATGTAGTGAATTGTTTCAGTGAAATCTAGCCATAATGTCAATTGTTTTTAATCATTTGCGCTGGATTTATTCAATGTTCATGTAAGTCTAAATCGTCTGGTTGTGTAACGATAACCTAATGAAGTAATGGTGATTATTTATTAATAAGTCGAACTCGTTATAAAATATATAAACTATTGATTTTAATAATATATCAAAATACATATAATATTATACAATACACTTGTGGAAAATGTAATTGCAAAACCCGTGCGATCGGAATATATGAGCTAGCTATAAGGAACGTCGCTAGATTTTATTAATCCATAATTCAAATTAAATGACGCCTAGACTCCTAGGATTTTCTATCGGTCACCTTAACAAAAAGTCGTTTTACTTTCTTACGTGAGTTTCGGTTTATTAATGAACCATCGTCAGAGAACTGAGAAATGACTTTAATATAGACTAGATTATAATTAAACAAATTGCAAATAATAATGGATACACCGAGGCAATATGGTTAAAAACAAATAACGTGAAATGCTTCAAAAGCTTTATATGAGTAATTATGGTGTACACCAATAATAACAAATTCAATATGATTATCATTTATTGTCAGTGCAATTTTGACGTTCAGATGGCAGTCACAGATTACGGAGATAGATTTCAGATTCCCAGTCAAAGTCTTGACGTTTACAAATTATTATTGTAAATATAAAAAAAATCATTTTATTTTCAGTCGGTCGTCCCAATTTTTTGAAACAACATAAAAAAACATTATATGCAACATGTAATCAAAATAGATGACTCAGTAAATGTAGAACTATACTTAATCTAGTTCATGCGTGTGATATAGATTCGTTTCGGACAAGGAAATCCACACAAGTACAATTCGGCAAGTAACTGCATCCATGCAAGAGCTTTATAAATCTATACGTATATTAATACCCCAGTCAATTAATAGATAAGCTGACAATCACGAAAACGAATATAAAGCAGTCATTCTCTGTGCCCATTTATTCGTCATTACACAGTCTGAGTTAAAGCGCCTGCTAACAATATAATTTCTCTGCACAGTGCACAGTTCATGAATGCATTATCACCAACCAGTACCAAGTTGGCATCTAAAATTAATGGTGTACCCTTTCTCTCATGTCTTTAACTTGTTAATGAACATAATCATGGTTAATCAATTCCGCGTCGTCAGTCTTCCTTAAGAGTTTTCCTGCCGTTTTAGTTGTTTGAATGAATAGGTGAATATATAGAACAAGAAAATTTGCCGTCTCACTAGTTACAGATTCCATTACAATGTTTAAAGCTAGAATTCTATTATAGACGTTGATGAAACCATATTTTCATGGACTTTTAAACCGTTGCTAAAATGTGGGGTATTGGAATTGTCATCTCAATTAAAGATTTTTCATTTTTCGGGATATTTCTTTATCGTTATATGTCTTCTAAAGATTGTGTTGCTAAATAAATATTGTTTGCTTATAACAGATGTAATTTGATTAAACAACTTTTAACTTCCAGCTCACCGTAATCGTGAAGATATTTAAGATGGATTCTGTTAAAATTAAAACCATGTATGACATATAAGCTTGAGACCGTGGAGATATAAGACGTCACTCAAAAACTCTTATGGAGTGAAATCGATATTCCAAAAAAACAATAATAAATCATCTCTGTAACATAAACAGGTGAGAACACATACTGGGTGAGCCACGGTGGGTAGAGTATTAAAAATATATGGAAGAACGGATCAACCTATTGGTTTAAAATTTTGGTTTCCAAGATAATTGAGTATGATATCTCCAACTAAAATATTTCCGAAAGTGCGGTGTTGCCACTTATATGTGAAACTGGCACCATCTTCGTTATTTTAAATGGAATACCCTGTATATTTTTGAATTTTTTGGATCGTCGTCTCTTTCTGAGTAACTTTTGTTAATATTTCCCTATATCTATCTCAAGCCGTTTTCGAGATAATAATTCTTCTCTGAATTTATTGCCAAAAATTTGACTTTCAGTAAATCGTGTTTTTTCCTACCTACGCAGCAATTAAAAGATAATTTTTTAGTTGCGGTTAGGCAAGCCCCGGGGGCATCTCCTCCATTAATCAAATATTTCGAATATCATACAGGGTGAGTTGGGAAGAGAACGCTTTCTATAAGTGACTTAGAAAAATGCACGAATGCCCTGTATATTTTTACTAATTCGGAAAGGTGATACATTTACCTATTTAAAGAGGTATATACGCTATACTTAATACACACCGTTTACGATTTATGGGCACTTTTCTGTAATCTTACCAACAATGTTAGTCTTTTGAAATATCATAACGGGCGGGCCGTGAAATTTTTATTTTGTATCATTTTATAATGACAACAGACCTACTATTTTTCTAAATAAATTTGACGTTAGTGATATTTCCACTTAATTTGAATAGCTGTAGCACAAATATGGCAGAAAATAATTAAACAAACACAGTTAATGGATTTGTTTATTGTCCATGGAAAATGCAATAAGATTATCAGCAGAAATTGTATATGATGTAGTGTAATTTTGGTTCGTCATTTAGAGAACCAAGAAATTTACCTAAACCTACGACATCTGACGAGGTAAATGAAATCAATGTGCTGTCATATTTTAATGCAAATCTCCAGTATATAGCACGATTTTGCTGACCCTACTTCAGAATTGATGCCTGACGATGATGAGAATGAAAGCGAGTCTGGTTTACATCGCCGTAAGCGTCGCAAGGTAAATTAAACCTCGATTTCGACTGTGCATTAGGCCTATTAATTGGGGATACCACATTAAAAAACGCACCGATCAACTATGGTGCGGAAACGAGTTGAAAGTAATATATTTTATATCATGTATGCAAAAATATAATAATATATTTGTCGATTATACAAAAATATATAACATATATCGAGCCTAGATATGGCTAATTAAAAAATCCATATATTCGAGTAGGTTGCGGCGCGCTTCAAACAATCATATCTTTCGTTGAATTTAAGCAAACCTTACAAATGGGGTATCACGAGACTCACAAAATATTGCTATTTCATAAAAAAAATATTGGGGAATTGTTTGCAGCCGATCTTCAACCCCCAACTTTGGCGCGCTGTATCGGGAACTATTGGTCACAGATAAAAAATGAATAAATCAAAGAGCCGCAGAATTTTATAATATATATTTATTATTTGAAAATTTTTTCGATGTCAGTTCAAATAATGGCGCTATTCCTCAAAAAGTGCGGTGATACATAGTTTTCCACCCCCCACCCTTCGAGCGGCAACCCCCCGAAGTCGCAAACTTAGGTGTACCATTAGAAGGCCTATGTCTACCACCCTACCAAATTTCATTTCTGTCTGACCTGCAAGTCAAAACCCTTCATTGCCTGGACTATTTGAAATACCTTGTTTTTAATGTAACCCCAGATGAAAAAATTCAAGGGAGTAATATCTGGTGATCGAACTGGCCATAGAATGGGTCCATAGGTGCCTATCCAGCTATCTGGCATCATTTCATTCACAATTTGTATATATTGCAGCAGTGTGAGGTGGAGCCCCATCTTGTTGAAAATATGAATAATTTAAATTTTCTGCCACTGTTAATTCGTAACGAAAAATCTTGAAATTCGTTTTGCAGGAAATGAAGGTATCTATGAGCGGTTAATTTGCCATAATAAAAATAAGGTCCAATTATTTTAGTCCCTAAAAGACTCACCCAAACATTCGTAGAAAATCTTTCTTTGAAAGCAGTCTCTTTGCACCAATGTGTATTTTCTCGTGTCCACTTATAATGCATATTTCTATTGAAAAATCCATTATTAAAAAAATTTGATTCGTCCGACCAAAGATTTCTATTACGTGTTGGCGGGTCATTCCTTTCTTTTATTTAACAAACATCTACAAAATCTTACTCTCCTCGGCTTATCTCCCTCATTTAAATGTTGAGCTTTCCTCATTTTGTAGCATCGAAATCTGTTTTTATTTTAGATATTTTTCTTCTCTGTCTTTTTATGCGACAGTTTCTATGAATTTGTCTCAAAGAGGTTTCTTCATTTTGGTTAACGTAATTCAATACTCTATTCACTTTTCTTACATTATCCGCAACATGTCTTCGCCTTACTACTTTTCTACTTTTTTGAAAATGAACGGTGCTGCGCGTTTTTAGATTCTGAACTAACTTCCTAAACATAGTTCCATTTGGCTGCGGAGCATCTGGAAATCTATCTCCGTAAGCCGTGACTGCCATGTCAGCGTCAAAATTGCACTGACAATAATGCTAATCATATCGAATTTGTTATTATTGGTGTGCACCATAATTAATGATATAAAACTTGTCTTAGAACTCGGCAATGCAACGTACAACAGTGACAATCTGTCAAATTTGTTAATAACTGTATATGTTCGTGTATTATTATTAATATTATTTCAAATGGTTGATAGCGCGAACATTGAAAAAACCCTTTTTTTGTACAACTCGGTGTGATAAAAACCGTCAAGGAGAAACATTCGCATCGTACGCCGTTAATAGTAAAAACTTGCCTATAATAGTAATTATTTAAATCATAATATTAATTTCGCGCATAAACATTGTGCTGATGAACATTGCGGCCCCTCGGGTTAGTGCGAGGACTAATTATTGAACTTTAAATTAAATATTCTGTGTATATGGTGAAAACCTTGGGCCAAGAGCTCTGAGAAGAAGCCAGGGGGATGTGGAAGACGAGGATTTGTTGACGACAATCGGTATCGTAAGTTGTCTATATTTTTTTTTGCTGGTGTTTTTTCATATTGATTTTGACATTTTTAATAATAATTTGTTTTACGCTGTAAATACAGTCCATTCTTGTGCTCACAACATAACGGCTATCGGAGCCGTATTGTTTTTCACTAATCATGACATAGCTGATTGTTACGATTCAATGACATGAACTGTGGTTTTCGCAAAATATTAAATATTGACACTATCAGTTAACATTTTTGTGACATGTTTTATATCGTTGGAAAGAGAAAAAATAGATGGAATTAATGGTGTCATGGCCTACCTTGAGATTTGTTCTTTTCATTTTTGCGCAAGACCGGATGTCGAAGCCAACTGTGTTTTTCGATTTTTTTGATACACACTATTATTCTTGTTGTCTTTGCCGTCGACTTTCATCCCTTTAACTTTTTTCGTATCTTCTCAAATAAGGGAGCTGTAACTATTTGTGGTTTTCCTATTTTTCAGGTTTTTGTAATATTTCTCACAAAGTAGGCTGTGTATTTCAAATTTCTTTTTACTGAAATATAGCTCACAAGAAATGGGATAACTGTTTCTGAAACATTATTCTTCTACAATAGATATTAACGAGATATTTGGTGTGACCCTCGTAAAATAGACAGACGGTATGCAGAACTGACTTCTAAAAGAATTCACATGTAAATTTTGTTGTAACAGTAAGTGTCTCGAAAACGGTAGACTTTTGATATATAGAAGCTAACAAAATATAAACATTTTGTGTGGAAAGAGCACTGTGTAAACTAAGATCATAGTTGTACTCTTAGTAGTTTAGGAAATGCAGATAGTTTAAGGTCGTGGTTACACACCCTGTACACACAGAAATTGATTATTCTATATTTGAATGAAAAGAACTTACTAAATAATGGATATTTAGTGAGGTTGTTCCACTCCCGGTTAAAAAAAAACATTTGTTTACAAAAATGTCAAACATAAATTAATGGCAAAAAATTAAAAAGATAGACATTAAGCTGTGCATCGCAGCCGTTCTCGAAATTGACGTACAGATAAAAAATAATTAGATTAACGGAAAATAAGTATGTTATCTTATTTACAAAATTGCAAACATAGATTTATGGAACGCTAGAATTGGCGGGCCGTTTCAGTCACCGATTAGTTTGCCATAAACGCGACATGTGGTTGTTATGTCGATAACAAAGTCAATAAAAGATCGTAAAACGGGAAGATTTCAACTGATCTCCCAGTTTCATCTGTCGTGATATTTCTAGTTCGATATTACGCGATGGTTCAATTTGGTGGCGAGAGTCGTAATACTCGTAATTTGCATTAGGAAGACGCGGTAAGTAGGTGACGCTGTTCGTATGTTTTGATTGCTTATTTCCTTGGTAATTCCAGTCGGAATGTTGTGGAGCACCGAAAGCTTCCTTTCAGAACTTCCGTCTTTGTGGATGGCGCGGCGGTCTCGTCTTGCTTAATTTACTTCATTGAAGGATGTACAATTCAATTAATTATCGCTGAGGCTGGAAAAATCACAAGTAGGAAACATTTGCAAATGACAAATAATAATTTATTCTTTTTTATTGCACATTTTATGTCTACTGATACCAAAAATAATAAGTGGTTACAATAACGTCTGTCTTGCCTGCTAGGACGAGAACAAAGACTGCCACTTCCATGTTATCCTTGAATGAGTTTCAAAAAACATACAAAATTTTTTAAAATTATGTTCAAGTTCAAAGGTATAGTAAAACTTAGTAGTGTAGTGGTTTCTTGTGTTATAACAATTAGCAAATAAAATATTTTCATCTGCCGAATTAAAAGAGAATTAATGGATTGATCGGCTTACCTGTAAGGTTGATCGATCACTCGAGCTGTTGTCCGAATTGATTATTATTGAACAGTAGTAAGTATGAAACTTGCAGACCAGCACAAAAACGTTCAAAGATAAGAAATTTTAATGCCATACCTGAGACGCCTGATACATTCCTGAAACCCCATTATATTATTTTGATTGATTAGGTCACATGGGGAAAAGCCAGGGGTCACATAATCGATTACGTCGATTACTGATTTAGTGAGACAATAGTCTATCATTATAAAATGCTTAAGGTAATGTAAATTATCCGTGTATATGTAGAACAGTAACACAATTTTCATTTAGTGTTACATAATTTTGTGAAACAATAGTACATTACTATAAAAAGCACTATAAATCAATGTTTCAAACACTAAAATTTGCACGCCTTCATTGATCGGCACAAAATAAGACAATTTTTTGTCAACAGATCTTTGTAACCTTAGTTAATAAACTCACTTCATACTTTATACATCTTTCTTCATTCAGAGTCAACGTTGACTACATTTTATCAATAAATAATTTTTTTTAAACTTATACAATCAATCCAAATCTAACATTGGCGCAGTCGTGGCGGATCTGAAAACATCACAGTTCGAGAGCCTAATCAGTCGCAAACGTATCCGAGGGAACAAGGAGTCCATCTGAAAAAGATGCCTAACGGGAACAAAAAAGCTTCTGAAACAAGGAGAACTTCTTAGCTGTGGCGGTGGATCCAAATTCTTCATTCAGAAAAGAACCTACAAGCAACATATCTAAGAAGAAAGCAATTACAAGAAAATACAAGCAACATATCAACAAACTAGCAAGTAAGAAATTCATTCCGTGCCGACGTTGGTGTCCTCGACACTTAAAAGAGACTCTGTTGAAGGAACTCCCAGTGACGCCCCTGGCAGAGACCTTAGGTGTAGCTAAGCTCATGAAGTGGCATTCAACCGGACCACGATGAATGAAGAAACCTAGGGTTTCTCCTGCTGTTCGGATCAGCACTTGCTCAATATAAAATAACACCAATTAATAATACGATCAGAGTATACTATCACCGAGAGACAGACATTGTGATTTCTCATAAGAAATGGGACCTTACTGGTGCATAAAAACATATCCACTTTTAAGACAGCTTTCGATAAAATCTTACAGACGCTCTACAACACACTCAACCCAACATATCATTACATGAATGTCTTTTTAGTCGAAGTAAAAACTCACCTCAGTTTATTAACACAACTTTCTCAATCAATACAATCAAAATTTGATGAAGTTTACCTTGACACAAAACGATACAGACGAGGAATACTAAATGACATTGGAACAATTTTCAAATCAATAACAGAACTGGAAATTTAGACGCAGAAGATGGTCATTATTATTCTGATTGCATCAACAAATTAAATAATGATGAACACCAGCTCGAAAATTTAATCAAATATCTGTCACAAATTCGGTCATCAAAAACTTTAATGCAACTGTTCAGACACTGCAAAACGACGAAGAAACGTTCAATAAAGATATCAAAGAAATTGAGACTTCAATTTTATACATGACCAAAAATATCGAAAATATCCATACGAAATTAAAATTTTTAGAAATCTGCCAACAACTTATGGCAAATTATTTATTTATCGAAGATAACTGAAATGATATCCTAAATTCCATCACTTTCGTGAGGCTTAAAATAATTCACACTTCTATCATAAATCCAAACGATTTAGTGAATTCCTTACAAGAAATTTCACAGAACCTACAAAGGAACAATTTGCTACTTCCAATTAAATTATCAAAAGTTGCACAGTACTTACACATTATAAAACTAAAAGCTTTTCAATTAAATTCAGAATTAATATTCGTATTGGATAATATACCCTTAGTAGACCCTCAAATATATCCTGTTTTCCAATTATAGCCTATCCCTATTTTGGATAATAGAACTCGTCTTGTCAACTTCTTAGAAACATGTCGCGAAAAATGATGATTTTTTAATGTACATACCTATCTCAGACATCAGAGAATGCAGGCCACTTTATTTCAACACCAAATTAAGTCCAAATTTGTTTGCATATCCCATTGACAACAACGCCATATGCGAAACCCCTCTCTCCAAGAACCTCGAAACTCTGCCAGAAAATTGACAAACATCATTAATCATCAGTTAAAGCTACAACATTCAAAAACTCGATGAAAACATATGGTTAGTAATGAATGCTGAACCACAACATGTAACCATTAATTGCCCGGAGAAGACCCCAAAAACAGACATCATCTACAAAAATTCAATCATAAAGTACAACCCAGCTGCTATGCTTTCATAGGCATCAGAAAAATCCAAGCCAGTATCGTAAAAGACGAACCTTACCAAATTCAAATTCCAGTCGAATGTTGCAACCAAATTCCAGACAAAATCCGAGTACCCAGTTTAACATCACTAAAACTAACCAATTCAACACCGAGGACCTCGAAATTGCGAAACATAAACTAGATCAATATTCAAAAGATCTAGATGACCTGATTAACGAACCCTTCATCACAAAAGACATCTCCTGGTTCACTTACCTTATCATTATATTAATTATTGGACTACTGTTTCTCTTCCTATTTTGGAAATGCAAAACAAGAAAACGAAGACTAGCCATCGATGTCTCTGCATCGCCTCCACCTCCGCCGAGGCTTAGTAGTAAACCTCTCAGGACGTTCGCTAGTCTATTCCTTCCACGAAGACGACCTCCATTAATTAAGAAGAGAAGACGATGAAGCCGAAGACATAGAACTTACTTTAAACAGACTGTTTTGTGCTCTTTTATTGACATTTAGTGCTGGACTTTTCAGTGAATTTTATTTTATTTGTTTAACCACTATATTTTATTGTTTTTAACTTTTGTTAATCTCAATTTTATTAATATTTTCATTTTACACGATTTAAACTTATTATGCTTGCATTTTATGCTTCCACGCTAAAGTTACATGTCACCTTTTGTTAATATTTTCATATTATTTTATTTCATAATTCAAATCTATTATGCTTGCATTTTACTTTTTAAATTTTAAGGTTATATTCTATATTTAAACTTTGCATATTCGCTTATATATCATTTTACAATTTTTCATTTTAATTGCATTGCTACCAACCACCAACTTTTTTTATAAGGGGGATGTTGTTATATTAAAAATACACCCTATTTCACAACATTATTGAGACCAGGCTTAACCTTCTCAGACTTTTCAAATTTCATATATTGTGTAACGACTTTTTCCAGTAACTGCCTATGCCAAGCGTCTCATTTCATCTTGGATTATCACAATTTTATGCTGTATTGCTTGTTTCATTCTTCTTTGTTAAGAAAGCTTATAAATATTACCAACAGACCTTTGTAACCTCAGTTAATAAACTCACTTCATATTTTATACATCTTTCTTCATTCAGAGTCAGCGATGACTCTACATTTAATCAATAACTAATTATTTTTTTTTTAACTTATACAATCAATCCAAAATCTGACGTTTATAATTAAGCACGTGTCACAGTGTAGAATATTCTTCAATGTTTAAACTATTTCTATCTTATCTATAACAAATTCATTTTAGGTTTTTACGCTTATTTCGTGGCTTAGTAAGTCTTGTGTTCTTGTATTGTCTACAATTAGGGTTCTATCGCCAATATTCTAACTTGGCCAATTTAATTCTAGTATGAATACAAAAGTTATCATTGTTTGGTACCAAACTGCTCAAATGCGCGAAGTAAGTTGAGCTTTAACAGCAGTTAACTGACATACAACTTGGCTGAAACTTTCGAGAATTTTAAGGAGTTTCAACGAACTACTTGCTTTTACTCTTGTGTGTGCCACTTTAATATTATTTTTATTGTAACGTAAAAAGATTATTCATCTGTTGCGTTAGCATTCCTAATACGGTATCCATCAAAAAGTCTGCACCATATCAGAAACTCTGGTTGGTATTGGCTTTTGAAAAATTTTATTTTCGATAAAAGTTAGCGCATGGTTTGAAACGGAAAAGTGGCTGCACAAGTTTGTGTCAGTTCTGGATAAAAAATGTGTCCTAATGCTTAATTAGCGTCGTTATTACACGGCTACCAAGTTATGTAAATATCCAACAATAAATAACTCGAATAGTAGGGTTATTATTGAAATCTTAGAAATGATTTTTTTTTGTAAAGGAATGAATATTTTTTAACGAACAAGATTCTGAAAAACCAAAAAACCTATCTTAATCGCTAATATAAATTCCTAATTTTTGCCAATTTCTTTTGATCATAGTAGGCGTATTTAATTTCGAAAAAGAAATTTTTAAATAACTTTCATCACAATCTGAAACACAAGAATTATATCAAATTTGATCTAATTCCATCAACAAATGGCCGAGATATTGGGGTGTAGTAAAGTGAGACACACTGTATATAAATATAACATTTGCCATGATATTCGTAGAATGAATTTAGCTTGATACATTTTTTTTATTTTACCGTTTAAGCAATGAAGACTTTGAGCTGGAAGACTTGGACAGATAAACTATTTGGATATACTAGGTTCAAGGTATCAAAACACAAGACATTTGAAAAAGATTTTGTAAGCTACTTATGTTTACGTAGTCGTGATATACTATTTTTATGTACCCAAATCTTTATTTTGCTGTAAATTAATTAATTGATTAATTAAAAAACAGACCTTCGAGTCGCCGTAATCTTCTCAGAGAATATGAAGACAGTTGGCGAATTTAATTAAAAAACCGAAATACATATTCTTGAGCGTATTATTCTCGACAAGACATTTTAAATGGTTTTTAGTTACCTGCATGTAGAGCTGGCAGCTTAATAAAGTTTTTTAGCTTAAAAAGTTCTGTCTCTCTATCAAATAAAGAGCTTTTCAGTGTTGTCGAAATGGAAGCGGTCTGCGAGTAGTATTGGAGTATAAACAGTAGAATTAAACTGAGGTTTTATACAGTTTTGGAGAGCCTTAATCGCCATTGACAGTTCGATTAGAGTTTGGTTTTATGCGATGGCCACAACAAGTTATGCACCGATGGCGAAAAACACTCATTAACAAAAATGAATCATCGTTATTAATTTATACCAGCTAATACCAATATCAATACATTTTCTACATACAATGCACTTCAATGAAAACTATTCACCCTATATAAATTTCAATAGGTGTAATGATTTTTGCAAAAAACGCAAAAACACGTTAAAGATAAATAATAGGGGCACGTTTTCTTATTAATTGACCTTTGGGTTCACGCTACGCACCCGCACCCTCTTTCCTGTAGGGTGTACACCAATTGGAAATAATTGTAATAGTGACGATAATTAGTTAAAAAACTAAGCAGTGTTCTACACTACATTTATTCAATGAATCACGTTTTATAGAATCTCAAATCTTTCGAAATATCCTTAGTTCTAAAAAGGTTTAGTTTTTCTTTAGAAAAAAATACTTCTTATCAGTACATATTATTTTATCACATACAGTCTGTCTATTTTACGAGGGCCACACCAAATATCTCGCGTAATATCTATTGTAGAAGAATAGTGATAGTTTTCACTGAAATGCACCGTATATTTGAACAAACAAACAAACGATTCAATCGGGAGTTGCCGCGAGTAAAATGAAAACTCTACAGGATCATAGTATGCATTATTTTTCAAAAATGTATATGAATGTACGTAAAGTCAATTAATTTCGTCACCTAACATTTTGTTGGTAGCAGCACAAACAGCTTACCTTATTTTAGAAAACCATTACTTTGTCTCTTGGCCATTCATCCTAACACCTATTAGTACTGGCTCATACATGATTTTCCATAAATTCTATTTTTATCATTCCAGTTTTGGTCAACTATGTATTACAATCAAATACATTGCTTGACAAGAGCAAATTAGTATTAATGTAAAATCGACACTTGCATCAATATTTAATACAAATTGACAATCCCTGACGTTCCCATAAAAAAAATTAATTCTTAAAAAATGTGTGCTGATGCACAAACTCGAGCTGGTCTATTGTTGTAACTCTTTAAGTTGGAATAATGATTAATTTCACAACGCTACTCTTCAAGTAAAGTGCTTCAGTGATTGCTTTCCCTAAACAACGGCCAGTTACAACCAGGTTTTTATTATGTTGTTCCCGAATTCAACAAGTAGTCTGGTATAAAAGTTCATTATTGCCATTCTCGTTTATTTTATTTATTAAAAATCAGATAGTAAGTTATCGTTTCGGCTGTGCGCGTTTTCAATCAGAATTCATTGTTAATTTATTCTGCCTCCCTTATTTTTCAATTTCTTTTGTAATGAAAGTCAGATAGTTGAGTTCTCCATTATCTCGATCGAGTTAACAAAATTTATTGCACGCCCTGGAGATTACAAGGCCGGAATTAACATTTTAATAGTTAAAAATATATTCGTTTAGGCTCAATCTTTCAGTTGGAACGAAAGTTGAATATACCTTGATTGTATAGTGAAGTTCGTGGCGTGGACGAAATCATAAAGTTAAGTCTAACGCACATAATTTAAGCACAAATCTTGCAATACTATCAACTCTTCTAGATTTATTAGCATTGAAGTATCCGATAAATACGCCTTACGTTAAAATATGATCTCTCAGCAAAAAATAATCGGGCAATTTTCTTCACACACCTATATTATTAAATAAACATATTTATTCGACTAAAGAACAATTGTTCCTTGTTATTGAGAACATTTTTGGCAAATATTTTGTGACTCGCTCATTATTTTCATCGGCGTCCCTTTGCTTTATGACGCGTTTAACAGCATCACCTTCCCTCGTGGTTGTCCATTAAACGTAGTTCTCATTAGTTAGTTGTAAACATCAGCACAACTTTTTGAAATACGTCCCCTTCTCGTCTTACACCATCTGGTTTTACTTAAACCACTAACTGATTTATATCGCCCTCTCTACGAATGACGCGGTCTAAGAATAATTTGATTCAGAATTATGAGAATTCAGTACATTTTGCAGTAAACGTCCGCCAATTTCTTAATGACACATTCTCTCATCTTTGAATAGTTGAAAAGGGTCCGATGATGGAGTGGCCATCTCTGTCACCAGATTTGACTCGCTTAGACTTTTTGTGCGGGTATTTGAACGCAAACGTCTGTGCAACTCAACTAGAGTTTTTTTTGCAAGAATTAATATATTCAAATTTATTTAGGGTGGATAGTTTCCATTGAAATGCACTGTATAGAAATAATGAGGCCTTTTGTTCGTCTTGATAAACCGTATGTTTATTTTACGAGGACCACACCAAATATCTCGCTTAATATCTATTGTAGAAGAATAGAAAGTTTTAGAAACAGTTATCCCATTTTTTGTGAGCTATATTTTAGTAAAAGGAAATTTGAAATCCATTGCCTACTTTGTGAGATATGTCACGAAAACCTGAAAAATAGGAAAACCACAAACGGTTATAGCTTCCTTATTTGAGGAGATACGAAAAAAGTTAAAGGGATGAAAGTTGACGGCAAAGACAATAAGAATAATATGTGTCAAAAAATTCGAAAAACATACGCTCTTGTACAAAAATGAAAAGAACAAATCTCAAAGTAGGCCATGACACCATTAATTCCATTTATTTTTTCTTTTTTCAACGATATAAAATATGTAACAAAAATTTTAAATAATAGTGTCAATATTTAATATTTTACGAAAACCGCAATTCATATCATTGAATCGTAAAAATGTGCCATGCCACGATTAGTGAAAAACAATGTATACAATTATTAACAAATTTGACAGATTGTTACTATTGTATGTTGTAGTTGCGTTGTCGATTTCTAAGACAAGTTTTATATCAGTAATTATGGTGTACACCCATAATAACAAATTCGATATGATTAGCATTTATTACCGAGATAGAGAAACTATGTTTAATAAGTTAGTTCAAAATCTAAAAACGCACGGCTCATTAAAAAAAAAAGTGGAAATGCGAGGGCATGTTGCGGATAATGTAAGAAAAAAACTGTCGCATAAAAAAAAGTGCAAGAAAAATATTTAAAAAAAAGCGGATTACAAAATGGAGAAAGTTCAATATTTAAATGAGGGAGATAAGCCGAGGAGAGTAAGATTTTGTAAATGGTTGTTAAATAAAGAAAAGGAATGACCAGCTGATATGTAGAAAAACTCTTTGGTCGGATGAATCAAATTTTTCTAATAATGGATTTTTCAATAGAAATATGCATTATAAGCGGACACGTGAAAATAGTCATTGGTGCAGAGAGACTAATTTTTTTATTTTTGCTTTAGAATCATTTTTATTTTGCCTTAGAATCATTTTTATTTGCTTTAGAATTATTTTTATTTTACTTTAAACTAATTCTGTTCTGAAAAACACTTTTCATTTTCAAGATACACTCGGTGTACTTTGTATATAATTTTATTTTCTTAAGCAGGTTTTGAGGTATTTTCCTGCATTTAATAATAAAAATTTGTAAAAAACACTCGCTACCAACAGCATTTATTTTTATTTATTTAACCTTTGGAATAATTTTTAATTTTAATTTGCCTAATCTATTTAGGAGGGCAATTTTACCGGATTAAGACAAAACTTTTTGGCTACGTATATCTCAGGCATTAGATCCGCCGCCCGGAAGAATTCGTTTTTTGCATAAAAAAAAATTGTATTCAGTCGGGATATTATTGACATTGTACAATGAAATAAATGATATACTTAAAATACCAAAATGAAATGTTAAACTAGTTAAACAAAATAAAGAAATTTTTAATGGTTTAATGGTTAATGGATTTCCAAGAAAGATTTTCTACGAATGTTTGGGTGGGTCTTTTAGGGACTACAGTAATTGGACCTTATTTTTATGATGGCAAATTAACCGCTCATAAATACCTTAATTTCCTGCAAAGCGAATTTTAAGATTTTCTTTATTAATTAACAGTGGCAGAAAGATTAAATTATTCATATATTCAACAAGATGCGGCTCCACCTCACTCTGCTGTAATATGTACAAATTATTTAAATCAAATTATGCCAGATAGCTGGATAGGCGGTTATGGACCCATTCTATGGCCAGCTCGATCACCAGATTTTACTATCTTGGATTTTTTCGTCTGGGATTACATTAAAGACAAGGTATTTCAAACTGTCCATGAAAATATTGAGGACATCAAAACCAGAATTAGACACGCATATGAGGCAATTACTCCTGAAATGCTGCAAAATGTAAAACGTGAGGTGTCTCGTAGACCCCGTTTGTGTATTAGAATGCATGGTGCACAATTTGAACATTTGTATTTAGAAAAATAAATATACACATTTTGTTTTCACTATGCTGTAGGTAGTACTGTTATACATATTTTTTCGTTTTTTTTTTTTGATGTTTATTTTGTACTTGTATTTTTATTTGTTTATTTGTATTATATTGTAATAAATAGTTACTGAATTATAAATATTATAAAGTGATTTTTTACTATTATGGCATAGCTGATTTTTACGATTCAATGATATGAATTGTGGTTTTCGTAAAATATTAAATATTGACATGTTAAAATTTTTGTGACATGTTTCATATCGTTGAAAAGAGAAAAAATAAACGGAATTAATGGTGTCATGGCCTACTTTGAGATTTGTTCTTTTCATTTTTTCACAAGAGCGTATGTCAAAGCCAACTGCGTCTTTCAAATTCTTTAATACACATTATTATGCTTATTGTCTTTGCTGTTTGTGGTTTTTCCAATTTTTCAGGTTTTTGTAATATATCTCACAAAGTAGGCTATGGATTTTAAATTTCTTTTTACTGAAATATAGTTCACAAAGAATGGGATAACTGTTTGTAAAATTTTAATCTTCAACAATAGATATTAAGCGAGATATTTGGTGTAGCCCTGGTAAAATAGACAGTCTATATATTTCTTCGTGGGTATTTTTTTTTTTAGATTTCTCAATACCATATACTTAACCCATCTTGATCGATTTATTTTTGTTAAAATTTGCAATTTGACTTTCTCTACCTCCTTTGTAATACGAAGAATGAAATTCTTATACTATTTTAAGAGACCTATTTCCATTCAGTATAAAAGTGGTTCTATAGATTACATAAATTTTTACGGTAAATTAAACAATATTTGAAGGGATTCACAAACTTTTATTTTTTATAGCACGGTGTTCTAATTTTGGACTGCTATTAATAATTTACATATATTAGTGTTTGGGTATTTATAGATATTTTAATTGATTTTATTTATCTACACTGCATATAGCCTGGAGAAAATCCTGTAATGTGTTGAAATTTGATGTAAAATGCAAAATTTCAATTAACAGGAGACAGCAATAAGGTTTTATTGCTGAAATGATTAAAGTTGCTTCTTCTAATAACGATAAATAAATTTTCCAGGAATATTTCATATGTAATTTTTTGTTACCACTGGAAGTTTGTATGTTTCGATGGGTATTATGTAAAATTTGAATTCTACCGATTTAGAAGGTTTATGAATTCCGGAGGATTTTCCTTAATCTACGTTCCCTAATCATTTGTCAACTAAACTTACGGAGTAGTCATTACTTTTAGCTATGCCCTTTGAAGGGGGAGATTTAGTAAACTATGAATTAAGAAATTAAGAGCAGCAATTTTATGCTGTGCATAATTGTGCGAGTCATTAGGGATGTACTGGCTAATACTGGGAGTAGAGTAATGGCATCCCATTACTCTACTCTAAAATTACTATCGTAATTTTCTACTTTATTGGGTTAGCATTCGGTTTTGGGATGGTAATGATTATGTCCTAAGAGAGCAGGTGAATAGACACTTCTAAAGTTCAAATGACGCTGTCGATTATGATATGAGCGTTCCGATGTCGGGAAACTTTTTTAGATTCGGATAATGCGAAATTTGAATGTACTATCCACAAAAAGATTCTAATTCTGTCGTGTTTAGGTGACCGAGCTGGCCAATTACACGGTCCGTTCGTTTTAATCCACTTGTACCTAAAATTAATGTCTAAATAACTTGAAACAATTCTTTATATAGAAAAAAAATCAAGGTGAATAATTTTTCATAATTTTGTAATGTTTTCGTAATTACACGAATAATATAAAGAAGGAGGTTATCGGTGAATTATCTTGTACATAGTAAAAATGGATATAAAGTGTGTACCCGGATGGATCTAACTATACTTGTAATTTTCCTTATTTCGCATTTTAAGAGAAAAAGTCATTCTTCATAAAAAATTTTGCTTACCGTGAAAAGTCCTTAGCCATACTCAGACTTTTATTATAACATACAGGGTTGTTAGCAAATAAGGAAACGTGAACTGGTATCAAGTAAGAGTAAAGTATTAGTTCTTTGAGAGGAATATAATAATGTTATTGAGAGAAGTTGTTTCTAATGTTAATAGTAGTCCAGATATCAAATTTGAACGTCGTATCTCAGAGTTGATATTTTTGCGAAAATTACTATTAAAATAATTTTATAAATTCAACGAAAGCACATAATTTATTGAATAAAATAATAACAAAACTATTCTGTATTGTCTTCCTACTGCTACACATTTTTCAATATTTTTTCTAAATTTTTCATAAACTAAATATGAATTGTGTCCTCCTTTATGTCGGCTATTGCTTCTGATATTTTCTCCTTTAAAAGGTTTAAATTATCTTTTAAATCATGAGCATAGACTTTTTGCTTCAGGTATCCCCATAAAAAGAAATCGAGAGAGGTTATGTCTGGGGAGCAAGCAGGCCATCTTATTGATCCAAACTGTCCTATCCGTTTATTGTGGGAATGCTGATCTAACCAGTTTCTTACACTAATTGCACTGTGTGGGGGACAACCGTCATGTTGATTATTATCAAAACTGTATTCAGTTTTCTCTGTCCTTTAAATTTATATCACCCAGAGTAGGCATTAAAAAATTTTCCAACATCTCTATGTAACTGTTCTGGTTTACGGTTGCGTCGCAAAAATATGGTCTAATAATTTTTTATAACGTATCGCACACCAAACATTTACTTTTTCTTATCGTTGACTTTTAGTAATAATACGGAAATTTGGAATTTCTTCCGACCAGTGCCTACAATTTTGGTAACTAACAACTCCATTCGTAGTAAATGTTGCCTCGTCCGAAAATAAAATCCTTCTGTAGAAAAATCTATCTAACATAACTTGTTCCCACATTAACATACCAAATTCTAAACGAAAGGTGTCATCTTCTTCTTCAATCTCATGTAATCTTACTGGTTTGTAGGGATGTATTTTATTATTTGCCAGAATTCTTTGAAAATGGCTCTTACTAACATTCAAATCTAGTGATCTTCTTTTTAGTGATTTCTTGGGTTCATTTCTTACCGATCAATAGCAAGCAATGTAGCAGCATCATTTTCATCATGAATCCGTTTCTGTTTTTTTTTTGTATCTTTCATATCCCCAGTGTCATCGAACTTTAAAATCAACTCTTGAACATAGTTTACTGAAACGTACACCTCGGGATATTTTGTATTGAAAAGTTCAATTGCATATTTGTGCTATATTTCACCTATACCGTAACATTTAACTAAATATATTCGTTGTTCTAGAGTCAACATTATTTAAACAGTTCTCTGACAAGGTCTTGACCTTTTAACATGCTTTTATTAGCTTCACCTGTATGTTTGTTTGTTAGTTTGTTTGCATGTTTGACAACTTTGTCCTAATGTCCTCACCAGGATCATCAGGATAAAATATAATAAAAAAGCCGACTAACCTATTGTGGAGCTTTTGGTGGAGGCGCCGCTGTTAATATTATATATATTTTATAAATCATAGTTTAAATTAAAAAAAAATAGCAAACCGAACTAAAAAGTAAAAAATAATGTTTAAATATTATTGACAAAAAATTCATTTTATTGTAAAAAGCGTAACTAAAAGCTTTTTACTATATTTTATAATTCTACTTTTATCAATAGCTACCAATAAAATATTTATAACAATTGATATCAAGCAAGGTCATTTGACTGACGTAATATGTAAAAAATAGAATTTCTGTGTTTGGTCAAGAACCGTGTATTCAATTTTTGAATAAAAATTTACCCATTAATAAAAACATCTCAATTTAAATTGGATACTTCATTCTACCGGACCCGTTACATACACAAACAGAACATCATATTTATACGACGCGGCGGCATCGTGCAGCAATCAGTAATATCGTACAGAAGAACAAAGAACGGGCATAAAAAATGCGAAAAAAAAAAGTAAAACTTACGAAATTATGTAAATGTGCATGAGCAGGGTATATGTATTCCCGAAGGAATATTCTTCTCTAGAAAAGTGGGATGGCAACAGGGAAGGCGCAATAAGTAGGTACAGTTTTAGACTACAAAGTATAATAATTTTGTTGTAAATGCCGGGATGCTTGTTTTATTAAGTTCGCAATTTCAGTTATTGTTGGTATTAAATCAACTTACATTCCATTTCCAATATAACAGAGTAGATGGAACGGTTGAAGGAGACCTTGCTAATAAATAACTTCAAACGGTCAGTTTTCTTTACCTATTAGAGATAATTTGTTATTTAGTGTCTTTCGTAATATAATAAAACTTTTGGAATCGTTATAATAATGCAAATTCAGCCAATATTTTTTTAATGATAAAAATAACAGAGCGCTGGATTCATTGGAAAAAAAATTGTGCTGTCAACTTATCAGGACATGAACATTTCAATAATTCTGTTTATCTCATTATTATTATATTTATTGTACAGTAAGTTAGAATATAATACCTTTTAATTGTTAGTTTGGGACATACATCCACTAAGCCATCCTCGCCTAAGGTTCCATAACTTCTGTCTATATGCTGATATACAGTGCAATTCGGTAAAAACTCTCCACTCTAAATAAATTTGGATGCATTGTGCAATGCAAAATCAGGTCAATAGAAGGACACAATTTATAAAGAATACACCTAGAATTACCTCCATCCCTCATCCCCAGGACAACTTACTTCCATTGAGCTTGCAATAATACAGTTGCATTTCAAACGTCTCTCTAATTAGTATAAAAACTTGTGGCGTTAAGTGTTAATATTCTTAAAGAATCCTTTGTCGTAAATCATTTAACACCACTCTGGGTGAGTTGCATAGGCTTTCGTCTTCAAATATCTCCATAAGAAAAGTCTGAAGGAACCAAGTCAGGTGACCGAGGTGTCATATTCCATTCACGGACCTCTTCCACCTATCCAAGACCAGGGAATGTATCATTAAGACATTGACGGAGAGTTGCAGTAAAGTGTGGGTTGCTACGTCTTGTTAAAATGCAAGGAGACTTTCTGAAAAAATCTCGTTTTCTAATATTTCTGTAGTTTATGGGTCAACAGCATCTCTGAGTAATTCCAAATAAGATTCACCAGTTACGTTTCTGTTAATAAGAAAGGGTTCAATAATATGATCTCCTAAGATACCACACCGAACATTCAAATTTTGAGGTCTTTAAGTATGAAATTCTCGCTTTACTCACTCTCAGCCCATTATCTCAAATTTTGCCTATTGACCAATCTATTGAAAGTAAATGTACATTCATCGGAGAAACGGTTGATATAGAGAAGATTTGGAGTCGCAATTAAACTTTGTGTTGTGTAAAATTCCAAAAACACCGCTGCGTGAAACACCTGTTGCTTTAGATAATTGTGATAAATACTGCGGATCCTCTAAAGTAACTGCTCCTAAAACTGCAACTTTCATAGCTTCGGAATTAACCACTCGCGTAGGGCTATGTTGCCTGTTAGCAACTAATCCTTTTCCATAAATTTCTAAGGTAATTAGTTAAGAAACTAAGCAGCGCTCTATACTACATTACAAAGCTTTCGAAATTCGCCTTAGTCATACAAAGGAGTAGTTTTTCTGTAGCAAACAAAAAATATTTTTTATCGCTACCTATTCTCCTTAGTATTTAGTATTGGTAATTTGCTCGAAAATCCAGATGAATGGATTCAAACTAATTTTATCCGTGGCAGAATATTTTTTATATCAACAATATCGACGATAAGGTGGACTTTTTAACAAGAAATATTATTTCATTGTTTGACGTACATGCACCTGTGCGTCATGCGCGTATGAATAAACCTTATGCGCCGTGGATCACAGACAACATAAAAGTTTTAATGAGGCAACGTGATAGGGCTCTAACGAAATATAAACAAAATGCAAGTGCTGAAAATTGGGACAATTATAAAGAGTTGCGCAACTATACAACCGCCTCAATACGTAGAGAAAAACTGGCTTTTATTCAATACTCAGAACAACAAGGTTCAAAAGTTTTTTGGAAATCATTGAAAAACTTAAATGTAATTACAAAAAAGAACTACAAAAATGTACCTGATAATTTAAATGAACCTGATTTAATTAATGACTATTTTCTAACCGCTTATAACAATAAAGGAGTGCCCCTAAATACTTTAACTTTTTATAAAACTAATAAATATAATAATACTTTAAACTTCTCTTTCGAACCTGTTGCTTCTGAAGTAACTGCAAAAATAATTAATGGCTTTAAGTCGAATTCCTCTGGTATTGACGAAGTTTCGTTGCAAATGGTAAAGCTCTGTTGTCCGTTAATTATACCATATTTAACACATTTAATAAATGTCTGCCTTGTTGAAGGTTTTTTCCCCTCAATGTGGAAAGAAGCAATAATATGCCCAATACCAAAGATAAATTGCCCGGCGGAAATAAAAGATCTTCGACCGATTAGTCTATTGGCAATATTTAGTAAAACATTGAAAAAAGCAGTTTATTTTCAAACAGAAACATACTTACTCAAAAATAAGTTATTCCCAGAATATCAATCAGGTTTTAGAGCAGGACACAGCACTTGTACAGCACTGACCAATGTATCGGACAATATTTTACGGGATTTGGATAATAAACTTGCTGACATTTTAGTTTTTCTCGATTATTCAAAAGCGTTTGATTCGGTTGATCATTATTACTATGCGCAAAGTTACAATTTTATGGTTTTAATAATGTATGTGTTAGGTTTTTTAAAAGTTTTTTAATTGGTCGTTCCCAGAGGGTTAAAACCGAGTCTGGAACATCGGAGTCAAAACCCGTGGCTTCTGGTGTTCCACAAGGTTCGGTTTTAGGACCACTTCTGTTCATATTATATACAATGGATCTTGGCAATAACCTTAAATATATGAAAATCCAATCTTACGCAGACGATGTACAACTTAAGTATAGTTTTAACGTAGACAATCTACCTGCAGCTGAAAGACATATAAATAGTGATCTCAATTTCCTAAACGTTTACGGTACCAATCACAATTTGAAATTAAACATAGAAAAGTGTTCTGCAATGGTATTCTCTTCCAGATTTCGCTATAATTATGTAATTAACCATATAGAAATAGCAGTTGATAATATAATAATTCCATTTGTAGAAGAGGCGAAAAACCTTGGCGTTATATTTGATAATAAATTAAGTTTTAACGCACATGTGAGCAACTTAGTTAAGAAATCTTATATATGTCTAAAGTTACTATATGCCAACAAACAGTTTCTGAATTTTAAAACAAGGAAAAAGCTGTGCGAAACGATTATTTTACCAATCTTTTACTATTGTGACACTATGTACTATCCATTTTTGGATACAGTTAACAAAAAACGCATCCAGAAAGTTCAAAATACTTGTTGTCGACTAATATTTGATTTAAGAAAGTTCGATCACATTAGCGAAAAATTCTCCGAGCTAAATTGGCTAAAGATGGACAGTACATGGAAATTGCATTTCTTAGTTTTTATACATAGAATTTGTATCACGTCTTCTCCTGCCTATCTTAGAGACAAACTAATTACTCGTAACCAGACGCACGATCTAAATATTCGTCACATCGACAATTTTACCATGCCGCATCACTCTACCGCAATGTTTCAGAAATCTTTTACATATAACGCTGTTAAATTGTACAATTCATTAAATTCAGAGATAAAAAAATATAACATTTTTACCTTCCGCTAATATTTAAAGTCACTTTTAGCAGCGCAATGATGAAACGGTTTTCATTGTTATTTATTAGTGTCATATGATTATTATTGTTACTACTTATTATTACTTTCTCATTATTACCTTCTAATTGCCACTGTTTTCACCTTTTCTTTTTTTTTCTCTTTTATATTATTTTACGCTTTGTTTATATCTACATACTTGTAATTACAGGGTTAAGTGGAGGAATAGCCTTTGGCTAAACTTCGCCCTTTAAATAAAGACGTTTTATTATTATTATTATTATCTGTAACTCCCAAACTATTCACATTAAACTCGCCATAGGTACTTGTACATTTTTGTAATAAGCTCTCGTATACTATATCGTGTAATTCACTTTCCTTTTCCTAACGACAGACTGGTAGCTATGCGGGCTCAGAAATTTGCTTCTTGATCAGCTGTGTTTAAACAGTTGTTTGTGGAGACATCAAAGAAAAGGACAAAAATACGTTCGCGATAAGAATATTTTAAGTTCGAGCTTCATGCGGACTAATAAGATGTTTTTTTTTTACTTGTTATATATCACCAATGCGCCATAAAGTATGATTCGTTTTCAATAGGCTTCTAAGTAAAAAATAATCTGAGGATTAAAAAAAATTGTTTTTTTTTAAAGGCAATAATTATTGACTATAACAATAACAGAGGCATTATCGTTATTTCAGAAAGTGAAACAACTGTCTTAAAATAAAATATTCAGATAAAGTATATACGATTGGAGTTGAAACCGTATAAAAACTAAAAGCCGGCAAAAACAGTCGGCATCTCTTTATTGTACATGGGCGGAGGTAAATAGAAATGCTTGTCATAACAAAATGATAAGATTTTCGGGCGTCTCCAGAAAGCCATGGTAAATTAGTAAATAATGAAAATATTTTACCTTTTATACAGTAGTAAATATTTATAAATATGAACAGTAACTAACTAAACTCCTACGCTTGATATTATAATAGGTATTTATGCGCTGCACTGGCACATAGACAGCACGATATTAGACTTCCACGTTCCAAGATAAAGAAACGATTTACGAGTTTTTTTGTGCTAGTAGGCCAGTTCGTTTTATTAGCTTTAAACCAGTGCAGTCGTAGATGGTTCATTCAGGCTGATTACATTGCCAGTCTCGGACTCGCCTGCACAGTTTCAACTACCGTTCGAATCTCAATACCATTGCCAAATATATAGGACAAAATATCAAGTTCAGTACGCACGGTCCTGTGCTTTAAAACTGACCAGTTTCAATTCCAATCGTATATACTTTACTACTTTTTACTCGACTTATTATCCACGTCCAGTAGGAAGTAAGTAACGCAAAAAATATATATATATATTTTTTTTGTCGAATTAGACTTGAAATGTCACGAAACGTCGAGATTTTAAATTTGAGTAAAAAAATTCCTGTCTGTCGGTCTGTGTGTAACTTTTTTTTTGTGCGCACGTTTACTCTGGAACCGTTTATGATATTGACTTGAAATTTGGCACACTTATGTATTGTAACAAGATCTGGAACTAGATTATATTTTGATCTAATTCCGTTGAAGGGTTCGGGGGTAAATAGGCAAAGCAAGCGGGCTAGAGTTCATAAAATTGTAATTTAGGGCACGTACGCAAAGTCAAGGTCTCAAACATTTATTTGGCATCAGCCAGCCCCCACACTATTATGAAAGAGAGTAAAAAAGTTAAAATGTGATGTGAGAACGGAAGGTCCCTCGATGGATTTGACTTCAACCACCCCTACCCCAGTCTTTCACCCCTGTAGGGGGTTGGAAAATTGATATTGTTTTTGTGAGAAAAAATTGATATTTTACAGGAGGTATTTCTTTGAATAAGATGGTAGGTGACCAGGGTCGTGGCCACCCTTCAAAGGAGTGAATTTTTTTTTTGAGAAAAAAGTAATATTTTGTAGGAGGCATTATGTATATTTTGTTATAAAAGCCTATAATAAAGAAAAACGATATAGTTAAAAAACTGAAAAGACAGAAAATAATATTACGAACTAAATACCCACAACACATTAACAAACCCTATTTAAGAAATTAACGGACAGTCGCAGCAAAATGTGGAGGTATTCCGTCTTATCAAACTGCAAGGAGATTTTTAGGAAATGTTTCGCCGTTTTCTAATATTTCAGTAATTTGCGAATCAGCTGCATCTCTAAATAGTTCCAAACAAGATTCACCATTTAGGTTTCCATCAAACTAGTGACCTACAGAAACGGCCGGCGCGTTCCATTTAAACAAAATTGTAGGCGTGACTCTGGTGGTGAGGGGACGAGCTAATCCTAGGTCTATTCATAGAAAAATGTAACCCTCCATTATTTCTTTCTGACGTGTTTTCTCATTTTTTATAAAATTGATGTACCCAAATTTATGTAGGGCGGGTAGTTTTCATTAAAATTCACTGTATTAAAACATAATATTTCAGTCGGAGATATTAGCGTTCTGTTGGTAATATACAATTATTACACTTAACGCGTCAGGCTTGTAACTTGTAATTCAGCGTTCGGCGGGGTACATAGCCCGGAGAATAGCTGTTGGTTGCAGTCTGGTTACGTTCCTTATAGTAAAATAAGGATTTTATAGAGGAGTTTTACGACTGAAATATTAAGTTTTAATATTACACAGGTGGAAATTTTGAAAGTTTGTCAGAATTAGATGGCAAACGCATTCGCATGGAAATTTTTGTGATATTTAAAGTTTTAGAAAAGTAATGAATAGGATATACTCTCATTCAGAATATAATAAACATTTTAAATTGTTTAAAACATGTATACATATAATCTACGTATAATAAAGAACGCAAAACTGATCAGTAGTGTGTCAACAATTTCCGTTTGATTGCCTTGCGACTTCACAATTTACCGGTATATCTAAATAGCTTATAACAGCTATGAGTTGAGTATCAAAGGCAGAGTAGCTAAAATACAATGGTATGTATGATATTAACAACAAGCGTTTGTTTTCATTATTAGACTACGGATCGATGCGACACGTGAAATAATGAAATTTGGTACTACAACTCTCAACTATCCTGCGTTCACTCATCTAGCAAATATTTTCCATTTTGTAATGTTTGCAACATAAATCCTTAACGAATTGCAAACTGGCGAAAGTTTTAGAACAATACTCATGAATATACTAGTGAAAAAATATTAAAATATTTGAAATTACAACAAACTGATACAACGAAACTAACTAAAGGAGATTTCTAAAACTTCTATTAAAGCGGACAGGTTTAACTTATGATGTGTTATATTATTATTTGTCGAGAATCTGAACAACTTTGTTTTTTCTATGTATACTTTTATTATGCAGAGTTTATATAATACTCCAACTGAAAATATATTACAATTACCTACAGACCAACTCAGTGCGACGGATGTTTTGGCCGGCAGAGAATAGTAGTAGTACAGCTAATAAAAAACGCTCACAATACCGACGTAACGTTAATTCCAGCCCACCTCGATATTAACTCGTAACTGAACGATCAAAGGTAACCACCTAACCACTAACGTTCTCTTTCAAACTTAATCAATATATTATTGGCCGACAGTGATACTCTGCTCAAGCCTGCGGAAGTTATGTCATATTTAAATATCTCCTACGCTACGGATGATCAGAGAAACGCTTTACATATGGTTGCGAATAGTAGCTGTTTGACTATAAATTGTTGATTATAGGGTCATGTTGCTTTGTCTCATGTCAATAATTTTGTTTTCAATCATTGGGCGCTTTTCCAGTGAAGACCATTTTGGCAGAAACTCCTCGTTTTGATTAACTGTTATATTCATTTAATGAAATATATTCCACAGTCTATAACGGCGTTGCTGTAAAAAGTGGAAATGTGTGACAAATTTCAATAACACCCTCATAAAAGTTGTATTTATTAATCGATTTTGACCGGATTTTTTTTTTAAATACATCACCAAAAACTGCACTTTTGGACAAAACGTCATATTTTATTTTTTTAAATCATGGCCTACTGCGATTTTTCTAGGGGCTTAAAATTTAAGAAATCGTATTAGCGATTTTTTTACGTAAAATCTGAATGCATTCCTGTATTCAGCTCCCTCCTAAATGGGTATGTACCAAATTTCACAAAAAAATACGAATTAATAAAATTTTTGCAGATAAATTTTAAAATGTAAATATTAGTACGCATTTATTATTGCAGACATAGTAAGTCAATGAATAAACATCAAAAGCAGTCAACAAAGTTAAATCTAATAATATTACTGATTAATGAAAATTAATAAGATTGATAACAGTGATGTACGGTAATCCTCCATTATATTTAATTGGAGGTTCAATTTTCGTGAATGATAAACAGTCTTTTACCCTTTATCACCACTTCAGCGATTTGAGAAAATAATAATAATTTTTTTGAGCTTTATCACGAAACCGGTAGATAATGAGTATCAAATAATTCTTTTTTTTTTTAAGAAAGTTCTGCTGATTTATTGTTGTAGACTTGCAAGCGAAGTTATATTTTCTTTATTATACCTTAAGTTGGCCATGAAAAGGCAATTGTAGAAACAATAAAAAACATAATGTTAACTGTCAAATAAGGTGTGAATAAACAACAACAAATTTGAGGCACAACATTGAAATAGTTCGTCTGGTTGGTGATAATACTCGTTCGATAAGAGAAGCAGCTGATGAATTTAATGTTAGACATCCCAATGGACCAAACGTCAGTAGTACCACTGTATACAATATAAATAAAGTTTTCAATGACACAGGTGCCGTATCAAAACATATTATCAGATGCAGAAATCACGAACATTTTGTAGGTAGACATACCTAATGATCAAATTTTGTAATATTTTCGTAATATTCCAAGAGAAACTATTTGAAGATGTCTTGTAAAGAACCGGCTTAAGCCACATACAAACCAAAGTTTTTAAATACTTTACAGCCCGGAGATGAAGATAGACGACTGGAATTTTTTTATGGGCTCAAGGAGAATACATGAATGAAATCATTAAATATTTTACACCGACGAAGCCACTTTCACTACCAACGGTACGGTTTCATCCCAAAATTCTCGCTACTGATCAGTAGAAAATCCAAACTGGGTTATCAATAATTGTAACAGACAATATTTACTAATTGTAAATGTTTGGTGCGGGAAATACTTCTTAATAAAATTATTGGTCCGTTCTTCTTTGAAGGAAATTCAAATAGATTCCAATTTTTGGATTTTTTTTGAGGAATGAATTTTTGGAAGCATTAGACAGTTTGCCCATTCGTGAGCGAGTTAATTTAAAATTTCAGTTAGATGGGTGTCCTGTACATAATGCAGTGATAGCGAGACAGTGGTTAAATAATCATTTTCAAAATCAGAGGATATGCCCCAACAGTCCTCTAATTGAATTTCCACTTAGATTACCGGTGGTACATAAATCGAGACCCAGACAATAGAAGAACTCCGAGCTAGAATAAGGAACGTATGTCTAGGAATTACCCCTACACATTAAGAAGTGTGTCAAATAGTATTAAAAAAAGATATGAAAAATGTATTACATTGAACGGTGGTTTGGTGGAAGCTTAAAAAATTTAGTTGTTTCTTTACAATCTTCACTATTACATTACATTTATTGTTGTTAATAAAATTTTTTAGTGTTGCCTTGTTACAATTATTTCATGTCATTTGTTATCGGTTCCATGTTAATCTTGCGGCGTGATTAGCGTCATTATGTTTTCATTGCTTATTAGATTTAACTTTGTTGTCTGCTTTTGATGTTTATAATAATAATAATAATAATAATTTATTCATCCTTTCGATCACAATATGGTGAAATAGGACATGTCAACAAATTATGTAAAATACAAAACATGAAATAAATACATTACAAGCACATAGATACAGATTAATAAAAATAACACACATTACTGTAAAATACATAAATATATATTTTAAGTAGTTATAAATGAACGTTTATCGTTCAAAAATTCATCGACTGAATAGTAACATCCTTCTACTAAATATCTTCGTAGTTCTTTCTTAAAAGAATATAATGAAGCTTTTTCTTTAATGCTAGAAGGTAGAGAATTGAAGAATTTTATTCCGGCTAGTACTGGAGACTTTTCATATAGGGCAGTCCTGTCTTTTTGTATTTTTAACAAATTACCATGCCTGGTGGGGTAATTATGCAGTTGCGAGTTTGTTTCAAATTTGCTCATATTCTTTTTTATATATAATATACAGTTATATATGTACACACAGGGAAATGTCAATATAAAATGTTGCCTGAAAAAATCTCTGCATGACTGAGTTTTTTGCAAACCGAAAATTAATCGTATGACTCGTTTTTGGCCAATTAGAACTCTTTCACGATCAGTGGCCCCACCCCATACAATAACATTGTAGGATAACACTGAGTTAATGAGGGCATAATAAACATTTATTAGAGATTTTTGGTCCAGAATATTTTTAAGTTGTAGGATTGCATAGTAGCCCCTGCTCATTTTCCGACAGGTATTGTTAATGTGATATTTCCAGTTCATATCAGTGTCAATATATATGCCAAGAAATTTTGTTGTTTTACTAGGAGTAATAGTTGACTGGTTCAATGTAATCTTTATGGGAATTTGGAATGTCTTCCTACCAAAAAATTGCAACAACATAATTTTATCTGTGTTGACAATTAATTTATTAATATCGCACCAGTTGATAAATTGCTGAAAGATAGTATTAAGCTTACCTTGCAATTCCTCAGGGGAGTCTGCCTCTTCTGCTATGGAAACGTCATCCGGGAACAGCACAACGCACTTGGTATCAATATGGAGTGGCAAATCATTTATAAACAGAAGAAAAATAAGTGGCCCCAATACAGAACCCTGGGGAACTCCTAGATTAACGTCATACGTCTCTGAACTAGTTTCCTCTAATTTTACAAAAAATTTTCTAAAGCTGAGATACGATATTATCCATGAAAGAAAGTTACCCCTAATTCCAATTGCAGAAAGTTTATCAGCAACGAATGTCTGATCTATAGAGTCAAATGCCTTGGACAAGTCAAAGAAAAGTGCAGCAACATATTTTTTATCATCTAAGCGATTATACACAAACTCCAAAAAGTCCGTTGCTGCACTTTCGGTTGACCTACCAGGGCAAAATCCATTTTGAGATCTGGAAATTATTTGATATTTTGTTAGATAGGGGAATATTTTGTTGTATATAGCTCTTTCAATTATTTTGCATATTACATTGAGTATAGTGATGGGTTTGTAGTTGTCTATTACCTGTGGATCATTGCTTTTGTAGACTGGAATTACTTTCCCTATTTTCAACTCATCCGGAAATTTCCCCAATTCTACAAATAAGTTGACAGTATGGGATAGTGGCTCAGCGATAAATTGAGCAATCGATTTAATAATTTTTGTTGACACACAATCTACTCCTACAGAATTGGTATTTTTTAATTCACTTATTATGTTTATTATATCCTCATTAGTAACTGGTGTAAAAAAGAAGGTGTTGTTATTATTAGGCATTGTAGTGCATTTATTTGACATTTGGTTACCAAAATGATGTTTTATCTTATTTGAGACCTCTGTAGAATAGTGCTTAGCAAATGAGTTGATGATTTTATTAGTATCATTTACAATTTCGTTGTTAATTTGAATTTGAATTGGCTGTGTGGCCTTAATTTTGCCATTGCTCTTACGCACTAAATTCCAGACTAGTTTTTGTCTGGCTTGAATGCTATTTTCATTATTTAACGTATTTTGATAGTAATTAAATTTGGCCTTACATATATTTTTTTTATGTTCCTTTTTCATATCATTATATCTAATTGCCAAGTCGCCATTCATTGAATTTTTCATCAACCATTTATTCCATGACTTACTATGTCTGCAATAATAAATGCGTACTAATATTTTCATTTTTAAATTTATCTGCAAAAATTTTATTAATTCGTATTTTTTGTGAAATTTAGTACATACCCATTTAGGAGGGAGCTGAATACAGGGATGTATTCAGATTTTACGTAAAAAAATCGCTTATATGATTTCTTAAATTTTAGCTTCAGATAGGCGATAGGCCATGATTTAAAAAAATAAAATATGACGTTTTGTTCAATCGTGCAGTTTTTGGTGTTGTATCTTAAAAAAAAACCGGTAAAAATCGATTAATTAATACAAATTTTATGAGGGTGTTAAGGTTTCAAATGGGTCACATTGTATAGTGAGCACGTACAGGTTAAAATAAATTCTTTCAAATCGTTATAAAGCAAGTTACAAAAATTCACATGTCGATTTTTAAATGCATTTCTCATTTTTTCATGGATTTTTTTGTTTTTCTAAAAATATATTTTTTAAATGTTATTTGAAGGAGTACATTTTTCTGCATTAAGTACGTTAAATTCTATGGCACATTGGATGACGAAATTATCGAGAAAAAAATTTTTACTTATAACAATGTTATAAAACAACTGCTATTGATCCGGAATTTTTTGTCACTTGCTTTGTAATGATTTTATGGAATTTACGTTCTCATTGTATATTGAACAGGATGTGATGTTTAGATATGAACCTAGATTTCAAAATTTATAAAAATAGAATTACAAAATAATCAAAGTTATGACATCATTACGGGATTCAATAATTGCCTGTTTAGTATCATCGATTATGCTATTACATGCTTTAAAACGTTTTTTTTTTTTGACGTATTCGCAGCAATTGCTCCTCTACCTCGTTGTAGTTTCTATAATTCGTCCGGGAAAGCATCTTTACATTCCATAAGAAGAATTTTTTCACTACAAGTCGTTAATAACTTTACTACGGCTCCTAACCCTTGAACACCTCATGCATCAATAGATCAGTTCTTAGCCAATATCCTACAAAAATAAAATCCCCAGTCTATTAAATTAAATTTAATATCACGGCCACTAAGTACATTATCCATTGCAAAATTCTATCGAAAAAGTATTTAAGTGACTGTCATTTGTTATCCGATCGCAGACATCAAGTAAGAGACCTTGTACGCTGATTACTTTCTGTTCCTCATCCATTGCGGCTTCTTCGTGGTATAATATAAATTATTGTAACTGTTAGATGCGCCATTAGTTCAAAACGAATCTTCGTCTGGAAGGAAACGTAAAATTTTTTTAAGTAAAATATTTTTTCGCCGATTAACAGCAAAGTACTAACTTTGCTGACTAATATTAATCAGCAAAGTGTCACTTTCCCTGCCTAGGCAGAAAAGTGCTCATTTTCCCTGCCTAGGCAGGAAAGTGAGCACTTTCATAAAAGTTCAATCTACAATAGATTTTCAAATATGTCTCCATGGATTTCCAGGCATTTTCTGGCTCGTTTACGAAGGGAGCGTGTGGCTTGCCTGAGTTTATCTTGTTGTTCCCTTATGTGAGCTGCAGAATTAATACACCGCGATTGTCCAATTTAATTTGCATACTTCACTCATCTCCACAAACATAAGCGTAATGGTGTGAGGTCTGGAGAACTTGCCGGCCAACTAATAGGACCACTGCGACCAATACATCGCATCGTCCTGAAACAATTCTATTTAAATGCTGCCTGACCAGATTGGCATAATGTGAAGGAGCTCCATCCAGCTGATAATGCAAAGCTTGTTTGATGTTTAAAGGAATATCATCTAATAACGCTTGTAAATCATTTTGCAAAAATAGCAAGTAATTTACTCCTGATCGGTTATTCTCAAAAATAAAAGGACCAATTAAGTAATTATCAACGATACCACACCAAGTATTAACCGAAAAATGATGTTGAAAATTTGTTTCTACTGTTGCATGTGGATTTTTGTCAGATCATCTATGAGAGTTACGTGTATTGTCGATACCGTCTCAAGTAAATGTAGATTCATCGGTAAAAAAAAAATATTTTTAAAAAAAGCTTTTATTTTAATGCTCTAAAAAGTAGAAAATAAACTTTGAAGTAAATCAAACCCATCATTTTGTTACATTATACAATTTTTTTAAAAAGTGGTGGCAGACATAGCATTATCTCCATAGCTCTCGTTGGCGTTGTTCGCATAGCTCCGGTTAGCTTAGGCAGGCAACTCTATGCATTTGGCTGAGTTTGACCTTAGCTGTAGTATGTTTGCTCTTAGGCCACCAAACCACAGCTCCTTAGGTTATCATTGGTCTTATGACGGCAGTGTATATCCACATGACCACTTTGGGTTTCATTCCCCAGGTTTTACCCACAGTCCTGCGACACTGCTCATAAGAAATGTAAGTCTTTAGACTCTTTAGTCTTCTGTCTATGTGAAGATTCCATGTTAGTTTGGCATCGAAGGTTACCCCAAGGTATTTCACTTCTGATGCGAAACTTAGTGTTGTATCCAGGAGGGCAGGCGCCTTCGGTGCTCCTAGTTTCCTTTTCCTTGTGAAGAGAACACAAATTAATAAGGAATTATCCAACGTTTCCCCATTTATATGAATATTCTTGATTTTCAATGTACCAATACAATAAAACATTAGGCATAAAACCATTACGCACTTTGAAAATCAAACCATTATAGAGTATGTCAAAACAAGTACCGCTAGTAATAGACGAAATTGGATTACATAATATGATTTCTAGCATATGTTATCAGTCTTCTAGAGCACTAAGTTCTGTACAATTTTTATATAAATTTCTCACTATATGAGGTGCGCGAAAATATCTATTGTAACTTTAGGTGGCGATATTTGCAAAAATATGAAAAAAAACCGATAAACATATGTCCGGAAATGCTTCCTCAGGGATCTCAAAAGCGTTAGGAAGTGATTACATACTCATTATTATTCCAATGTTTACACTTTCCAAGCTTATTTAGATTAGTATTTGAAATCTGACGCGATGGTTTTAAAAAGAATCCAGTAGGTTTTCTCCCTGTATCAATTTCAACTAACTTAAATCAACCTTTCGAGTCGAATCATTTTCATTGTCCTTGATTCATTTTTGTCGGATAAGATATTAATATAATCATCAGAAATATTAACGAGAAACGGGCGCGCAACTTCTTAATCATGACTAGAACTATGGATTTAAATTGCCCCTTGAAAAAAAAAAGTTGATTTACAGTTTGTCGTTGCATACGAAGGTTGGAAAGTAGTAAAAATTGTCACGATACGCCGGCCGACCGTTGGATGATTTGTGAGATGGCGTCAATATCGCACACACGGTCATTTCCTAACGAACGTTTACGTTTCAAATTGGAGTTGCGATTCAAGCACAGACACGCAATTGTTCCAACAATCTGATAATCACACACGACTTATGTAACCTTGCATGAGAGGGTTTAATCGCTGTACCAAATCACCCGCCATATAGCAACAGACACGAAATAAATCAATTCGCAATAATTTGTACCTATAATATATTTTCTATTCTTATAACTTGCTTTCCCTATATTTATAACATATAACGAATTGCAGCATTAGTTGCTCTTCTCTTAATAGTAGTTTTAGGTGAAAGCTATCGAAAATGCCGCCTTTTCTGAGGAACAGTGTCGAAAGTTACTGAACCGAGCCATAATATTTTTAACCCACCAAATAAATTTCCTAGTTCTCATTTCGTCGCGTCTGGAAAATATCAGTATATTAAAGTTAATCAAATAATTTTCAGCGTCCCTAATATCGCATATTACAACGGACAGCTATCTAGATATTAAAAAAAATATACTTTTTGTGAACACATTTGATGAGTTTGTAATCTCATACCTAAACTGTGAGTCGCATTGCCAATATTGCCATATACAGTGTATTTAAATGAAATCTGGACATATTGATTTTGGAAAAAAGCGGAAAAATACGTCACAAAGAAATAATAGGGGAATATTTTCTTATAAATAGACCAAGGATTAGCTCACCCCCAGTACCACTCTACAATTTCTTTAAATGCAATACCCCCCCATTGTTTAAGTAATTAGTTTCTCTCGAAGAACTTATTATCAAAATCGATCCGCGACCGAACTAATGTACCCTGGTCTAGGCATCGAATCTTTTCATCGTCAAATCTCTATTTTTCTCTCAACCAATCTAGTTGAAATTTAAAACATTTTGTTTTAACTGCTTGCCCCCCCGCGACCCCCCTCCCTGCATTTCTTAGGTGCAACTGGTCATGTTACCTTATGCTACCACTACAGTATTCATGTGTTAATTTTGATTAAAATTGTTAGAATTGTAGAGTAAAAAAACCGGTGCCCAAAGAATCACTACTTCCACATCCAGATTTTGCATCCCAAGTCTTATACACATTAAATCCCAATGTAATATTTTAGTCCCTTTAATAATAGGATGGGAGTGGCAATGGTGGTGGTAGAGGGGGTGGAGGTGGCTAACGCCCAAATAAATTTTCAATGTCCTTGGTTCTCTTATACACACCAAATCCCAATTTAATTTTTTACTCCCTTTAATAATAGGGCGGGGATGGTTAATGCCAAAAACATTTTAAAGTGCCCTGGTTCTCGTATACAAATTAAATCCCAATTTAATTTGTTATTCCCTTTAATAATAGGTCGGGGGTGGTAGAGGGTGTAGCTAATGCCAAAAAACGTTTTTGAGACGTTTCGTTCTTATATATACACACTAAATCACATTAATTTTTTTTTACTCTCTTTCATAATAGTGTGGGGGTGGTATTGGGGGTGATAGTGAGGGGGTGGTTGAAAAAATGTTGAGACTTTGACTTTTCGTAAATGCCCTAAATTGCAATTTTATGGACTCTTACATGCTTGCTTTGCCTATTTACCCCCGAACCTTTCAACGGAATTAGATCAAAATATAATCTAGTTCGAGATCTCGTTATAACACATAAGTGTACCAAATTTCAAATCAATGTCATAAACGGTTCCAGAGTAAACGTGCGCACAAAAAGTTACAGACAGGAAATTTTCTTTCTCTCAAATTTAAAATATCTACGTTTCATTACATTTTAAGCCTATTTGAACAAAATAATGTTTCCTTTTTTTCGTTACTATACTTCCACTGGACATGGAAGTAATAAATTACGGCTAACTTCGCCAAAATTTAACCGAATTTGATGAAATTTTAGATGAAAGTAATTTTATATCACCAAGAAATAGCCTGCTATATGTTAGTAAAAATATCCAATACTTTGGCCGCAATTCCATTTTTAGTCCAAATTCCACAACATTTTCAAAACTTTCCCCAATTTGCCCAAATGGTCGAACGAATTTTTGTTTCCAAAATATTTATCTTATATGTATATGTATTCTTATGTACTTTCACGTGATGTAACTAAAAATAACTTTTTTTTAATTTAGCCGATATTTCGTCATTCTTCCGATTCGGTAACGAGTTTGTAATATTTCTTCACCCGCTAAAATCGAATATATCTGAGATATACAAACATCTTTATAATTAAAACATAATATTTTTAGTCGTAAACTCCTCTATAAAATCCTTATTTTATTATAAGGAACGTAACCAGACTGCAGGAAAATAAGGATTTTATAGAGAAGTTTGCGACTAAAAATATTATGTTTTAATATTCCGCCCTCCAAAAGCACAATTCAACTATCTTCATAATTATCATCTTCTTCGAATTTTTCAATACCATAAATATCAGGACTAATTTCTAATTGCTCAGGGTCTTCATCAATCACAGCTTCGTCAACAATATTATCTGCATTTTGACACAAAGTATTCCTTCCATTGTGGCATAAATTGCTGCATATGACGCCAATCGTTTTGCATGAGCAACGTTTAGTTGAAATTTAGAAATTTCTTCACACTAGCACGAATAAGTCTTGTCTAATGTCTATATCACTTTCCAGTTCAAAGCACTTCAATATCTCCAGTGGTTTCCAAATAGAACACTATGGAACTTTTTAGAATTCTTCAGAAATCCTGTTGTGATTCCGCTTCTGACACCAATTGTTACATGTTTCAATCTCCAGTAAACACCCTGTATGTAGGTTCAATAAATCGCAACAAAAATATTCACAAACCACTGATTTATTAATCACTTATTTACAATAATTAATTCCTTCTTCACATTAGTGCACACTAATTACAAGTTACACTATACATCTACTATAATCTCACTACTGTAATTCACAACTTATTACTGTTCTTATTCCATCTTTTCACCTGCTTGTCTAATATCAAACTGTCCTCCTCGCGTTTAGATCCACTGTATATATACCCGCGTCGAATTTACTCGATCATTCTAGAATCATCGCAGCGCCTTCGGCACTTTCTCACACGTTCGATGAAGCAGTGGCGTAGGCATGCAACAATATGAATGGTAGTTTTCGTAAAATATTAAATATTGATAATATCAGTTAAAATTTTTGTGACATGTTTTATATCGTTGGAAAGGGAACAAATAAACGGAATTAATAGTATCATGGCCTACTTTGAGATTTGTTCTTTTCATTTTTGCACAAGAGCGTATGTCAAAGCCAACTGTGTTTTTCGAATTTTTTGATACACATTATCATTCTTATTAACTTTGCCGTCAACTTTCATCCTTTTAACATTTTTTCGGATCTCCTCAAATAAGGAAGCTATAACCGTTTGTGGTTTTCCTATTTTTCAGGTTTTTGTAATATATCTCACAAAGTAGGCTATTTTTACTGAAATATAGCTCGCAAAAAATAGGATAAGTTTTCTTTAGTAACAAGGACTTCTTATCAATACCTATTCTTTTATTATAATTATTAGTATGGGCAATTTGTTCGAAAAACCTAGGTGAATGGGTATGTACAAATTAATATTATGCGTAGTTCCAAAACTATTAATTTTAGATACCCCCTTTTATATGCATTTGTAATAAACTCTCCGAGGGGAAGTTAATGGTGTGAGGTGTTCCATTTAAAACAATTGTAGGAATGGCACTACGGATGAGGGTGTGGAGCTAATCCTAGATCTATTCAAAAGAAAGTGTATCCTTCTAATGTTTCTTTTTGACGTGTGTCAGCATTTTTTGCAAAGATCAATGTAGTCTAATTTATTTACAGTGAATAGTTTCCATTGAAATGCACTGTATATTATCAAAAGTAATCAGAAGAAAAACAAGGTCGATTTTTAAATTAAGTAAATTATACACACGAAAGTGTCGTATCACGCCGTAAAATATTTTGTGGAAGTAATTTAGATCCAATTCGCGTATATGTAGTGAATCAGAACTCATTAGGAACCTGTATTTCTATTTTAGTACCTTTATTTAGTGCTTTATATCTAGATATACACTTTCTAAAAAGTATAGGACAATTTATCACCAATTTCAATTAGGCACTTAATCTAAATTAGAACTGTTTATTTTTGTAATTTAGGAATTATACTATTTTTATTACTCCCCAATACTCTGTTAACCACTTCTTGACCAAAATTATTTAATTCAATTAAATCCTTAGGAGAATCCTAAGTATAATACTATACTAAGAGTATAGCTGCGATTTTTCTTTTATACAGGTTTTCCATGGTGTTCTTTCCAACTAAAATATTTATATTTTTTCCGCCACTTCCGGTTATACCGGAAATGGCAATTGACGTTGTTACTTTAATTGAAACACTTTGCATATTGTCGCATTTTTAGATTCTATGCAAAATTCTAATGTTATTTTACGTAATACCCCGTATCAAATAACTTACGGTTTAGGCGTTATTCAATTTTTTTAACAAATGAAGACGTTTTAAAAATAGATAATAAATATCAGACACATGTTAATTAAGTCAAATTGTAAAGAGACACCTTTTGGGAGAGATGGTAGAGATTAAAGTGAATATGAACTGAAGCAATAATAATCATTCACACAGGGTGATAAAAAAATATCACTTAACTTAATTGTGGCCCCCTGTTGTCCGAGCATGACTCCATTAGATATTTTTTTTTGTATATCGTCATATAAAAAATATTGTTTAAGCTAGCCCTTTAATTCGAAAATTGTTAACAATTTATAGTTTTACTTGCAAATACATTATTGAAAAGCTTCACATGTAACTTTTGTACAACAGTAAATATTTCGAAAACGGTACAATTTTGATATATGGGAACTAACATTTTGCACTATTCCTTGACGGAAGCCCCCAGGGTGGCTATTCTTGAGCGCGAGAGAAATCATTACTCCCTGGAAAATTAATTCCCTCGCCTTTCACTTGAAATTCCCTTATTCGAAAAACATGTATTCTTAAACAAAAGGAAAAACGAGGGAGCGATGAAAGTTTGAGGGAGAAGTCGACAGTGTTGTCATATTGTTCTTCACGGTATAACCAATCAGAGCTCTCCTATATCTGACTATTTCAGCTGTCAACTCGTGGCGGAGTGATAATTGACGTTGACAGAGGTTAATTACCTGATTCTTAATCTCTCCAATTCTGCAATATCTCTGGGAAACTGCACCCAAGTATTAAAAATATTTGGTGAAGTTAATGCAGTACAAACTTCTGTTATACAGCGACTTACACTGGCTTGGCTTACTGCAGTATAGTGATTGCTACCAGTTATTTCTTGGTAAGTGCCAGTAGCCAAAAAACGTAATGTAACAAATATCTAAAAATATGGTTTAGTTTTAAATAAAGTAGGTAGGTACTCTGTTTCATATACCTAACGTAACCTACAAAACTAAGCAATATGTAATGCACTTTAATCTAATTTACCTTTGTCTGCACGACAAAGCAATGGGTTTAAAATATCTATAAGATCCCTCACTAATGGTTTGGACAACCTAAATAAACGAACAAAAATTTGATCCGACAATTCAAAAGGATCAGTTTTTTCTAAAATTAGAATCTTTTTCCCATTTTCAAACTGTTCCTCCGCATCTTCTAAATCATCCAAAACTTGTATAGCCACTAAATCTTCAATGTCCATTATTTAAATAAAACCGAATTAATAAGGTGTACGTCTCCACAGGCACAATCATAACCTATAAAATACTTAAAAAATGTTTCTTTCTCTCACTAAAAATAAGGGAATTAGCAGGGAGTGTTTTCGTCTATCTGGCTGAGGGAAAATAATTCAGGAATACAAATTTTACATAAGGGAGTAGAAAAAGATTTACTTTCTCTTACTCATTCTACTCCCACAAGCTCAAGAATAGCCACCCAGATCGATCGATTTTGAGTTGAATCGGATCATAAACGGTAAAGTCGTCCGCCATCTCGAAGCCGCCATCTTATTTTTCTTATATGAAAATGCCAAAGTGTTATTGTCACCGGACTTATACACATGTGCAAAATTTCAAAGCTCTAACTAATCGAAATTTTGATTGCAAGATTTGACCTAAACAAAATAAGTAACTAACAAACAAATAAACATTGCAAGTTAAATAAAAGCTTTTAAATTATAAAAATTGTATTTATGTTGCTACAAACATAAACTATTGTTAATTGTCGACATTGAGGTAGTTTTCCATACACGCAAAAATAATTTCGGTGATATAATACATCGTGGATAGCGTACAAAAATATTAGTTATTTTGAGTAAAATGGAGTGAATGGGGAATTAATTATAACAAGGATAAGGAATCTCTGAAATAAATGTTGTCTATGAATTGGCGAATGCGCCGCGATTACGTCCAAGTCAATTTCCAATTAATTACAAACCATTTCCATAGAACTGTACGTAATTGCAGTATTATAATTTAGAACAAAAGAAGTGTTAAACATAATAACGCATACATACTGTTTAAAAATATTCAGTCAAACTGGGGTTATTTACCTTTTTTCTTTCATTTCATCAACACAATCTTGGGCACAGATTGTGTTATGGCTGGGTTTTCATTTATGTTTATGCATTTTAATAACGCTCAGATACCGTCTTATCAATTTTATGATAATTTCGCGAGAGTGAAAAAACGGCTGCTCCCTCCGAGATGTTGAACATCCAGATCATTTACTATCATGAGGAATTATGTGTCACTTAGGGCAGATAGCTTTCATCAACTCCGTCTCGTTCAATCCAATTTTACATTATTCTCCTCCTTTTGTGTTGTAAGGGTAGAAACCAGATAGTTTAAAGTTACACGATTGCACGATTCCTTAATGGTTTTTATCAATATCATATTTAGTATTTGGCCAAGGGAACTGAATAAGTTTTGTACAAATAAAGTAAAATACGAAGTGTACAAGCATGTTTTAGTGCCGATCCTCTCGATAAAGTAGCAATTCGACAATTTTTTTTTCTTTTAATTCGATAGACCAAAAAGCGTTTGGGTATAAAATATTATGTACATTTTTCGGACTCAGAAGATATTTCCGTATCAAAATTTAAAAAAATGGAATAACAATAATTTGGATTAACAATGCCACTGGTTGAACTTCATTTTGGTTAATACTATGAAATAATAATCATTACTGGTATTAAATAATGCACCAAATCTTATTTCTGTAACACAAATGAAGGTTCCTGAAATATTAAACAAAAATGTATTCTAGCGAACTACCTTCAAAGGACCCCAGTTCCATTAGGAAGCATTTCCGGACATCTCTAGGATTTTTTTTCATATTTTCCATGGTTAGGGATAGGAATTTCTTAACACTATACGGTGTGTCCCCGGATAGGCCTAACTATACTTGTGAACTTGTGCCAAGAGTAAAGTATTAGTTTTTTGAGAAGAATATAAAAATTTTACTGAAAGAATTTGTTTCTAATGTTAATAGTGGTCCAGATAGGAAATTTGGGCGTCGTATCTCAAAGTTGATATTTTTGCAAAAATTATGGTTAAAATAATTTTATAAATTCCTCGAAAGCACATAATTTATTGAATAAAATGATAAAAAAGCTATTCTTTGTGTTGCCCTCCTACTGCTACACATTTTCAATATTTTCTCTAAATTTCTCATAAACTAAATGAATTGTATTCTGGATTATGTCGGCTGATATTTTCTCCTTTAAATTATCTTTTAAATCATGGGCATAAACATTTTGCTTCTTCACATTTCAAACTGTTCGCAGAACCTTTCAGCAATTCTGCCTCTTCCTGGCTTGTGAAGATAGATGTTATTTTGAGCTGGCGCTGGCGCTAATGCTGTCAGCAGAGAATATTCTATTTCTCTTTTCTTCTTTCAAAGAAAAATAAAATTATATTCGCTTGTCCAGAAACCCGCAGGACTCAGTGCCACCATCTTTAAAGATCAGGATGCAAGACCAGAGCACATCGCAGAGGTTGGAGCACGCTTTCTCGTTGCTTTGTATGGTGGCAACATGGAAGAGGCTTGGAAGAAGTCCGCTATCAACATTTCGTTAAACCTGCAACAAAAAGCAAATTCAATCTTGCTTCTTTGTCCCCAACGAAGGATGCGCGCGGTATGATGCTTTCAGGACGAACCACCAAGTACAAAAATGGTATGGGATCCAAAAAAAATCCAAAAGACTGGAACTGGAAACGTGGCAGCAATGGGCTCGCTCCACTCGCAATGACAGAGCAATCAGCAGCAGAGAACTTATTGAAATTCAATGCGGCGGAGTATGTGGTTGCAGGAAAGTGGGGTTGAAGTGCTCTGTTGTGTGTGGTTTCTGATGTGGTCAGTCATGCGAAAATGTACCGGAGGTTCGAATCGACAGTGAGGACGGAGATGAGGAAGATGTATCAGTGGAAGAACAATGGATTCTCAGAAGCAACGATGATGATAAAATTGAGGACATCAACTAACGAGGACCATCAAAAAAATGGAAAATACTAACAATTGCGTGGTAAGCGACATTTACATCTAAAATCGCGAAGCTGTGGATTAGGCATATCGAGGATACCACAATAAAAAAGAACGCGCCATTTACTCTACCTCAAAATGGAATGAAAATGAATATACTTTGAATTTACAAAATTAATATAACTATGTAATAAATATCGAGAAACGATTGAAAAAATCACAAAAATAAGGTTTTATTATTTTCCCGCCGCCGTAACTAGTTACATATTAGATTTACAAAAAAAAAAAACTTTATGCAAAAAATGTGAGGAATTTTGTCTTCTTTAACTTCGTTGCAGACGTTTTCGTCGTTGGATCAACCGCTGCGGAGTTATTTTCAAGAAACTAATTTTTTGTACCTTCTATTCAAGATGGCGACTCGAGCGAACCCCCCCCCCCCCCCCCAATTGGTAGAAAACTTGGATTTTTTGTCACGGCCTAGACCTCAATAACATATGGATTATTTGTCTCGTAAAACTTATGGATATTGAGATATTAAAAAAACGATGGAATACACACGCTCAATAAAATTTAATTGTTTAAATAAACAATACGCCGAAATTGCAAAAGTGAATTGAAAAAAAAGAAACAGCTCTTACCAGACAACTCACATTTCGTATTTTTCAAGTTCTAATTTGACTCCACTAATGATACAAAATCAGGCTGGGTATAACGGAAAAATTGCCGCTAGCAGGGCGTCATTACAACTTTAATGTTTTAGGTATGAGTTTAAAAGAATCACTTTTCAGCTTAATACTTGTTTTGCAATCTCTCCAAAAACGCGTAAATAGCAGACACATTTGTAATGGATTCTTTTTTAACACGCTTTTATTAGCTTCACCTGTTTGTTTGTCAAAGAAATCTTTGAACGTAATTCTCGCCCGCTTTAAAACGTTGGATTAAACTGAAACTTTGAACACTTATAAAGGACCGATGACCATACAATAATTTGACAACTTCCTCCTAATGTCCTCACCAGGATCATCAGGATATAATAAAATTTTTAAAATGTCTAATGTTTTGTCGACATTTTGGCGGAGGAGCCGTTGTCATTAATATCGAACCGAACTAAAAAGTAACAAATAATGTTTAAATATTAAGATTCTTATTTTATTGTAAAAAGCGTGTTTATAACAATTGATATCAAGCATCCCACGCTTTTTACAATAAAATAAGAATCTGCATATTTAAACATTATTTTTACTTCTTAGTTCGGTTTGCTATTAAAGCGTGCTTTTTAGTTTTTTAAACTATAATTTTTTTAAATGAATAATATTATTAATGATAATGGCTAAGCAGTTGACATTTTAGTACAGAATTATGAAAGTTTCTATATAACGTTGTAGACTATGACACTAGATTCTAAACGTTACGGCGTAAACACTGGGGCCCGTGAAGAGGAGCCGAGGCCCTGGAATCGAGCAATCTCGTAACGAAACAATTGCTAATCGGTTTTGCCATCTACACATTCAACTGACACAGCTAAACATCGGTCTTTGTTGCAAATTCCATTATTCATTACAACATTCTGCCTTCTCACAATTAATATAATACCCGTGTTCTCCGGTTTTTACTGTCTAGTGATCCCAGTCTTCGACTACAATATACATACTACTTTAATTGAACAGCACCTAGCGCGATCTTGAACACAAATTTGGTAAAAAAATAACCTCATATAATGTTAAGTTGAACTGAACAACCTCCCCACTTAAAAATAATAAGTCTTTAAAAGGGAAAAAATAATATCTTTCTAATACGATAGAGTTCTGCAACAAAAAGTGCTTGGAGCTGAGTTTAACATAATAATATAATATTGACAATATTGAAAACACTATTTTAGGTCAGTTATACAGATTCACTAATCATTTGCCGGCAGCTCCAATGGCTAAGAAAGTGAATTAAATATTCTCAACATATTGTGTTCAACTAGGTTCCAATATTTTTTTCGTACACAACCCAACTGCCTTAAAAGAAGATTAAATACTTCTTTCAAATATTATTTTAGTCGCAGTTCTTTAACATCTTTATTATAATTTTATTTTTCCGAGACGAATTGTATATCATCTCTTACTCGACTGTTTATGAAAATTAAGAAAAAATAGTTGGTACGAAGATAAACAAAACAATAATCTACCGTCTGTTTGTCTATTTTATTCCTATTAGAATTTCCAATACGGTCAGATAGATGTCGTATACATTGACTTTTCTAAAGTGTTTGACATATTGGATCACTATATACTGATGATGCTCTCATTAACTAATTTATTTCTTAATTATCATGTGATCAGTTTGTGCAATATCGTAGCTTTCAATCTGTGCTAATTAAACAGACATCAGGATTACCTCAGGGTTCCATATTTGGGCCACTATTTTTCATACTTTTTATTAATGATGTTATCGAAAACCTAAATGTACGTTACTTACTTTACGCTGAAGATATTAAATTATGTCACTGCTTTAACTCTTAACTTGACTGTTTGGGACTCCAACATAATATTGATTTGCTCAACGCCCGTAATTTTTTAAAAAAGACGTTTTTCCTTAAATTTTTAGAACACCCTGTATGATTTAACTTAAGTTTCACAACTGTTTATAACTTCCTAAGACAGGCAATAGTTTTTATAAAGAATTATTTTTTCGGAAAATCAAAAATAATAAAGTTTACAAGAGTGCGATACGCCCTCGGGGGATGATACACTGTATGAATATTTATAAGCATTCTTCGATCCGGGTAACATTGATTTGAAGAGTGATCCACATAAATACTAGCTGATAATACATTATTACCAAGCCCATACTAGAAATGCATATTTGTACATTTTTTGCGAACAAGTTTAAAAATACAAACAGTTTTAATAATTATTGCTTTGCAATGGTATGTGGCTCTGACACAATTTTTGTAATGTTTTCAAATTCATTTCAGGTTCAAAATGCGACGAAGATATGACTGCTGCGCCACCGGTTACAGGTGAAGCAAAATGGAGAATTTCACGGAGCTGTCTTTTACTAATTCTTTTGAAAATAATAGAACCACTCCGATTTTTACACTAGGACCAGAATTCTTTGCTCAATGGTAAGTTACATTTATTAGTTAACGACTTGTATATTATGTTAAATCTAAGATGAAATGTTAAAAGTTTTTGACAGCATTTCTTTTTACAAAAGGGGCGTAGCCTAATTACTGGGAAAGTATTAATATATGAGTACTATTCTCAGCGTCTGCGATATATTTTTTTAATTTCTTCCCTTTTCTACATTCATCTATATTTCCGAGACAAATTTGATGCGTCAGACAGATTTTAACCTTTTTGTAATTAAAACAATGTTCTTTCATTACGTTGTTTTGGATTTTTTCTTATTTCTATGATTCTGTAGAAGTTCCAGTTCACTTAAATCATGTGTACAACCGTCATTTTTCAACCCCTAAAAATAAGCAATTTTGAGTATTAACTTTTTACTCAGACGAAAGGTTTACAAACCATTAACAGTACCTTGTAGATACAAGATTTGCCTTTTAAAATGCGACCTTAGGTGTATTTCTAGACTTAATATTAATCAAGTCAAATTTTTTAAAACTATGAATGTCTTGGAACACACAAAATCGATGATACCAACTGTCGGTTAATTTCAAGGAAATAACAATCCAAAGAGTTGCCAACATCTATTTTTAAAGATGCTGTTCTCGTTACTCATGCATTCAGCGGTTGTTACACCACTTCAAGTATCTATCCAAATGTGATAAGATTTTGTAAAAGCGCAAATTATTTTGACGTTGGTAACATTATATATTGATTTCACTGGTATACGGAAAAACGAGGATGTGGTTCTCGCAAACTTATTTTTCTATAATTACACGCCATCGAGAGATATGCCGCAAGGCTGATGCGAAACTCGTAACCGGCTGCACCTAATATCGACCTAGCTAGGGATAGTGCATCACATTGTGATGGCACGATGCAAAATAGAGTGCACTGGTTATTAGCGAGCAGATTTATTTAACGTCGCGCCGGCCAATTTTATCGGGAAATTAATTCGATTATCAGATATATCGAACAGCTTTATGCCCTTCCGCTAAATCTTGAATAAACCCATCAATACGTTATCTGGCTTTAATTATAGTTTTAATGCTGATTACTCTCCGGTACGTAAGTTGACGTTAATGCCGTGTTTAACATTTATTATTATTATTATTTTTATTGTGATTATTACAGGTTGAAACGGCCGTCGCTTAATTACTTCGCCTAACTGTTCCGACGTACACATGTGTATATGCAACCTGACAGCTATTTGCTTAGTCTCGAGAGTTATGAACAACTTGTATTAGGTAACTTTTCAATAACATATAATGTAATTAATGTACAAAACGAGCGATTTCTTCCACTTAGCATATTCCAATTTTAAAATTGATTAATGATGTGTTAGTTAAAGTCAAAATTGTTATGATTTTCTCATAAAACAAAGGAGTTTCGGACTAGTGTTACTTGAAAAAGTGTGGAAGTTGCAGTGGCGCGATAACTGCGAGGAAAGCATCTCTTAACTGCAGAAATTAACAGAAACAACTTTTACTACCCCAACTTTATTCGAAATTTAATTGCGAAGAATCCCTTATTTTTATTTTCAATTCGAGAAAAAGGAAAAGGAAGAAGAAACGTGGAGATCTATGTATGAAGATACATGACCAACTTATCCAGCAGATTGAAATTATTACCTGCCAGCATCGTTGGATAGAATACGGTATGGAGCATAATCGCATAAAATATAACCCAGATATCAAGTGTTGCGTTATAGAATATATGACTCGTCGATGCGAGGCATGCAATCAAATCGAAGAAAGACGTTTTGAACATTTGAAGCTACTTTTCCAAAAGGAAATCAATGCGTTTATATTTTAACTATTTAACTAAATAGAATCAATATTCGTATAATTCATAAAATGATATCAGCTTCATCCGTTTATTTTGTATAGGAACTGCATGCGACTTTTCTTGCAACGTTGAAAAGATATTTACCAGACACCGTTTTATCAGAATTTTTACTCCTATTTTCATAAATTATTTAATATTCACGGTTCTACTCCTTGCATTTTCATTCAGGGTCCTTTTATCTGATCTCTGTCTGGTCTGTAGACTTGCCCTGTTTGATTGGTTTATAAGTATCAAAATACAGAAAATTAGTGATTAACTTCACCCCAGTTGATAAATTTCATTTCAGTAATTGTAAACTCCCCCATAATCGACCGGTTGATGACATAAATTTATTCAATATATCTGCGAACTAAACGTATTTACACATTCAGACCAACAAGAATTATATTCGTATTTGTGTGGAAGCACCAGTATAGAGGAAATTGAATTGCGATACATCAAACCGCACAACGTTATGCATTTTAAGGTGTACTGATGTTAAAAATGATAAAATAAGCTGTTATATTTTTAGTACTGGTAAAAGCAGTGAAAATCTTTATGGAGTTATCGACTGGTTACATAGCACCGAACGAGTTAATTTATTCCCCACTAGCAAAATGTCCGTGCTGCGCTCGTTATAGGTCCGTTAATTTTTGGCATTTTACATTACATTACATTTTTTATAATTGTACATTTGGCAGTTATATACAGGGTGAGCGGTGGGTGGAGTATTAAAAGTATATGGAGAATGGATCAACCGATTGCTTTGAAATTTTGGTTTCCAACATAATCCAGTATTATATCTCCAACTAAAATATTTTCGAAAGTGCGGTGTTGCAAACTGGCAACATCTTCGTTATTTTAAATGGAATACCTTGTATATTTTTTGCATTTTCTGGATCGTCGTCTCTTTCTAAGCAACTTTTGTTACTATTTCACTATACCTATCTCAAGCCATTTTCGAGATAATAATTCTTTGCTGAATTTATTACCAAAAATTTGACTTTCAGTAAATCGTGTTTTCTCCTACCTACGCAGCAATTAAAAGATAATTTTTAGTTGCGCCTAGGCAAGGCCTGAGGGCATCTCCTCCATTAATCAAATGTTTCGAATATCATACAGGATGAGTTAGAGAACGCTTTCTGAGTGAAATTTTTTATTCTGTATCATTTTCTAATGACAACAGACACTGACACTGTTATCGTTCTGTTAATGACGAACCAAAATTTACAATTTTTTTCTGAATTCGTAGAAACTTTCTGTTGTTCATCTGCGGCAAATTTGGATATTTCTCATTAAATTTTGTACAAGTTCTGCTGATAATCTTATTGCACTTTTCATGGATAATAAAAAAATAGTATAAGAATTGCTGAGGATGATCCTGACTATCGTCTCGAGTTTTATGAGGTAATTAATCAAAGTTTAATTGCCACTCCAAGTCTTCCGGCCATTTGTTTATCAGACGAATGTTACTTTCAATGGATTAGTCTAGAGAACAATTACAGATATTAAACCTGTAATACGAGAATTTTGTACTCAAACGTCTCAAAAGTTGAACGTTTAGTGCGGTATCCTAGGAGATTATATTGTTGGCTCCTTTGTTTTACAAGCGGAAACATAGATGGTGATGGTGAATCAGTTAGACATGCAATTGATACACAAAACACGGAAATGTTAGAAAACAACTAGAATCTTTCTGAAAATCCCATTACAACAAGACTCCCATATTTTGTTGTGCCTGTCCATTAATTTTTTAATGTCACATTCGTTGATCGTTATATAGGTAGAAGAGATCCGATGATGGAGTAGCCACCTCGGTTACCAGATTTGACTCCTTTAGATTTTTTCTGGCAGTAACTCAATCAGAGTCATCAGACGGTTTATGACAAAGGATTGTTGATGAATGTCAAAACTAAACGCCAAGTTTTTAGTAATGTTGGACAGGCATTTGAAACGCGACTGTATCATTGCAGAGAGGTTAATGAAAGTAACTTTCAACACGTAATAAGGTAATTTTTGATATTAAATCGTTTATTACTCTAAGCCTTCTTTGTTCCATTTCAAAAATTTGTACCGATGGCTCTGGAAGTAGAGCTAATTAATCCCCCTATTATTTCTTTTTGACGTGTTTTTGCGTTTCAATACATCCAAATTTATTTAGGGTTGATAGTTTCACTGTAATGCGCTGCATTATCCTTTGAATTTATTTTTATTTCGGGATTTTATATTTCTGATGGCTGGTTGTATAGCTTAATTCCATTGTATTTGATTTGTTTTTGACAGACTGTTTTATTGTATTTTGCAGTTCGATATATGTTTTTGGTTCTATTTCCTGTTTCATATTAGTGACTTACAGATTAATCGAGTGTATGTTTTTGATGTAAGTGTAAGTATATGGACAGCAATGTACATATTCAGACCTCTCACATTCAGTAATATATGTCCTACAAATATATTTCTACAATTATCTGCACAAAAAGGTCTTTTGTAAAATGTAGATTTTGGTAGTGCCAAAAAATTAACTCGATTCAACTTTCAATCGCCATATCGAATCCGCCATTTTTAATTTACACTTTTCATAATATTCTTGATCTTGAGACTTTAAGTTAGTTCCTACAAGAAATGGTTAATGTGAAAAATTGTATCAAGAAGACCTCTTGCAAACTCGTCAAAAAGAAGAGGGCAGCAGGCTCCAAGGGTGGACCAAACGCAATTTTTTGTCTGATTACAAATGCTCCAAATAAAAGCCGTTTAAATCCTCTTTCAAATTTGCCATTTGATTAAACGTTGCCTAGAAAAGCCGCGATAAGATTATTTTTGCGCTCTACAAAAACGTGTTAGAAATTTTAAAATATAGTCGAATTTCTGTCTATTTACTTCCAATTTCAAAGTAATCCCAATAATTTTTATAGTATTCTTTTTTAAATATAAAAATAGGAATTATAATATTCCAACCTATCTGCAAGTGCCTTATGCAGATTGTCTATTTTGCGAGGGCCACACCAAATATCTCGCCTAATATCTATTGTAGAAGAATAAAGTTTTAGAAACAGTTATCCCATTTTTTGTGAGCTATATTTCAGTAAAAAGAAATTTGAAATCCATTGCCTACTTTGTGAGATATATTACAAAAACCTGAAAAATAGACAAACCACAAACGGTTAAAAGGATGAAAGTTGACGACAAAGAAAATAAGAATAAGAATGCGTATCAAAAAGTGAAAAAAAAACGCAGATGGCTTTGATGTACGCTCTTGTGCAAAAGTGAAAAGAACAAATCTCAAAGTAAGCCCATGACACCATTAATTCCGTGTATTTTTATCTCTTTCCAGCGATATAAAACACGTCACAATAATTTTAACTGATTGTATCAATATTTAATATTTTACGAAAACCATAATGTATATCATTGAATCGTAAAAATCAGCTCTGCCATAATAGTAAAAATTCACTTTATAATAATTATAATTCAGTAATTATTTATTACAATTTAATACAAATAAACAAATATCTCATACTTCAAAATACAACTACAAAATGAACATCTAAAAAAACGAAAAACTATATATAACAGTACTACCTACTACCATATTGAAAAGAAAATGTGTGTATTTATTTTTCTAACTACCATGCTCAAATTGTGCACCATACATTCTAATACACAAACGTGCTCTACGAGACGCCTCACGCAATACATTTTGGAGCATTTCAGGAGTAATTGCCTCACATGCGTTTATAATTCTGGTTTTGATGTTCTCAATATTTTCAGGGGCAGTTTGAAATACATTGTCTTTAATGTAACCCTAGACGAAAAAATCCAAGGGAGTAATATCCGGTGATCGAGCTGGCCATAGAATGGGTCAATAGGTGCCTATCCAGCTATCTGGCATAACTTGATTTAAATAATTTGTACATATTACAGCAGTGTTAGGTGGAGCCCCATCTTGTTGAAAATATGAACAATTCACAAAGAAAATGTTGACATTCGTTTTGCAGGAAATGAAGGTATCTATGAGCGGTTAATTTGCCATCATAAAAATAAGGTCCTATTACCTTAGTCCCTAAAAGACCCACCCAAACATTCGTAGAAAATTTCTCTTGGAAAGCAGTCTCTTTACACCAGTGTGTATTTTCTCGTGTCCACTTACAATGCATATTTCTATTGAAAAATTCATTATTAGAAATGTTTGATTCATCCGACCAAAGAATTTTGCTAAATATAAGCAGGTCATTCTTTTTTTTATTTAACAACCATCTACATTATTCTCCTCGGCTAATCTCCCTCATTTAAATGTTGAACTTTCTTCACTTTGTAGCATCGAAATCCGTTTTTTAAATATTCTTCTTGAACTGTCTTCATCAAAGTTACCTATAATTTTGATAAGAAATTCAAAAATGTAAGAAAAACGGGAGGAGATACCATTTGAAATAACGAAGTTGACGTAAACTTCTGGTGTAACCGGAGGTAATATAAATCCAAAAATATTTTAGATTGGCAAGTCTTTTTCAAAAAGCCAGGGGCTGTCATCAATAATTTTAACCCCCTCTGCAATATCTATAAAATGTTGCCAACTTCCTTTCATTAAAGACGATTAAAGCTTCCAACGTAATTTTTTCTTTCATGACGTTTAATAGAAAATTTTATCAGGTTTTATTAATACGCAGATTAGCCTGGTGATGGAGGGAAAATAAGCTGCAGCAAATCCAGCAAGGTAGATAAATATAGAGTCCGCACAATGGATCCAATGACGGCGTTATATTCAGCATTTGCATTTAATGAGCTTTTAAAATTCAAATTGTGTTTGAGTACTTAATAACTGTGCGTATTGTCTGATGGCAAACGTTTTTAAAACGCCAATCTCACGACTCAAGTGCAGATCTGCAGGAATGTTTTTTTACGTCGACGCGATGCACTCATTGTTTTTCCTTCTCGTTTCGTGTCCGAGCAAGACGCGGAGTGAGTCTTCGTACATGGAACAATAGCATCGTTCTAATTGAATAAAATAATTGTTAAGCTCTATTCATTATTTTTATACTCCATGTGTTCCTTAACTTTGATATAACTTTTGAAATAAGTTAGGAAAAATTCGTGACAAGAAAAGAATTTTGTATATTTTAAACGTACGGGCGTATTTCATACTAACAAATAATACTTTAATTTCTGGAATATTTTAGTGTTTCGCCCATCCCAGTTATTCCCTAGACCGCTTTGTTGATGTATGTGGGTAATTGATAAATTTATTTTGATCCCACTTCCCCGTGCCTTTTTTTCTTTAAATCGCCATTCGTCGGTTATTTGAAGTTTCCAACGTGAATATTTCATTTGGTTCATTAATATAGCATCTGTGTATACCACACAGTGGAAGTCTCAGAAACTCAATGTTGAATATACCTCGAATGAACTTGTCGAGTTGCGATGTGTCGGCGCGGCGTCGGCGTGCATTATCGCTTTTTTTCCCTCTTGGCTCACACAATACTCGGATAATGCAATAAACTTCCTGTAACACTTTACAGCGGCGCTAAACACTCCACGTTAGCACCTTTTCAAAGGCTAATATTAAACTGCTGTCCAAAACGTTCCTTTTTATTCGCGATGTCTTCCTCGAGTCAAACTAGTTACTTCTTTGTTGAAATACCCATTATTACATTACAAATTCAAATGCTACCGCGTCTCCTTTAAATAGGCTGCTTAAGTTATAAGCTCGTTTCAAGATTTAATAATGATAAAATATACTCATATTTATTTTTTTAAAACTATACTCCGTTAATTAAAAAGGTCATGGGCATTAAAACATCTTTTTTTTATTAAAGTAGTTTCTTAATTATACTTTTAATTTATTATTTCACACATATTATTTTTCCCAATAAACAATAGAATACGTTAATTGAAAAAATTATATAAAAAAATGTTTAAAAAAGACTTTTATTGAAATACTCTAAAAAGTAGAAAATAAACTTTAAAGCAAATCAAACCCATCATTTTGTTACATTATACCGTCTGTCTATTTTACGAGGGCACACCAAATATCTCGCTTGATATCTAAAAAGAAATTTGAAATCCATTGCCTACTTTGTGAGATATATCACAAAAACCTGAAAAATAGGAAAACCACAAACGGCCTCCTTATTTGAGGAGATACGAAAAAAGCTAAAGGGATGAAAGTTGACGGCAAAGACAATAACAATAGTAATGTGTATAAAAAAATTCGAAAAAAGCAGTTGGCTTTAACATACCCTCTTGCGCAAAAATGAAAAGAACAAATCTCAAAGTAGGCCATGACACCATTAATTTCGTTTATTTTTTCTCTTTCCAACGATGTAAAACATGTCACAAAAATTTTAACTGGCAGTGTCAGTATTTAATTTTTACGAAAACCACAATTCATATCATTGAATCGTAAAAATCAGCTATGCCATTGTTACTCAAAAACAATGTATACTTATTAACAAATTTGACAGATTGTCACTGTTGTATGTTGCGTTGTCGAGTTCTAAGACAAGTTTTATGTCAGTAATTATGGTGTACACCAATAACAACAAATTTGATATGATTAGCATTTATTGTCAGTGCAAGTTTGACGCTAAGATGGCAGTCACGGTTTACGGAGATAGATTTCCAGGTGCTCCGCAGCCAAATCGAACTATGTTTAGGAAGTTAATTCAAAATCTAAAAGCGTACGGTTCATTTTCAAAAAAGTAGTTGCGGCATGTTGCAGATAATGCAAGAAAAGTGAATAGAGTGTTGAATTATGTTAACCGAAATGAAGAAAGCTCTTCGAGACAAATTCAAAGAAACTGTCGCACAAAAAAAAAGAGTGCAAGAAAAATATTTAAAAAGCGGATTTCGATGCTATAAAGTGAGAAAAGTTCAACATTAAAATGAGGGAGATAAGCCGAGGAGAGTAAGATTTTGTAGATGGTGGTTAAATAAAAAAAAATGAATGATCCGCTGATATGTAGCAAAATTCTTTGGTCGGACGAATCAGATTTTTCTAATAATGGATTTTTCAATATAAATATGCATTATAAGTGGACACGAGAAAATACACATTGGTGCAGAGAGACTGCTCTCCAGGAAATATTTTTTACGAATGTTTGGATGGATATTTTAGGGACTAAAGTAATAGGACCTTATTTTTATGATGACAACTTAACCGCTCGTAGATATCTTAATTTCCTGCAAAGCGAATTTCAAGATTTTCTTTATGAATTTTTCATATTTTCAACAAGATGTGGCTCCACCTCACATTGCTGTAATATGTACAAATTATGCGCATATCAAAGCCAACTGCGTTTTTCGAATTTTTTGACACGTTATTATTATTGTCTTTGCCGTCACCTTCCATCCCTTTAACTTTTTTCGTATCTCCTGAAATAAGGAAACTATATCCGTTTGGATTTTCCTATTTTTCAGGTTTTTGTAATATATCCCACAAAGTAGGCTATGGATTTCAGTTTTACTGAAATATAGCTTACAAAAAATGGGATAACTGTTTTTAAAACTTTATCCTTCTACAATACATATTAAGCGAGATATTTGGTGTGGCCCTCGTACAATACACATACGGTATAATTTTTTTTATGATTATATGAGATTTTCATGTGCAGAGGAGATTGCTCGCGACAAGCTTTTATATAATAAAAAGAATGATATAATGTAACAAAATGATGGGTTTGACCTAAGTACATCAAAGTTTATTCTACTTTTTAGAGCATTTAAATAAAAGCTTTTTTTTAAAATATTTTTTTATATAATTTTATTTTTTACTTTTTAGTCTTTTGATATGTTGTAATCCCCAAATATCGATTTTGAGTCGAATCGAATCATAAACGGTAAAGTTGTCCGCCATCTTGAAGTTGCCATCTTGTTTCTTTCTTATATGAAAATGTTAATGTCTTATACACGTGCAAAATTTCAAAGCTCTAGCTTAATTAGAACTAATAGAAATTTTGATTGCAAGATTTGACCTAAACAAACTAAGTAACAAACAAACATTGCAAGTTAAATAAAAGCTTTTATCCAAGACCACTATATTAGGATGGTTTAATACGTCTGTTTTACGTGGATTAAAGATTCTTTAATACACCAGTGGATTAGAATTCATAATACCACTCTTGTCATAGAAACGATTCAAAGACCTTCTATTGTGTTGCTCAAAATCAAAAAATTCTTAATCAAAATAAACTTGTCAAATCTGACGTTTTTCAAAATCAGAATTTTTCACCTGCTCTCATACGGCTTTCACGCTCCTTATTTAGCCGTTGTCGTGGATAAAACATTGAATTACATTCGGGAATTAACGAGCCTTCAATCCACTCGAAAAAATGTCACTCTGCCGCGCCTCAAGTGCACATTTTTCTCGTAAATAAAAGGCTTGTTAATCCCCTTATATAATTAATAACTATTAATAAAAATTAACCAATACAACTACAAACTTAACGAAGTGTATCAATAATGTTGCCTTTTATTAGTTTCCGAGTACGAAAATGTAAACATAGAATATGTACATACATACATAAAACCACTTACACATTTAAGAATATTATACAACGTGGCCCATGAAGTTTTGGCCAGTCGATATCTCGAAAACTATTTGAACTACAATTTTGAAATTTGGTGATTTTAAACAGTGAAATGCGGTGCCCATTTCTGATATAAAAGGACTTTATTGCAACATCGCACTTCCGATCACATGACATCAATATCAAATTTTTGTAATTGGATAGCTTCTGTGCAGGATAAAGTAAAGATAAAGAGGATTTATGAACATTTCTTTAGTTTTATTTAAAAAACGCAGCTTTGAAACAAAGTATCCGAACAGAAAACATCGCACTTGTCAAGAGTTGTCTATCAGTATAAGTAGATTTTCTGTTTATAGAAATAGTAATAAGACTATTATGCCTTTATATTTTACTTACGACCAGTATTATTTCAATATGCTGCTATGGTTAAAAAAAATAGTAAGCGTACTCAAGACTTGTACAGAGACCGCTTTCCCAAGTAAAGAGTTTTATTGATATAATATTTCTGACCAAATTGAATTGACCGAATATTGGAATTTTCATTGTGCAATTTCTGTAGCACTGCAGGTTTGGAAAATACGAAAAATCTGAGAAATCTGAAAATATTAAATCCGTTCTCATTCGGCTGTTTATGAAAATTAATAGTACGGCAGCCCGTAACTAAGATCAACTGTTATCACCTTATGCTAATTTCAATCACCAGGCTATAGTTTATTACAATACAAAATCTATTTTCCTCTGACAGAAACTCCCATAATGCTGCAGTAGCCGGTAAAACGATTTTCCGCCAGTTAAAAAAAGCGGGATTTTTATGAATATCAAAGTGCGAATCGGTTTCTCTTTAGTTGAAATAACAAAATTATAGTTTAAAAAACTAAAAAACACGCTTTAATAGCAAACCGAACTAAAAAGTAAAAAATAATGTTTACGTATTTTAAATATTTTGTTGTAAAAAGCTTTTATTGCACCCCACGCTTTTTACTATAAAAATATGTAAACATTATTTTTTACTTTTTAGTTCGGTTTGCTATTAAAGCGTGTTTTTTAGTTCTTTAAGCTATAATTTTTTTTTAGTCACCCTCTTGCCATTCATCGTGTTTTTCGAAACCGCTGAGTATTCGCTAGTAGTTCATAATTTATATTACATCATAATGTATATATTGAAGTTGGAACTAGCGTTTAATAAGGACTTATACAACGGCAAATACGTTATATTATTAACTGCGGCGCCTCCGGCAAAATGTCGACAATAGGTTAGTCATTTTCTTTATTTTATTTTATCTTGGTGAGGACATTAGGACAAAGTTGTCAAATCATTTTATTATCATCGGTCCTTGATAAGTGTGCAAGGTTTCAGTTTAGTTGGACGTTTTGAAGTGAGAATCACGTTCAAATATTGAAAAAGTTACATACAAACAAACAAACACACAGGGGAAGCTAATATAAAGCATGCAAAAAAAATAATTCTAATTGTTTCAACCCTTTACTGGGGGTGAACATAGAGTGACCTCAATAAATACGATTTTTCCTAAATTTTTGCTACAAACTGATGGGGAAAATCTTTTATCTTATGCAAAATCGTATTCTAAACATTTTTTTACTCTAGGCAGTTTTCATTAAAATCAATAAAAACGGCGCAAATCGCGTTTTATATGAATCGTTAAAAACAAGAAAAAGCGATTCAAGACGATAAAATGGTTAATTGATGGTAGTAATTCTAAAATTTGTATTCCGATACAAAATGGCATTCTAATCATTTCTTTTCCTTTTGTGTATGGGGTAAAAGTCAATACTAACGGAGATATTCGCGTTTTGAAAATGTAATTTTATGACTACCATGATTGCCTACTAGGACAGAACGAAACGGTTCAGGACTAAAGTTTTTAAAATTATGTATTCTTATGCAAAAACGTATTCTAAACATTTTCTTAATCTTTATATTTTTCTTAAAAAGTAATAGAAACAGCGTAAATATCTTTATATATAATATATTCCACAAAATTGACAAAAATGAAATAAAATGTTGAAAATTTTCTGACATGTTCAACAACAATACAGAAATTACATATGACCTCTACGGACCTAAAAAATGTTTTTTCCCCTTTGGTAGTTAAAAAACATTTTTTTCAAAACGAAATTGTGCGCTTTTCCGCCCTTTAAAAACGATATAAACTATTTTTTAAGGTGGACATATCCAAGAGAGAGAGGTCCGATAAGGAAATATTTCTTATTTTTGGCCACAACTTAATACATATATTGTTAAAAAACAGTATAAGCCTACTTAAATAGAACTATGACAGGTGTAGTGATATGAATCGCCACTCAATAATTTCAGTCATTTGCAAAATTAGTGCATTTAAAACTACAAATTATGAAGATTGACACTAATTTTTAATTTAAATTTACTGATTTTGCATACAACTGAAATTATTGAGTGAAAATTCATATCACTACACCTGTCACAGTTCCACTTAGGTAGGCATATACTTCAATACATGTATTTAAAAAAAAGTTATAGCCAAAAATAAGAAATATTTCATTATCGGACCTCTCTCTCTCTTAGATGTGCCCACCTTAAGGGTGTCCATCCATTATTACTGATACTTTGCTAAAAATAGACACTATTAGTAATATTTCCATGTTTTCCCCCACATTAGTTTGTAGTAAAAATTTAGGGAAAATCATATTTTTTTGGGAGGTCACTCTATGTTCACCCCTCAATAGAGGATTGAAACGATTGGGGTTAATTTTTTTTTGTTATTTCAACTCTATTAGTCCAATATTATCAAAGTATAATAAAAAAAATTTAAAAAGTTTTTAACGCAATTTTCGCAAAAGAAAAGGGTCAAGCGTAAGAGCTTTTCCACGGTTTTCTTGGTACCAAATATCTTTTCCTAATTTCCATCTCAGCGGAATGAGAACGCTTGTAGGATTTTCAGATTTCTCAAAGTTTTCGGATTTCCCAAACCTACAGCGGTTCTGGAAATGGGCTCTGAAAATTTCATTTTTGGGCACTTAATTTTTTGCAGAAATACAGAAACCAAAGGAGAGTGCATATTTTTGTCGTGCATGCACAATAAAAAAATTAGGCATCGTGTGGATGAGTGCTTGGAGACATCGAACAAATTCCTCAAATTACTACATACACCCTGAAGCAATAATATTTGTTTATCGGAAAATATGAAAGTTCAACCTCTCTTCTAGTGGAAAATGTTGTTATTCCAGGCGATGTAATCCACCTGGGTTGCATATCGACGGGGCCCTATTTCCCTATATATTATTGATAGCTTTCATGCCTGCTTCGGGCTTACCACCACGCATGTTATCTGTGTCAAGGTTGTCTTTAGACTTAATTGAAGGTATCACAATAATTACCGAACCATAATAATAATAGTAATGATGATGATGATGATAAACACAATGAAATGATTATTGTGCAAGTTAAACACAACAAATTGGAAACATTAGAGGAATCGTTGAAATCAGGATAATACTAAAGATCCAGCAAGAGATAATTATTAGTATTCGAAATATTCTGACACGATGTTCTTATTCCTAACTGAAAAGGTAGCAGTTACCATCACCTTTTATTAAGTTTTTAGTACAATTCCAAGATACCCACCAAAGTGGCTTACCCTTAATTCCTCATTTAGAAATCTCTGAAAAGAAAGTTTGGGGAATTATCCTTATTATGAACTAATAGGAGTACGTTCTATATAACTAACTATACTTTATTTTTACCCACTATCGGAATAGTGGTAGAAAATGGCCTAGATGACACTTATGAATTATTATATTTACTAGGCTATGCAATACAAGTCAACATTTACTTATTGTTTAGACTTGAAAGTGTCTTTGCTCTATAAAAGTTTAATTTTGATTTTCATTTATACTCCATTTTTGTTTAAGACAGTGTTTAATATCTTTACATGGTGTTATCTCAAAAACTAAAGTTATGATATATAGAATAAACAAATTAAGCATCCAGTAGCCGTGACGAGTACCATCTGAGCTGAAGCAGAGGGCAGGGCAGGAGATAAACTGCTGGCCACTCGAACTTATACATAGAGAATTTTAGGCAAAATTTAAAGTTCAATATTTTCAACAGGAATGCAAATTTTTGAACGCGGCTTGCAAATTTTAAGAGCTAGTTTTTTCGGATTAAGCTGCATGACGTATATTTATCGTAGGAACATAAGTTTATTATATACGGGGTGATCAATGAAGTCATGCAAAAAATCAAAAAGTTTGTATGAGTGAAATTTCCGCAAAAAATTTTTTTGGTCGTTGAAATATGGTTCGTTACTAAGGTAACATCAATATCTCTAGACGGTTTTGTCAGTTTTTGGATTAAGGCCCTTAGGCCTTGTACACACTACTCAACATAAAATTTGGATACCGAAATTTTTAAAATGCTATAACTTGACATTGGATTGACGGTTCTTGATGATTTTTGCGGATTTGGAATCCTTATTTCACGTAGATTTTCTATGGTCTAAGCATTTTATTTGAGGGTTGAAATTTACACATTATACCGGGTCGATAATAAACAAAAACGTAGCGACAAGAACAAGTTTATTACATTATATTCTGCAATGTACAAGATTGCTTAACAACGGCCAAAAGTCAATTCTTAAAAAATTTATAATTCTAATTCTGGTAATTTTTAATAATTAAAAAAAAATTTAACTAAAAAACTAAAAATGAATTTAATTTAAACTTAAATTAAAATTAGGTACATTAATTAAAAAAAAGAGAAGCTAATATTTTGTTGGTCCTCCTGCTCGTAATATTATTTCCCGACATCGATTTGGTAGAGTATCCACAAGATTATTTATAAAATCTTGTGGAATATTCTCCCATTCTTCACGAATGGCCTCACTGAGCGTTTCTAAGATTTCAGGGGGTACATCAAGAGATCTTACTTTAAGTTTTAAATAAGACCAAACGTGTTCGATGACATTAACATCCGGAGACTTTGCAGGCCAGTCCATCCTATTGATGTTTTGTGCCTGCAAAAACTCTGTGATCCTTCGCGCTCTGTGAGGTCGAGCGTTGTCATCCACCAATAGAAGTTCTGGGCCGTAATGTCGAGCAAAAGGAACAACAATAGGTTTCAAAATTTCCTCCTGATAAACAGTAGCATTAATGGTTTGGTTGGTAATGAATAGCTCGGTTTTACCATTTCTTATGATACCTCCCCACACTGTAACACCTCCGCCACCAAATGCTTCTTGAGGGTCCATATTTTCCTCCAAATACCGCTGATTTGGCCTTCTCCAAACTAAAATTCGGCCATCGGAGTGAAACAAATTAAATCTTGTTTCGTCAGTAAATAAACAATGGCTCCACTCTGCATTACCCCAATTCGCATGCCGATTTGCCCATGCCCGCCTATTCGCTCTATGGTGTTGTAATAACCGCACACATTTTGCTCTGCGACGGGCTCTATAATTTAAAATGTTTGGCATTATGTTATGTTTTTTAAAAAAAAAATCTCACCTCAAGTTGTTTTTATTTAATGTTCTTCTCACTGTTCTGTCCGAAACTCTCACCCCAGTTTGTTGTCTTAAAGAGTCATTTTGTTTTCTAGAGTTCTTTGTTCTATTCCGCCTAGTTTCTCTCATTAAAATTCTTTCGGTTCTTTCGTTTATTTTTTTTGTATGCACCCCCATGCCCATAAATATGATCACCAGTAGTTTCGACGCGGCGGATCAAATTATAAATTGTCTTTCGGCTGACATTGTAAATGTGCGCAATTTGCTGTTTTGACATTCCTTCGTTGAGAAGTCGAATGCAATTTTCCCTTTCTGCCGTGGTTAAACGCCTCATATTATTTAAACTTTACAAAATTATAACATTGAAATGTGTCAGATTATTTCTAAAATAATGTAAACAGTTTTTAATTGCATAGCAACAAATTTGTTTTTCCAATGCCTACTTTGAAATTGACGCGTCGCGTAGAAATTACACCCGATCATAATTATGGGCATTGGGGTGGACAAAGAACTCTGTAAAACTGAATGACTCTTTAAGACAACAAACTAGGGTGTGAGTTTCGGACAGAACAGTGAGAGGAACATTAAATAAAAACAACTTGAGGTGAGAATTTTTATTTTTACAAAAACTTAAATAATGCCAAATCTTGGAGCGCGTCGTACCCTACGTTTTTGTTTATTATCGACCCGGCATAATGTGTAAATTTCAACCCTCAAATAAAATGCTTAGACCATAGAAAATCTACGTGAAATAAGGATTCCAAATCCGCAAAAATCATCAAGAACCGTCAATCCAATGTCAAGTTATAGCATTTAAAAAATTTCGGTATCCAAATTTTATGTTGAGTAGTGTGTACAAGGCCTAAGGGCCTTAATCCAAAAACTGACAAAACCGTCTAGAGATATTGATGTTACCTTAGTAACGAACCATATTGCAACGACCAAAAAAAATTTTTGCGGAAATTTCACTCATACAAACTTTTTGATTTTTTGCATGACTTCATTGATCACTCCGTATATAATAAACTTATGGTCCTACGATAAATATACGTCATGCAGCTTAATCCGAAAAAAACTAGCTCTTAAAATTTGCAAGCCGCGTTCAAAAATTTGCTTTCCTGTTGAAAATATTGAACTTTAAATTTTGCCTAAAATTCTCTATGTGTAAGTTCGAGTGACCAGCAGTTTAGTAATTGCAGTGGGCGTTAACAATTTAGTAAAAAATATATATAAAAAAATATTTTTTAAAAAAGCTTTTATTTAAATGCTCTCAAAAGTAGAAAATAACCTTTGAAGTAAATCAAACCCATCATTTTGTTACATTATATAATTTTTTTATGATATAAAAGCTTTTCGCGAGATTTTCTTGTGTAAAAGGAGATTGCTCGCGGCAAGCTTTTATATCATAAAAAAAATTATATAATGTAACATAAAGATGGGTTTGATTTACTTCAAAGTTTATTTTCTACTTTTTAGAGCATTTAAATAAAAGATTTTTAAAAAAATATTTTTGTATAATTTTTAGTCTTTTGATATGCTGTAATCCCCAGATATCGATTTTGAATCGAATCGGATCATAAACGGTAAAGTCGTTCGCCATCTTGAACTAAATTTTCGACTAGAAATTCGTATCCGCGACCCCGAAAACTTCCAGATATCAATATTGATTTGAATCGGATCTTAAAGTCCGCCATCTTGAAGCCGCCATCATGTTTTTTTCTTATATGAAAATGTTAAAGTGTACTGTCACCGGGCTTATTTATACACGTGTAAAATTTCAAAGCTCTAGCTTAATTAGAACTAATCGAATTTTTGATTGCATGATTTGACCTAACTAACAAATATTGCAAGTTAGATAAAAGCTTTTAAACCTCTGTGGCATAAGGTAAAAAAAATATAGTTTAAAAAACTAAAAAAAACGCTTTGATGGCAAACCGAACTGAAAAGTAAAAAATAATGTTTAAATATTATTAAGATTCATTTTATTGTAAAAAGCGTGGGGTGCTTGATATCAATTGTTATAAACCCCACGCTTTTTACAATAAAATGAGTCTTATATAATACTTAAACATTATTTTTTACATTTTAGTTCGGTAAGTTAAATTTTTTAGTCACCCTTTTGTCATTCATCCCTCGGCACGTTTCTCACCAATAATAAAATATATATTAATGACAACGGCTCTTCCGCCAAAATCGCGACAATAGATTAGCCATTTTTTAAATTTTATTTTATCCTGATGATTCTGGTGAGAACATTAAGACATTAAGTTGTCAAATTATTGTATTATCATCGGTCCTTGATAAGTGTGCAAGGTTTCTCGAGTCTATTTAACCAGTTTCTAGTACATTATCAAAAATTCTCTTACGTTTTTACAATAAAAAAAAAACAATTTTTTTGTCTAACGGTATAAACTTATAATGATATCGAAAAAAGATTTTGTATATTATTTCCATTAGAAACTAGCGCAAATTGGCGTTTATTTTTTTTGTCATGTCATGTCAACCTAAATAACTGTCAAATGTCTTATTTAAAAAGACGTCTACTCGTCGTCCTAATATTTATATTATAGAGTCTATCTCAACAGAGGAAAGCCGCAGAACATGACAGGAAAATCAGCCAAATTATATATATTTGTCCGGTAAATATTTTGAGCTCTCGAATCGCCTAATGCCGGCCACAAGTGGGAGACCAATATAAACCAAGTCCAACCTCGGCCACAGTTTAACAAACAAATCAGACGACAATCGATGGTGCGGCCCTTTCATCTAGGCGCATTTTCCTCATCGAACTGTTTGCGCTTCGCAAACACTGGATATTCAGTTTTGAATTTAAGGTCAACTATAAAAAGTACATTTTTACCGAGACAACTAAAGCGGCCACTGTATTATTTATAGTTGGTTGCTCTTAGATGGATGTCAGACTGCCGTTAATCTATAAAAGTTTTCCTCAACGATTTATGCTCGAAAAGAAATGTTCGGATGGGATTATTAAAATTTAATTTGAGGCGTACTCTCCTTATTTTTACTTCCACGTCCAGTGGAACCCCCAATACTATCCCCACACTATTATGAAAGTGAGTAAAAAAAATTAAAATATGATTTAGTGTGTATACAAGAACGAAACGTCTCAAACGTTTTTTTGGCGTTAGCTATCCCAATTTCCCCCCCACCATATTATTAAAAGGAATAAAAAATTAAATTGAGATTTAGTGTATATACGAGAACCAAGGACGTCTAAAATTTATTTTTTGTATAACTACCCCCTCTACCACCCCCATTTCTATCCCCAGTCTATTGTTTAAGGGAATAAAAAATTAAATTGGGATTTTTTGTGTATACGAGAACCAAGCTTCTAAAATTTTTTTGACATTAGCCACCCCCTCTACCACCTCCATTGCCACCCCCACTCCATTATTAAAGGGAGTAAAATGTTGCATTGGGATTTAGTGTGTATAAGACTTGGATACAAAATCTGAATGTGGAAGTAGTGATTCCTTGGGCAGTGGTTTTTTATCCTTACTATTGAAATTAGATCACTGGTAATTATTGTTTGCAATGTTTTATATATGTATACCAACTACACTTGTACCGCATTTAGTGTTTAATTTAAGTTCATCATTCTGTGGCTTAACAACTACTGTTCACTTTACGTACCTATGTAATATGTAATGCAAAGATGCTTTTTTACTTGCATCAAAAACTTTTGAATGCTTTATGAATAAATTTTTCAGAGTAAATTTTTTATAATCTCAGGTAAACCATTTAACGTGTGAATTCACATTTTCAGAGATTAGGTTTTAGAGAAGAGCCGTAAATAAGACTAGTTATTAGAATGAAAAAATTTCGCTCGATTTTCCGCTAGAGAGGAAAAACCGGTATCTGTATATGCCAACATAATAAAATGGTTTATAAGTCGGAAGGCCCAGGTTTTAGAGAAAAACTGTAAACGGGAAAGTTGTTAGATAGTGAATTTTCTTCAAAATGAGACCAATTAGAATTAATCGATTTCCTCAGACGAGTATTTATACAGGGTTACTGGTAATTCGATACATTCCTTTGGAGATGTGATGGGGCATGATCTAAGAAGCAAATTTAGCCCTAATATATATTATGCAAAACTCAATAGTTTTTGAGATATTTTTTTTTTTTTGTTTTTCTCAAAAAGTAGATCTTAATGTCCTAAAAGTTAATTTTCGAAAAATCTATTTGACATTTTTAAATTTTTTTTTACTGGATTACTTGTCCAATATTATAGATATCCGTTTGGAATGAAAAATATGCAATCATGTGAATATCTGAAATAAAAACTTTAAAAATTTTGTTTTTAAATCAGCTATGAAATTTACCTATTAGGTTTTTTCAAAAAAATATTAACGTAACACGCGTATAAATTATTATAAAAACTGCCTTATTTCAATAGCTATCTAACAAGGTACAAATGTTCAATGTACCCTTAATAGTTCTAAGAAAATACTAGTAAAAATAACACAAGTAGTACGAATTTTATTTTTAGATAAACAGTAAAAAACATTATAAAAGTAGAGTTTAATTCTTCATTAATTTCAAAGTTGTACTTTATTTTTTATATGTCTTGCTCAAAATGGGAGCCCCTATTCCGTATACAGACACGGCAGCGTCTTCTTATTTCCGTCCTTGTTACTCTGGTTGTCAGATTATGCCTTATGTGTTGGGCAGCATCGACTATCCTTTGTCTAAGGTTTTCTATAGTATTGACTGGTGTGGCATGGACCATCTCCTTCATATGACCCCATACGTAATAATCAAGGGGTGTTAAGTCAGGGCTTCGCGCTGGCCAAGGTATTGGGCCCGCTCTTCCAATCCAACGGTTAGGGAAACGTTGATCAAGTAACTGTCGTACTGTCAGCCGATAATGTGCTGGACAACCGTCGTTCTGAAACATCATTCGCTGTCTGACGGCGAGAGGAACATCTTCTAAAATCACCGCCAGATCATTTCTTAAAAAATTTCCATAGATTTCCCCGTTTAAATTTTGAGGAAGAAAGTATGGCCCTATTGAATAGTGGCCAATGACTCCCATCCACACATTAATAGAAAACTTCATTTGGAAACTAGTTTCACGTGTTAACTTGGGATTTTCCTCTGCCCAATAATGTAGGTTGTGGAAATTTGTTATACCCTCGCGATTAAATTTCGACTCGTCCATCCATAAAATACTTGTTAAAAAATTTGCACTTTCTGCATCTGAATTTAACATAAAGCGGCAGAATTCCACTCTCCTTCCAGGACCACCTTCCTCCAAGCCTTGGACAGGGTATAGTGGTAAGGATGGCATCCAACTCTACGTATCGTAGACCAAACTTTCCATTGTGACGCTCCGGTTAGTCTTGCGACTTTATTAGTTGAAATAGTTGGGTCTTCCTCAAAATACCTCAATATTTCTTCCTCATCATCTGGTTCATAAACGGGAGGAGCACCAGCGTCACTTCTTCTACATTTCACGGAGCCAGTTTCAGCGATATTTCGATATCCCGTATTGAATACACGTGCATTTGGTAAGCGGCGGTTATGGTACCAAAAACCATATTCTCGGCGAGCTTCAGCAGCGTTGCCGCCACAGTATCCATAGACAAACAAGATATCAGCGTATTCTGCGTTGGCATACGCGGCCATGGCACAGAAAATACAATAACAACAACTACCAGCAAAATCAAAATCTTCGATAACTAATTTAACAAGACCAACAAACTTAAGGGACATGGAGATAAGAATGTCAGTTAATGACATATATGCACAAACGTCAAAGTCAAGGACTGACTGACTTAAATGAAAATGAACGATTAGTCGTTTAATAAATTCCGCCACCAGCATTATCTTTACTAATTTTTTATTAGAACTATCAAGGGTACATTAAACATTTCTACCTAGTTAGATAGCTATTGAAATAAGGAAGTTTTTATAATAATTTGTACGCGTGCTACATTAATATTTTTTTGAAAAAAACCTAATAGGTAAATTTCATAACTGATTTTAAAAAAAAAAATTTACAAGTTTTTATTTTAAATGTTGACATGATCGAAATGTTTCCGGATATTTTTCATTCCACACGGATATCTATAATATTGGACAAGTAATCCAGTAAAAAAAATTTTTTAAATGTCAAGTAGATTTTTCAGAAATTAACTTTTAAGACATTAAGATCTACTTTTTTGAGAAAAACAAAAAAATTGAAATATCTCAAAAACTATTGAGTTTTGCATAATATATGTTAGGGCTAGATTTACTCCTTAGCTCATGACCCATCACATCTCCAAAGGAATGTATCGAATTACCAGTAACCTTGTATATGCCAATATGTTACTAAAATAACTTGGAAGATGTAAGTTTTAGAGAAAAATCGTAGCAGAAAATATAATTTTCTTTAAAATTAGACAAGCTAAAACATTTTCACTCAATCAGGGACGTCTTTCTAAATTTGTATGTACACAACTCTACAATTTTTAAAAGAAACTTTTTGTCTTCAATAATAACAGAAATAAAGGGGGTCAAAATATAGTAATTAACGTCCCCTGAAAATTTTAAAGTTAGCTTCTGAGCTACTCTGTATCTGTCCTTCATTTTTGACAAATAAATTACGATTATCCAATGTAAAATATACATTTCCACGTAAAACAGGAAAAAAATTAATTTGTAAATCGTACCTTTCAGGAAACTCCAGAGGCAAAGAGAAAAATTCTGCAAAACCATCTATAGCGGCGTCCTTACTTTAACTGAGTGCTATGAATCATTTAATGCTACAAAAAATAGGACCTGGGATGACGAAGATCCTCTCAACATATTTACAAATGGCATAGACTGGCTTAACGGCAAAATCAACGGTACGGAAGAGTCGAACACCAGCATCATCCTTAATTCTGACACAACACTGACCCCTGTGTTGGCACCTTTCAAATTGTGGCAGACCATATTAATAGCCATCAGTTTAGGAATTTGTATTATCCTGACAGTTGCGGGGAACATCTTAGTTCTTCTAGCATTTATCGTAGATAGGAATATTAGACAACCCAGTAATTATTTTATCGCTTCGCTCGCTGCTACAGACATGTTGATAGGTAAGATATATATTTGTTCTGATTATTATTTTATAAAGTACACTAACAACATTAATCTCCCTACAACTATCCCTTAAGCAGAATAGATGGTTTGACTGATACCATGTGAATTAGTGTTGGGATGCCCTAGGACCAAGTTTAAAATATGGAGTTGATATTTTAAGGGAGTCGAAAGATATTACAGAAAAACTGAAATTTATTATTTCCTTTTAATGGCCATATCTCCCTTATTATTCATTTTCGGAAATAAGATTAAATATAACTAACCCCTAAACCTAACCTAACTTATAGCCAAGGCCAAGGAAATGGTAATTTCACTATGCACTAGTTTGAAAACGTGGGCATAATTTTTTATTAAACAAAATGTGAAAAAATTCCTAAATATTTCGTTTTTTTCCTTATTATTTTTTCATATATCTCCGTAACTTATTGCTTTTAGAGAAAAGTTAAGGAAATGAAAAAGTTTTGCAATCAAATTTTTTTCAAATATTTATAATCATACATAGGACCTTCATACTTGGCTAAAGAAAACTTTTTAAAATAATAAATCTTCCCACCAAATTTCATCAAGATCGAGCTTTTAGTTTTTGCATAATAATTTTGCAATCTACACTTCAAAATTATTTTTTCGATTTTTACTACTTTCGCAATAGTAAAAATGAATTTTTGGATTCGCGACCAACTGCATCTTATCTAAAATTTAATTACAATATTTTTTCACTTCTATAACTTTTCTTTAAAAGCAATAGTTACTGAGATATATGAGGAAATAGGAAGAAAAAAACGAAATTATCATTTCTTATGATTTTTATGAGCAATTAAGCCGAAAATCTGCCATACTACCCAATTTGCCCAAACAGTTAAGCAGATACCGCCTGGGCTATTACTATTTAGTTGTTGTGACGCTAAAGACATGATAATCAGTACGGAGTAGGTTAGGTTAGTTTAAAATGTGAGTGGGTCTATACCAGACCCTCCACCACGACCAATCGGTCTATTGTGGCTCATTCCTAATTTATATTTCACCCAATAGGTTCAGCCTTTTAATAAAGCTGATAACCTTATTGGGTGAGAGATTGTCCAAGTCCTCAGGCAAAATCTGACCTTTGCCAAATAATGAGAACCGGGTTCTTTCTGCAGCGGGATAAGTGCACAGGGTGCCTTGCTGTTTCATCTTCCTTTAGACACAGACGGCATTCGGTGTTTTCCACCAGTTCAAGTCTGTGTAAGTGATGATTTATTCTGCAGTGCCCAGTATATAGGCTGATTAGAGTACTTAGGTGTAACCTATTCAACTCTAGCATTTTTTTATCTCTTTATTTCAAAGGATTTGTAATGAATTCCTTCGAATGAGCTAATCCTGGTAGTTCCTGCCAGTGGTAGAGAGTCTTGCTCTCGGCCCAGTCTAGGATATTTGTTTTGGCAGTGCTCGAAGATATTCCAAGAACTGGTTCTGGTCCTATAAATGTTGATGCCGCACCTTCTCTAGCTAGGCAATCGGCAATTTCATTGCCCTCCAGCCCAGAGTGGCCAGGCACCCAGACCAGAGTCAGTTTGTTGTTCTTACCCAATTGGATTAGAGCTTTTTGGCAGTTGCACACTGTTTTAGAATTACAGCGATAGGGTCCGAGAGCTTTAAGGGCTGCTTGGTTGTCTGAGAAGATTTTTATTGATCTGTGTCTAGGGTGGGTTGATTTCAGCCTCCATACACAGTTCAATGGCATATATTTCAGCCTGAAAAATCGTCGCAGTATCACCCAGGCTCGAAGTTATTCTTGCCTTTGGGCAGCGACTGTAAACTCCAGCTCCTGTTCCTTCAGGAGTTTTGGAACCATCTGTATACCAACAGCTGTCTGCCTTCTGTAGGTCGGTTTTAGCCCTCCGAATACTGGCCCACCAGCTGCTCTTCTGCTCGGGGCTGGACGTGAGTTCGTTCGATGTCTCTATTTGAAAATAATAAATAATAAAATAATTTATTGTAGAAAAAGTTGTTAAATAGTAAGCTTCAGGGCGCCAGTCAATTTCTTGACAGAAGGGGAAAAGAGAACAGAATAAAATTTAATATAAATGTAAAAAAGTGTATATCGACAAAAAAAACACAAGTAACAATGAATTATATGTAACCTTAATAATCTTGAAGGGATTTAGAAGCACTAAAATCATTAAATAGTTTCAAATTATTCCTAAACAGCTATTTAGTTTACAAGGGAATAAGATATTAAGATTTCGATTATTCAAAAAAATTAAGAAAAAAAATAGATTATACTGTTGCAACACGTGAGATAAATTTGAGATATATTTCAAAAAAATAGAAAAATTGTACTGGAAGAGTAAAAAAACTTCCTGGGCGAGCTTCTTCCAGGCCGTATTGGTAAAAATCAGATCGGCGTACTTACAGTAGTCGTGGACCAGACGAGGGCTCCTTTAACTCACTCGGCAGCTTGGCACCAACCAGATAAAAATGACCAATAACTTGGTAGAAAAATGGGTGATATACCATTTTACTAGTACTAAAGATGATGGACTGTGGGCATTACCAGCAATTAGGAATTCAACAATAAATTATTATGATTAGGCAAGTGGTCTCGTGCTCCCAAAAGACCAGGATTGCTTTAAATTCAAATTTGGGTATGAGGTTGACCATGAGGTTGATGAGGGTCGGCAACGCCCTATCCAAAAAACTTATAAAATGGTTAGTATCAAAATTTCTTACTTATTGTCTCCCAATCAACATCCAATGATTATATAACTTATTTACTGACCTAGATATTCTTGGGCTTCTCTTAGGATGATGTCTGTTCTCTTCAAGGGTTACAGTAAAAAGAATTATCTTTTATCAAAGGAATACTTTTTGTTTCACAAAAAAACTTCTACAAAAAAATTTTACATTTCCTCCGAACGCGGGAGTACCAATTGTAACTTAAAATCACTATATAAGAGAGGTACCTACCAAATTTGAAACTGTCCAAATCTTGTATTTGAATAATTTTTCCTGGGACCCCTTACTAGCCGCTACATTTTACTACCACCTTTGCTAGTGCTGTTTGGCTACTTTGTCATCAAGTGTACTTCCTCACTATCTTTTAAATCCCCTGAATTTATATCAGTCTCTAAATTTCGGGAAGTATTTAAATAATAATTATTAACTTATATGGACTTGTCTTTTTTGTAGGTTAGTGTTTAACCTGAAACATATCAATCTGTTGGTGCCTTATTACTTGGCATAAGTTCTTTGTTCCAAATTAATCATATTGTTTACTGTATATTTGTTTATTGTTGTCTATTTTAAATTTGTTTCCCCACAGATTATCTTCCCTGGTCAGTCACAACTTATGCAACCAGACATACTACTGTTATAGGAATTTTATTCCTGTCGAATGATACTGGCCTTATTACCTTATTCATAAAGACTATAAATTATGATGCTACAACATTGCTTTACATTTTATTGAATTTCTCGGTTGAAACAAATATATAAGAACTTCCAGTGCCACTTTCATACACACAGGATATGTTAAAATATATGTATTTGTATAAGATTTAATAAACCTTTAATTTTATTTTAATAATGCCAAATATAAAACAGCAACAGTTTCCTCCAATGGGAATGAATAATGTGAAAATTTAAATTACGTGGCGGAATGCAAATGCAATTGCAGCTAATTTCTAAAAAGGTAAAAGTGGTGATAAAGCTCATGTCATTAACTATAGGTCTATATCTATTTTATCCAACTTTTCCAAGCTTTTTGAAGTCGTTCTGTATAACAGCATCTACCCATCAGTCCATAATTTAATGTCTCACTTTCAACACGGCTTTATGAGCAAGAGATCTACAGTGACCAATTTGGCAGTAATCTCTCAATTCATTTCGAACGTTGTAGATAATAGGGGACAGGTTGATGTGGTTTATACAGATTTTTCAAAGGCCTTTGATAGAATTGACCACGTTACACTACTTAGTAAACTGGGACAGTTTGGTTTTAACAACCACACGATAGTATTCTTTAAATCTTATCTGCAGAAGAGAGCTCAATACGTTTCTTATACTGGATATAATTCTGATAAATATGTGGGTACTTCTGGTGTCCCAACAAGGGTCGAATTTAGGGCCACTGTTTTCTTTTGTTCATAAATGACCTGAGCTCTATAATTCAGTGTAACCACCTTTTTTTTTGCCGATGATTTGAAGATATACACCGAAATACAAAATTTAGATGATGGGTAGAAGTTGCAAGCTGATTTGAATAATATTCAAGTCTGGTGTGTAAATAATAAGTTACATTTAAATCCTGTGAAATGCAAATTTTTAAGTTTCACAAGGAAACAGTCAGTTTGTGAATATCACTATCAAATCGACGGTAATTTACTAACACGCTGCACTACTTACAAAGATTTAGGTATAAAATTTGATGCTCAGTTTACTTTTAGAGATCACATAATAGAGAAAATATCAGAAGCATTGAAAATGTTTGACTTTATTATCAGGAACTGTCGAAATTTCACGGAGATTAATGCTTTTAAAGTTTTATACTATTCTTATGTACGTACTAAACTGGAATATGCGTCTCTAGTTTGGTATCCTAACTACAATTGTCACAAAGATGCAGTTGAGCGGGTACAGAGAAGATTTTTAAGATACTTGGTATTTAAGCTGGATGGTGAGTATCCTGTAAGAGGAATTGATAATATGTACATGACAGAAAGGTTTAATATTATGAGCCTAGACACAAGGAGGAAATGTGCCTCATTATCATTTTTATACAAATTGCTACACAACGAAATTGATTGTCCTGAATTATTAGCTCAGATTAACTTTTATGTACCTAGACAGGGGTCTAGACAAAATGTATTTTTTTATAACAACGTTGCGAGAACAAATTTGTTATTAAGGTCTCCGGTGTATGTAATGGCTAACAATTTTAACAATATCTCTCATTTATGTGATATTAACAACTGTACTTTAAAGGAGTTAATGAATAAGGCAGTCATTGTGGATGAGGAACCTATGTAGTCATACAGGTACTTATGTATTTATTTGTTGTCTCTATATTTGTAACGTACTAATTGTCATGTACTTTATATTTTAGCATTTTATGTATTTTAATATTTTTCCGTTATATTGCTCTGTAAATGGTTTATACTGTTGGGCAATAAAGCTATTATTATTATTACTATTGTTTGAATTATTCACATTTACGGTTCATAACCTAATCTTTAAAATTTTCTATTAATTTTAAGTTGTTTGAACTATGGGTTTATGTTTTGTTCCTGAATGTGATGATACTAATAATAGTGAATGTAAAATGTTTAATTTTCCAAAGGATGTTAAGTTAAAAGAAAAGTGGGAGCTACTTATTAGGTAAGTTAGGGTTATTTATATTTTACTTTATTATAGAATTTCCTGACAGTAAAATGTTGATTTACAGTTAAGAGGGTACAGCAGTATAAGTTATTAAAATTTATGAAACAATTTTCTTTTTGTAATATTATTCGGGTGCCGATTTTCATACAAAAATTTACTTTAATTTTACTATTTACATCAATTCTATAAAATATTTATTATAAACTGTGTACCTAGTAATTTTTTTTTTTTTATACACATATTTAACATCGGCCTATTTCCGTTACTGAGGCCTAACACCGACGCCTGTAGACGAGCTACCCCCAACCAGGAATTTTGCCGAACCTCTTCCCTTAAGAAGAGTAGGGATCTTTTACTTGCCTAAACATTTAATAGACAAGGGACCGACAGCTTTACATCCCCTCCGAAGGATGGTATATCTCCTATACAAACCCTCGCCTAAGGTTGTATAGCTTCCGCGCATACACTGATATACAAGCCGCTCACAAGATGTGTGAGGCCTAGTTAATTTTATTTGTTCTATTTTCAGAAGAGGCGATAGGAAATCTAATAAGTTTTCATTGGCACTTTGAAGATGGTGACAGAAAAAATAATTTACCCGCGATATTTAAACGGAATGTTGGAAAAATGTTCACATATTCACCTCCAGAAAGAAGAATTCGTCTACCTACCCCAACTTTATACATTTTGTCTTTCACATTTGCTTGAACCACGTATAGTATGCAGCTCATTATCATACTGTATTTTTTTAACATCGTGAAGCTACAGAATTTTCTCCTTTTTGAATGATTTTAGTTTCTTTGTAGAAATCAAATATTGCACTCATATTGTTTTTTTAGAAATTCCTTAGGTATACTTACATATACCAAAATACTTATTTATAAAATATTAAATTAGAAATTCAAAAGTTTTGGGACATATCTATTAGCTGTACGAGGTTATAAACTGACAAATGACAGAGCAAATGAGCAAAATGTAAAAACTAACTTCAAGATAGCAGCAATGACGTTTTTATATTCTCAATTCCTATTGGAGGATACTGTAATTCATATGTAATATCAATTTATTTAATTAAAAGTTACTTTCTTCTAATGTATTTTACTTTACTTTCACATACTTTGTGAATGTCAATTAGTTACTGAAATGTCTTAAATATTCTCTGTGAGGCAGAAATAAAATGAAATTCTAAGCTATGTTTTAACCCTTTTGATAATAGTCTTTATTAACTAGAGCATTAAGAGTCAAATTCCAGTGCGTTAATTTCGCGCTATTAGCGGAATGACAGTAGTATGTTGGGTTGCCTAATATGGAGAGTCCATTATGTTTCATAACTAGAACCAGTAGGTCCCTCTATGAACTATACTGTCAACCAAAGGTTGAGTAATTTGTGTTGCCTGTACTTGACGTTGATCGCGCGCCTAAAACAGTTGCCCCGAAGCCCTGCCGCCAGTGTTGCCAATGCGAGCGAAAACGCTCACATTGTGAGCATTTGCTTTATACGCGGAGCGAAATTCATTCTGGGAGCAATTGGGAGGATTTTAAGCTTAACGCAGTTCCCACAGGTTTTTCCTATGCAAGGATTACAAACAAATAAATAATATCCTTGGTTTCTATGTATAAACATTGTTATTGGGTGCTGGTCAGCGCCATATAACATCAAATAACGGTACTATTCAATTTAAAATACAGTTATCTAGAGGACAAAACGCCAATGGGGAACATTCTCTTTTATTTTGTCCGCCAGTGCACCAGCTATACTCGGTTGATTGTCCGTCAATGTCAATACGAAAAAATATGTCTTTGTATAAACAAAGTTTAATAATTACGATGTAAAATGAAAACTTGTTGCTGTGTACCAAAGTGCTCTAATACGGTAGGACATTTATTTCCTAAAAATGACCGTTTCCGACAAACTATTTAAAGATTATATGTGATACAAGTTGAGAATGACATTAAACCGAGTACGCATGGTGTCATCTATTGGATATTAGGAACTGGCTTGGATTGTTCCTCATTCTTTTTATCAATTTGGCTCATTTCTACGAATAAGAGATTGGGAAATTCTCAGAAATCGGGAAATTTAAACAATTTAAAAGTTATAATATAACTTTTAAATTGTCATTTTCAATTTGTATCATATATTATATGATACAAATTGAGAATGACATTATACCGAGTATCTATTGGATATATTAGGAACTGGCTTGGATTGTTCCCCATTATCTGCAATGTTGAAATAAATGCGCAAGTCAGACGCAAGGTTACAACTGTCGCATCTAGCCTAGCTAGACTGTTAACAAGGTGTGACAGATTTGATCGTGTGTTATTGCGATCTTTAAATACATTAATATATTTAAATAGTTATTAATTTGTATTGTCGGTTAATCCCTCTTCTAGACTACATTATAGGAAAGAGCTTTTCGAGAACGCGTTGTTTCAATGAGTTTGTTACTACCCAATACCCAACTAATATTTTTTGTATAAATGAAAATCATAATTAAGTTGTGGTATATAGAAAACTCATATTTGTGAGTTTAGCTTGGGCGAGGATTATTGAGAGGATTTTGAACGTATGTGAGAGCGAAACGGAGCGTTTTGGGTTAGTTTACGGGGTATTTTACAATATTTGCATTGGCAACACTGCCTGCCGCATACATTCATTCATTATTAGAAAAATCAGGTTACATAGTCTGATAAATTCTGACTAATGAGATAGATATATCTACTGGTGCCAGAATGTATACCATAATATTTAAGTGTCGCCTGGTCCACTTGATATTAGATTAGATGAAAAGTTTGGTCCAATTTTTAAGTACATTATAACGTTTCTAACTTAGTTTTAGAGAGTGGTGTATGATGTTTGTTATTTGATACCTAGTAGAGCGATTAAAGAACCGCTTGTGGAATAATTTCCTAACTTGAAAATCAATGATACTCCGCTTCTTAAATCGTAATGTTTTCCGACTATTTGTAAAATTTTCCGAAATTATTTAACCAAAAATGGTACATTTTTATTGCATTATTCTAAATCACAATCATAATTGTTTTTTCAGTCAGCATAGTCTTATATGAGTTTGATTTTCAAGTTAGCTAAATTATTTCATAAATAGTTTCCACGCTGTGCCATCCATAGAACAGCCGGTAAAATGTAATTTATTGCCAAAAAAACAATTATTTGTATATATTTTAAAAATGTCTCTTTTCCTATTTCTCAGGAACAGTTTCAATGCCCTTCTACACTGTCTACGTCCTAATGGGCTATTGGAACCTCGGCCCACTCCTATGTGATCTCTGGCTCTCGGTAGACTACACCGTATGCCTGGTCTCACAGTACACCGTCTTGCTCATCACCATTGACCGATTCTGCTCTGTAAAAATTGCCGCTAAATATCGCGGATGGAGGACGAAACAACGCGTGATATGGATGGTGTCCATCACCTGGATCATTCCCGCTTTACTCTTCTTCATCAGCATCTTTGGTTGGGAGCACTTTATTGGATATAGGGACCTACTGCCGGGCGAATGTGCCGTCCAGTTCCTCAAGGAGCCGGTCTTCAATACTGCTCTCATTATTTGTTACTACTGGACCACTTTGATAGTTCTATTCATTCTATACGGAGGTGAGCATCAGTAACAGAACATTATACTTAACATTTATCCTGGAGGATCCTCATTGTAAGTTTAATAAAATAAACTGGCCTGTAAAAATTTTGCACTTTTAAAATTAAGGGACATTAATGCAGAGCTGTGCCGAGCACTGACCAAAAGTGCTTGCGAGCACTAAGCACTGACAAAAAGTGCTTAAATTTTCGAGCACTAAGCACTGTTAATAATAAAGTGCTCGTAGTTACTAGGCACTTTGAAAAAGTGCTTAAGATTCACGAGCACTAAGCACTTTTAAAAAATCATGTAGTAGCTATATACTAAGGCTAGAACTCTATTGAATTCAGTGTTATTGATAAAAAAAAGGATGAAAGACAACAAAAGCAGCCCAGAAAAATAATGTAGGATAAATATAATTTGCTGAATGCAGCACTCTTTCCGCTTTCGGACTATATTTTGTTTGACAATTTTGTACTTTCTGTAACACTGTATTTTTTTTATGAAGATATCTATCATATCATCAGGATTTATATGTTCCAGTTCTCTAAAATCTTCGTTTCTTAAGTCAGTTTTTAATTCTGTTTATATATTTTTATGCTTAGCGTCCGAACTATTGTAATATTTATTTTACAAAGAGGACATAATTGGTTGTAACTATTTATTTGACAATTTGATAGTATTCTGTAATTTTCTATTTATTGCAGGGATATTAGGATTCGTGTGATATAAAATTATAATATATATAAAAAATGTTTATTCATATAATAACAGACAACAGACTGAACAAACAATAATAAATAATGACGTCCGACGTACATAAAAAGAAGAACTAAAAATTAATTTGAACTAAAATAAAATGAATAAAAATTAAAAAAAATTCGTTATGTAACAATCAGAAAAATAATAAGCAACTTTTTGGTAATTGTGAAAGCAGTTCTCAAAAATTTCCATTCGCTTTTAGAAGCACTAAATTTTCAAAATTTGTATCGCTCAGAGAATGGCGTATTATTGTTGCAAATGAAAACATTCGTTCTACTGGTGCACTTGATGGTAGTACAGTGTTGAATTTAAAAAAAAGCTTTTTTTATAGTTGGAAATTCGTTAACAATATCTAACTCTGTTCTATGATCTTCCAAGTATCTTAGAACTTCCAAGTTTCACACGTCAATATTTTTTAATGAAGAATGTGACTCTTGCTTATTTTGAGCACAATGTTGGGAGGTCGTTTCTTCGAATTCAAAATCAAAGAACTTATCTATTGTTGAAGGGCTACCAGTTTCTGTAATTATGTTTTGATCCAAATTTACCATTTCTGCTGCAGTAGTTGTTATCATTTTTTTTATTGATTCTAAATCCCTTGTAGCCACATCCTTTATACCTCCAAACCATCGCAATTTAAACTGAGGAATGCAGAATGTTGGCAGAATTGCATCATCTACATCTGTGGTAACCTTTAAAAACGCTGAAAATCTTCGATTTAAACCATTAATGCATGCATTCAGAATAGTAACTGCAGGTTCAGATTTAAAATTTTCATCTTTCTGTAATTTATTGAGTTTTACTTTCAACGATACTAAGCAAGGGACTAAGTACCCATAATAACAGTGTTTCTCACCCTGTAGAATATCCAAAGTGGAAGCTAGAAGTTCTAGTATGTGACAATAGTTTTGTAAATAGGGTAATTCAATCTCTTTGAAGGACATTTTAATATCTAACCTCTGAAACAATTCATTTAATTTTTCTGAGTGATGCAAAATTTGTTTTATAGAGTCATACATAGAATTCCACCGTGTAACACCAGGTTTACTTAAATGTTGGCCCAAAAATTCTTTAATAATTTCAGAGGACTTTGGGTATGTAGAGCACTTATGCAACACAGCTGTGTGTCTACTTCTGGCAAGTGTATTACTTTGAATTGCATTATTAACGTCGGTTACTGCTATCAAATTTAATGTATGACTTACACAACGTTTGTGATTTGGTAGTTCCAGATTTTTATTTTCATTAAGAAGTTCAACGAATACCGGCATACCTTCTTCGGCATCAGTTTCCTCGTCAGTTGTTGTTGTATGTTCCTCGCTATCAGCTCGTGTTTCTTCATCATCTAGTCCATCAGAGCGGCATGATGAAAAATTTAATTTTACACCAAATTCTTGAAAACACTTGACAAAATTTGAACCATTGTCGGTTACCGTAGCAATTATTTTTTTGCTGGTTAAACCAAATCTAGAATTAATTTCGTCTAAATTTTCAGCAATTTTGTCATAAGTGTGAGCACTACCAAATCGTTTACAAGTGAGAGCCACAGAATGCCTACATAGAGCTTCGTCCAACCAATGACAGGTTACACCTAAAAAGCTTCTTTTTTTGGATGACCAAATATCTGTGGTAGTACAAACAAACTGTATTTCTGATAATTGATTTTTGATTGACTGCAGCTGTTTGTCATTTAAATCTTTAATTTTTTTAACAGCCATGTTTCTTTTTACTACAGTCACGTTTAATCCATGGAATATATTAATAAAATATGTATTATCTAATATATTCAATGGAAACATTGAATTTACTAAAAATTTGATGATTCTATTATCAAATTCCTCCTGACTCACAAATGGAATTTTTGGGAGGCTACTTATTAAAGATTGTTGCTTCAAAGTATTGTTACGTGCTTACAATTTTCAGTAAACACTTCGTGGGTTTAAATAACTTGCAACAAGAATTTTCACTAACCACTATTTTATTTATCACTAAAATTACACTAGTAAATACTTAACAATCACACAACTAATAATCACTTAATCTAATATAAATTCACAACTTTTAAAACACTATGTACTTTACTGTTCTTCTTAAACTAGTCAACTCTTGTCTAACCTAAGAACTCTCTGTTTGTTTACTGAACTGAACTCTTCTTTATATTTTACTAAACTGTACTGTTCCCCCATCTGCTGGATTCATCTCCTTATATACACCCATAGAAATGTACCACAGTATTCTACAATTTTCTGGAATTCTACAGAATTTTCTACCATGTAATAGATGATTGTTCGTCAATTGGCTCATAGACGGCGCCATCCTACTAGTCAGGGAAGTAACTAAGCTTCTGAGGAAAACTTTGAACATGAACTTAATCACATCTTTCCTTGTTAGAGGGCAGCACATAACACTGCCCCCTCCTTAAGCCTGAACGTCCCGGTCAGGCAATTCAGATTCCCCAACATACTTCATACTTCGCCAACCTATCCAAGTGCACGATCTTCATCTTGGATTTCTTACTACGTTGAATTCGGTAAACAACGTCATTGATCCGAGTGATGACTGAATACGGTCCTTCCCAGGGTGGGTGAAGCTTTGGAGATTTTCCCTTCTTTCGTTGTGGGTTATATAGCCAAACCAGATCGCCCTCCTTGAATCCTGCTGACGTTCCCTTCCGGTCATAGCGAGCCTTCATTCTGTCACTAGCTATGCTAACTTGGTTTCGAACCAATTCGTGGACATTCCTCAGCTGTTGACTAACTTCGTCTGCGTAGTCATCCACGGACAGTGGCTTCTTATCTGGTGTACCAAACATCAAATCACATGGCAGTCTGATCTCGTGCCCAAATATTACACGAGCCGGTGTCTGTTTAGTCGTCTCATGAATGGCAGCCCTGTATGCCATTAAGAAAAATGGTATATGTCGATCCCAATCTCGCTGGTTCTTGTGAACTACCTTAGAAAGATGTTCCTTCATGGTTTTATTATGTCGTTCCACCATTCCATCTGACTGGGGATGGAGAGGGGTTGTCCGAGTCTTGTGAATGCCCAGCAACTCACAAATTTTCTGAAATACCCCCGACTCAAAGTTTCTCCCTTGATCGGAATGTAGCTCCAGGGGTACACCAAATCGGCATACAAGGTTATCCACCAAAACTCGAGCAACAGTAACTGCTTCCTGATTCGGAATGGCATAGGCTTCCGGCCATTTACTAAAATAGTCCATAGCGACCAGGATGTATTTATTCCCATCATCTGTCACTGGGAATGGGCCCGCTACATCTATAGCAATCCTCTCAAAAGGAGCTCCGACGTTATATTGCTTCATTTGGCCCCTGCTCTTCGTCTGTGGCCCTTTGGTAGCTGCACAAGCCTTGCATTTGCGGCACCAAGCTTCCACATCTTGACGGCTATTTATCCAATAAAATCGTTCCCGAACTTTAGCCAATGTCTTATTCATACCAAAATGTCCCCCGGACACTCCATCATGTATTTCCTGAAGTACTTTTGGGATTCGACAGCTAGGTATCACCAGACGCATGGTAACTTCCTTCCCATCTGGACTTTCCCAAGCTCTCTTTAATAGTCCATCTACAACCTTAAGGGAGTCCCATTGTGCCCACAATGCCTTCAGCTCCACACTTTTGTCCGAAACATCCTTCCATTCCGGTCGCGTTCCTTTTTCTTTTGCCCTTAATATAGGACCAATTACGCTGTCATCCATTTGTTCTCGTCTTAGAACTTCCTTTGTCCAATCATCTGGAACATCTACCTGAACTGTGTTTACTATCACCGTGCCCTGTGCTTTTTCAACCCGATAGCAGTGCTTGCAGTCATCTTTGCACGGTCTTCTTGACAGAGCATCTGCATTTTTATGAGACTTTCCAGGTCGGTGTTCGATTGTGAGGTCATATTGCTGCAGTCTTTCTATCCAGCGAGCCAGTTGACCTTCTGGGGTTTTCAGCTGCAGTAGCCATTTTAATGCAGCATGGTCGGTCCTGATTTTGAAATGTTGACCATAGAGGTACTTGTGAAAATGGTCCACGGACTTAACAATGGCCAATAGTTCCTTCCTTGTTACACAATAATTCCTCTCTGGTTTGGACAGTACCTTACTGAAATACTCGATTACTTTTTCCTCTCCATTTTGGACTTGAGATAGTACACATCCAATTGCGGAGTTGCTAGCATCCGTGTCAAGAATATAGAGGCCCTTTTGTTGGGGATATGCTAGCACAGGACTACTGCATAACGCTGCTTTCAGCTTCTTCCATGATGTTTCACACTCCGGTGTCCACTGATATTTAACTTTCTCCTCCGTTAGCTGGTGTAGTGGCTTTGCTATATCCGCAAATCCTTCCACAAAACGTCTATAGTAAGTGCAGAGGCCAAGAAAGCTTCGTAATTCGTGTACATTTGAAGGTCTTGGCCAATCACGCACGGCAGAGATCTTGTCCGGGTCTGTCTGTATTCCCTCCGAAGATACGACATGTCCAAGAAATTTCACTTCTTTTTGGAAAAGTAGACACTTCTTTGGATTCAACTTTAGATGTGCATTTCTGATTCTCCCAAATACTTCTTGAAGATTTTCCAAATGTTCCCTGAAGTTTCGTCCCATAACCATTACGTCATCAAGATAAACTAAGCATGTCTTCCAAGTTAGTCCTCGGAGTACAAATTCCATCAATCTTTCAAAAGTAGCTGGCGCATTGCAAAGTCCAAAAGGCATCACGGTGAATTGATATAAACCACTACCTGTTGAGAAGGCAGTCTTTTCCTTGTCGTCAGGGTGAAGTCCCACCTGCCAATACCCACTTCGAAGGTCTAGAGTTGAAAACCATCGTGACCCTGCCAGCGTACTTAATGTATCGTCAATTCGTGGTAGTGGATAGCTGTCTTTCTTCGTAACATCATTCAGCTTCCGGTAGTCGACACAAAATCTCAAAGTTCCGTCCTTCTTGGCAACTAAAACTACCGGTGATGACCAGGGACTGGTTGATTCCTCAATTACTCCATCTTGTAGCATCTTTTGAACCATCGCAGCAGCTTCTTCCTGTTTAGCTAGTGGCAACCTCCTAGGTTGTTGGCGGATTGCGGCTGAATCACCAGTATCTATCCGATGCTGTACTATATCAGTTTTCGTGAGGATGTCTGTGTTTTTGGCAAATACCGCACTTTCTTTCTCCAAAAACTTGATTGCCTCTCTACGTTCATCCTCAGATAGGTGTTCAAACTGGGAACTCAACAAAGTCACAACTTCCCTGTCTACGCTGGTTGACAAACATTTCTCCCCTTGTTCCTCGCACCTTGCTATCCACTGGACTGGTTCGTAGGATCCTATTGCCTCGCCTTCCTTGAAAGTCACTGAGTGGGAATTTAAATTAGCCACTCTAATTGGAATTTTGTCTTTTGTCTGGGTTAGAGTTCTTGCTAAGATTACGTTTTCTGTCTTAATTGAATCATCTTTTTCAACAAGGCCAACACGGTATCCACCAGAGTTTCCTTCCAGAATGGCCTCGATTATTTGTTCAGAACGAGCAGGAATCTTGATTGTCTGAGCCGTCAGTAGCCTCACTTTTTGAAATCGGTCATTTGCTGTTGACAAAATAAATTCTTCATTTCCAATCTTTAGGACTCGTTCTACCACGTCAAGTACAAATTGATCTTGTACTCCCATAACATCCAGCCCCAAAATGAAATCATCAGTGATGTCAGCCACAATAACCCTATGACTAAAGCACAGGCGTCCAAACTGCAGATCTAGGTCAACTTCTCCATGAACCCTTACCCTGTCTCCTGTGGCTGTTCGAACGACCAATCTATTTTGACTTTTATCAACTTTTATTCCTGATAAAAATCCGGACCGCACTATTGACGACGTGGCACCTGTGTCGATAGTGAAGATACATCTCCTTTTGTTTACATAGCCATCCAAAAGCAGACTACTCGGGACTCTTCTAATCTGGGAAACCCGTATCTCTCTGGGGGCACCGTGTTCACCAGCCAGCACAGCCCCCAAGGTGCTGGCCATCTTTAGTTTTCCTGCGGCTCTTCAGTCATTGCGGCATTTACTCGTTCAGGGCTCCGCTGCCGACAGTTTCGCTTAATATGCCCTGGTTTGCCGCACTTATAACAACGAATCACCTTCCTTGGCTGTTCATCGTTCTGCTCTCTTTCCTGCTTCCTTGGAGCATCTGGTTTGGTCATCAACTGGCTTATCATTTTGTGTATGTCGGCCATCAAAGATTCCATATTTGATTTTTCTAAATGGCCCTCTTCTTCTACCTTCATGGCTCGTACTCTCGGACGTGCAGTCTCTTTATAAGCGGCTTCAACTTCGAGGGCATGGATCAAGGCTTCGCTACCAGTCTTATCTCGAGATAATCTAAGCACTCGCCTGATCTCCTCATCTCTTATGCCATCGATGAAAGTACCAACTGTTAATTGTTCCTGGAATTCTTTGGGTGCATCCGGGTAAGCCAGGTACGTCAGTCGCTCAACAGCTGCCTCAAAATCTTGTAAACTTTCCCCAGCCTTTTGTGTGCGTGTTTTGAGCTGAGTCCGGTATACCTGGGCGAGGTGTTGGTCGCCATATCTTAGATCTAGTGCAGCCTCCAAAACTTTAAAATCCCGTTGCTGCGTTACTGGGATAGTCTGAAGCAACTCTGAGGCTTGACCTCTTAATGCTAGCACCAATGCCATAGCTTTGTCTTCGTTACTCCAATTGTTTGCGTATGCCGCTGCCTCAAATTGTCTTTTATAGGTTGACCAAGAAGTTTGACCATCAAAGGAAGGCGGTTGTAATCGAGGACCTGATGATGATAATACCAGCTGACCTCCTTGTTCTCTTAACAGTCGCTTAAGTCGCTCTACCTCTCCTTCAACTGCACGAAATTTTTCTTCCATATCAGTAACTTTCCCTTTAACTCCACTAACTTCCCCTTCGACACCAGTAACTTTTCCTTTGACTTCAGTTACTTCCTCTTCAACCTTATTTACTTTTCCTTTGACATCACCTACTTCTTCTTCGACTGCGGTCACTTTTCCTTCCACGCCAGTCACTTTTTGTTCAACTTTATCTACTTTTTCCTTGACCTCATTAGTGGCTGACAGGATAGCATCTTGTTGCACCTGTATAATTTTTCTCAATTCTTCTTGACGTCTCTCTTGTTCTTCTTTTTCTTCTTGGCGTCGTTTCTCTTGCTCTTCCTTTTCTTCTTGGCGTCGTTTCTCTTGCTCTTCCTTTTCTTCTTGACGTCGTTTCTCTTGTTCTTCTTTTTCCTCTAGCATCATTTTTCTAAATGCGGCGAACATGTCTTGCATTTGTTTTTCAGCGGCCATGCTTCTTGTTTCCATTCAAAAACTAACAAACAACACTAACAAGTCTTATTTAAAGTCTATATCTGGTATACGTCAAATATGTCCACAAAATCCTCGCACTAGCACAAATAAGTCTTGTCCAATATCGATATCACTTTCCAGTTCGACTCACTTCACTATCTCCAGTGGTTTCCAAATAGAACACTATGGAACTTTGTCGAATTCTTCAAAAATTCTGTTGCAATTCCGCTTCTGACACCAATTGTTACGTGCTTACAATTTTCAGTAAACACTCCGTGGGTTTAAATAACTTGCAACAAGAATTTTCACTAACCACTATTTTATTTATCACTAAAATTACACTAGTAAATACTTAACAATCACACAACTAATAATCACTTAATCTAATATAAATTCACAACTTTTAAAACACTATGTACTTTACTGTTCTTCTTAAACTAGTCAACTCTTGTCTAACCTAAGAACTCTCTGTTTGTTTACTGAACTGAACTCTTCTTTATATTTTACTAAACTGTACTGTTCCCCCATCTGCTGGATTCATCTCCTTATATACACCCATAGAAATGTACCACAGTATTCTACAATTTTCTGGAATTCTACAGAATTTTCTACCATGTAATAGATGATTGTTCGTCAATTGGCTCATAGACGGCGCCATCCTACTAGTCAGGGAAGTAACTAAGCTTCTGAGGAAAACTTTGAACATGAACTTAATCACATCTTTCCTTGTTAGAGGGCAGCACATAACAGTATCTTAGAATGTTGACAATGAGATGTTTTCCAACCCGACGTCACGACGTTTGTGTATCCATGTCCAGTATAAAAATGTCGTGTAAAAATAATGCCTCTCTCGTTAGTTTTCTAAAGTGCTTGGGAGTTTTTTGGCGTGCTCGCGAGCACTATGCGATTACTAAGCACTAAGCCCTTTCATAAAGTGCTCGAAGCACTAAGCACCGTTTTTAAAAAGTGCTCCTAAGCACAGTGCTCCCGAGCACAAAAGTGCTTAGAGTGCTTAGACAAGCACTAAGCACAGTGCTTAGGACCAGCTCTGCATTAATACACTAATAAAGACATTTTATTATGGTTTTGTAATCGTGCTCCTCTCATATGAATGAGGCAGTCAATGCCACATGTAAAGGGGCTCTCAACTGTCTCTTCCATCTATTTTCGAAACTACTAAGAGTAGAACTATGATTTTTCTTTTATTTAGGTCTTCCATGTGCATTTTCCAACTAAAATATTTATATTTTTCTGTCACTTGCGGTTCTATCGGAAATGACAACCTACTTTGTTATTTTAAATGGAACACAATGTATATTTTGCATTTTTAACTTCTACGGTAAATTCTAATGTTATGACGTATACCAGTAGTGGAGTATATAATTTTTCGTAGAGATTCCAAATTTTCGGTAGTTGTTAGTTGTCTTAAAAATAAGATATTCCTACAATATCTACCTTCTGCAAGTATCGGAACGTTATTTCAAACTTGAAAAATGGGTAAATTAAACCCTCTTTTGGGGCAATTTTCGATTTGAAAATTTATTTTGGACCCCTTCAACTGTAAATTAAGCAACGAAAATGTAGTCCTTTTATTATCAATGTTCAAGGAACCTCCACTTAAATTTTCATGTTACATTCTGTAATTCATATAATTTACGTTTTTTTTACCAAATTTGATTTTGGGAGAACTTTGGCAAATCTTGCCCGAATCAGATCAAATTTTGAGTGAAGGTGGCTCATAATACCTACAAATGGGCTACCGTATTTCAAGTCAACAACTCCATTAGTTTGGCTATAATGCCATTTTTCGAAAATTTTACGAAATTTTTAAAACGCTGTAACTTTTTGTCCGTTTATCGTACTACAATTTCCTCCCCGTCAAAATGCAGGTTTTTTTATGTACTTTTGGGTGACATGACTGCAGAAATCTTTAATATAATAAATCGATCGATATTCTGGTCGATAGCCGTGTGGGTTAAGGCGCGATTAATCACACGGGTATCGCACCACCGGGTTCGAATCCTGGCTCCGGCACTATCGGAGGAAATGGTCGTGCGTCCGAGTTTTTCAACATGTAACCCTCTTCCGCACGAGCCTCTGGCTTCTGGAATTGGGAGTTGTTTAATTTATGCGGTGTTTATTATTTATTATTTGTTATTTTCGGCCATTTACGCTAATAATGTTCTTGCACGCAGTAATTTTCCGTGCATATAACTATATAGATGTTTGTATATGTAAATGTAACTCGTGTGCCCTATAATACATCCAAAGTGCCCTTTAGAAAAAAGATATGCATTGTTATAAAAATATGATCCAAAATCTCATTATTATTAGCCGTTACTCGAGTCCGAGTATAAAAATGTTACAGTCGATAAATTGTGTACAATAAAAAACAAGTAAAAGGTGTAGTCTATTGTAATTCCCATTCATCTACGGTGCACACGACTATGGCTATAGAGGCCAATTCGGGAGAGCACATGTCGACCGCAGTCAGGACAAACATAGACCTGGTTAGGTCTTGGATTCGGCCTTCTTGCAGCAACATCTCCTTGATAGCTGGCCACAACCCCTCGCCATTCGGTTCTGTCCGCTGCAAGTTGTTCCCATTGCTCGTCTGCAATACCGCAGGATTTTAAATTTTCATGGAGAGCGTCTTTGAACCTCTTTCGTTGACCGCCACGCCATCTTCTACCGCTTAGCAATTCACCATAAAGTGTACATTTAGGAAGGCGGTTATCATGCATACGATGAACGTGACCTGCCCATCTTAGGCGTGCTCTTGAAATAAGCACCTCAATTGGAAGGCTGTTTGCTCTCCTGAGTACTTCCACGTTTGATATGTGATGGAACCAACGGATTTTCATCATACTTCTGAGGTGTCTTTGTTGAAAACGTTCTAATTCTAGCAGTGTTGGAATGACAACTGCTCTGTAGACAGCCATTTTCGTTGACAAAGCAAGGTCGTGGTTGTCAAATACTCTCTCTCTCTAAGTCCCCAGAGTGCTCTAGATGCAGCGTTAGTTCTATTGCGAATCTCGCTGTCCATGTTTGCTTTGTCATTAACAACGTTGCCTAAGTAATTGAACTGATCCACCACTTCAAGAGAATTTCCGTTAAGTGTAATGTCTATTTGGTTCACTTGATGAGGAGTTGACATAATCTTAGTCTTTCCAATGTTGATTTTAAGTCCCAAGGAATCATAGCTCTGGGCATACACATCTAAAAGTTCTTGAAGCTCTTCCGGCGTAGAGGCTAAAAGTGCACAGTCATCGCATACTGGAGATCACAAATGAATCGTGTGCGTGTCTTCGTGAAAGCTCTAAAGCGTCCTATGTTAAAGAGACCGCCATCAAAACGGTATCTGAGACCTATTCCTCTGACTGTCAGTTTGTTGTCAACAATAATTGTTAGAGCAGTGGTAAACAAATTAAAGAGTAGGGGTGCCAGGACACATCCCTGCCTAACTCCAGTGAGGGTTTGGAAAGGTTCGGTTGCCTCATTATTATACATAACCTGGGCGTTGTTGTTTGTATGTAGACTGCGACATACTTCCACAAATTTTCTAGGGATACCTAAGCGGAACATAATTTTCCAGAGCACTTCCCTGTCCACCGAGTCAAACGCCTTGGTTAAATCAATGAAGGCCATGTGAATTTCTCCTTGATGTTCGAGTGCTTTTTCTTGAAGCTGTTTAAGTGTGAAGATTAAATCCGATGTGCCTCGGTTTGGTAAAATCTCATTAATACTTTATTCAAATATAAGGATTTTTACTGTTCAGTTTTAAATTACCTTTTTTGAATTTTTGCACTCAACTATATTCAACGTCATTATCCTGGACAATATTGTACTGTTTTTGATGACTATCCAGTAAATAGCATTAAGAATTCAGAATGCCAAAGAAGGCTCCAGAAAAACTATTTCCCAGATATTGCCCTAGAGAGGCGAAACGAACCCACAGCTTCGCAGTAAAACTTTTTATTCGACTCTCACAAAAAGTAGCTTTTATTGAATTACTTTGCTCCAAATTCGACAAATATTACATCACATATAAAAAATGCGATGGCGATGCTGATCCTGATATAACTGACGCCTCTTTATCTAAAAGAAAAGAGATCAGAGAAGATAGAAACATCATAATCATTGGAGAAGATATCGATCAGACGATCCTGGACATTTTAACTCAAAGGTGTGCGGATTTGAAAGACACACTCACACAAAAAATTTATTTTGAAAAACCAGCACATCAGTTTTACAGCCAAAATTGTTTTTATCAGATAGTTTATGTTTGAAAATGTCTAAGTATATCATAATATAAATTGTTTAGACATCCAATAATTAATAAATAATAATTGAAATTCAAATTATTTGTATCTTTACGAGCAACTGCCGAGTTTTGACGAGCTCACCCGACCCGCGTGTGATGTATGATCCCTTGTTTATTTGATTTTGGCTGTCCCTATTTACTAGTTGTTTTAAGCAAATGTGACCTTTTGTGATTATTATGAGGTTCAACGAATATATACAGATTTATCCATCTTAAAAATCAAAAGTTACACAAATTTACGAGCGAATAAACACTGAAAGCACTTTATTTTATCACGATATTCACGGCTCCGTCAAAAGTAAACAAATGATGAACTGCGGTATGTTAACCGTCAAAATTCAATAGTGATATCAAATCCGTTTTACCCCGTGGACTCTTTCAAATTCAATTTTATTATGCCAAATTCAACATATTTCAATGAAATTAGTAATCAAAATTGTTGTTTTAATAAAAATAAAATCTAATTTTATTAATATTAAAATTTATGCGTGTTCCTTATTGTTAAAACTCATTTTTTAAAAGCAACAACCAAATTTTATTTAGTTCATGATTCTTCCTTAAAAATAATACAAAACTGCATTGGCTTCCATATGTCAGAGGTGTACCGTTTTCAAGATATTTACTGTTCAAATTGTGCAAAAATGTATTTTCAAATAATACTTTATAAATTGTCAATAATTTTCAAATTATTGAGCTCGTTCATTTCAGAACATTTAAGAACTCGTTTATTAGCTTCACACTTTGTAGGGGCGCTAATTTGCTGGGGAGTGAGTGACTCGAACGCATTTTGACCTCTTTCTTAGCAATTTTCTTCTGCCATTAAATAACTAGTATAAACAAAACTTTTTATATACAAAAAGTTCAATGGAATCATGTCTGGAGAACGCGGGGACCGCAATTGAAGACCGCTATTTGCAAACTACTGTACACTGAGATTATTGATTAAAAAAGTGGCAATAATCCTTTTACTGTCTGAGGGAGTACCATCGTGTTGATGTTGATACCATATTTTCCGATGTTCTGTTAGAGGCACATGGTCCATATATGGAGCAGCAATACTTTCTGAAGTTTGGAGATATGTATTTTGTTCCTAAAATCAACAATATCCTAATTTATTAATATAATTTTCTAGAAATAGAATATTACAACTACGTTGTTCTTGATAGCATAGTAAACATTAAATCGCCATGAATCTTAAAAATTTTTTTTCAAGAACGTGTAGATTAAGAGTATTCCAATAATGGGAATTATGGCGATTGTAGAGACCTTTTTTTATGAACTTTACTAGGTCAGTCGGTTCAAATTATATTTTCAAAAAATGTGTCATCTTCTTGGTTCTTTACGAGCATAGGTTCCGCATAATACATCCTTCTTGTATCATCTCCGGGAAGTTTATGCTTTGTACTCTTTGATAAGAATATGAATGATGTTTTTGTAAAATCCTGTGTATTGACTTAAATCGTAAACCTAATTCTGGATCAGGCAAATGGTTAATTTTCTTATTTTTCTTATGAAACGGAGTAAAAAAAATTAAAATGTGATTTAGTGTGCATATAAGAACGAAACGTCTCAAAAAATCTTTTTTGACGTTAGCTACCCGCTCTACCACCCCCACCCTATTATTAAAGGGAGTAAAATATTACATTGGGATTTAGTGTGTATAAGACTTGTATACAAAATCTGGATGTGGAACTAGTGATTCCTTGGGCAGCGGTTTTTTCTTTATTTCGTAGTAAATTCCCAATTCAGAATTTTTCCATTCAGCAATAGTATCATCATTGTTCGACAAATAGTGTCTCGGTAACAAAGGCCAATTGAGAATCTATTAGGCCACTATGTTGATATATTATCTTGTTAAATTGATTCCAGAAAATTACTTCTAGATGACTGATTATTGAAATTGTTTTGTTCCTTTTAAATGACATTATAATCCCAATGAATTGAACATTCGAATAAAATAACTTTCAGACAATATTTAAAAAAACTTTTTCACTATTAAAGTAAAATATTTATAAAATATGTTTATTTAACTTAGTACTGACGATGCCTACAAGAAATCAATATACCTTGGGTTTTGAAAATATTTTCAAGGTAGTATTTTATTACATTTTCACAATTTGTCAAGGAACTGTTGTATTATGACAAGAACCATATAAAAAAATGTCGAATAAAAGTGATGAGAATCATTTTTAGGACTACTGAAATCAAGTTAATTTTTATTTGTATTTTGCAGGCATTTACAAGACCGCTTTCGATATGCAGAAAAAAAGCGAGGCGAAACAGCGCAAGATGCAGTCTATGGTTGCCCTAAGCGCGGGCGCTATGAGCGGCATGGCAGGCAGGGCTGCCGGCATAGGCCTGTCCAAGACCCAAAGCAGCCTCTTAAGCCAAGAAAAACCTCTGCCCGTCGCCAACGCCACCTTCCAAGATGAGAAACAGTTGGAGAAAAACACGCTCACTGTGCTGGAGTCATACCAAGCTGGAGGCTCGGGAGACTCCAACTCTAGCCAAAAAACCACCAGCTCAATTAGTAACAGCACCACTAACACCACAACTACGACAACTGCAAGCGATAAACGCAACCTATGCCTTCCAACCGGGAAACCTGTCCAGGAAGCCGATAAGTCGGAGAGGAGCAGCAGTCCCGCCTTTGAGTCGGACGAAGACAGCACAGCTCCTGTACAAGATAAGTCTCAGTCTGCCCTGGCAACGAAAAAAAGGACGTCTGTAGTCGGATTAATCATGCAAACAAGCGCCCCCTTGCACGTTTTTAACAGCAACACCAACCCAAATAGAGTTAACGGAGACATATCTCCAGCTAAGTCTGCGTTGCCCAGACCTGTGCCAGAGAAACCCACACTGTTGAATATAACGGAGAAGGAACAACCACTTCCGGCGTTTCCGACGAAGGAGAAATGCACGGTAGGTGACATACCCAAGCGACCCACAGACATGCCTGTCATTGTAAATAGTAAAAGTTGTGACGCTACCTTGCAACCCCCTGTAGATATCGATAACAAACCCTATACCCTTAAACTGAGAACCCAAAGCACGTACGACTTATTGCTAGGCCTCGATGGGGCAGATTTGAGATTTATGGATGAAAGTTCGATTGTGATCCCCTCCCCTACCGACAACCCCCCACACAACAACCTCATTAATTTGGATAATTCGCAGTTGCTGCCCCCGGCAGCGGAGGCAAGGAGCAATAAGCTGCAGACTGAGGTGACAATCACCTCGGATAGACCAATCACATCAGTTGTCAATGACAATGAATCCAGGGTGAGTAACGAGCCGAGTACGCCTTGCGGGGGAATCTCCGCCATCAGCCAGACAGGTAACGCAGTGACGCAGTTGGAGCAGGTTAATAATAATAGAAACTTTTCCAAAGCAGATTCAATGGACAACCCGAAGAAGGTGTTTGTTAAATCCATCGGGAAGAAGCTCAAAGGGAGGAAAAAGACTGTGGGGCCGATGGGTGGGTTTGGCAGGCAGAAGTCCAAATCGGAGAACCGAGCCAGGAAGGCGCTGAGGACGATCTCTTTCATTTTGGGGGCGTTTGTGGTTTGTTGGACGCCCTACCACATCTTTGCGTTGGTCGAGGGATTCTGTACGGAGCCACCTTGCATAAACGGGCACATCTACATGTTTTCCTACTTTTTGTGCTACGCCAATAGTCCGCTGAACCCATTCTGTTATGCCCTCGCTAATCAGCAGTTCAAGAAGACATTCACTAGGATTTTGAAGGGTGATTTCCATATGACGTAGGTTTTTTTTGTAAGTTCTTGTATATAATTTTTTAGGCGGTGCGGTGTATTGTTTAATTTTGGCTAATTGTTGCTCAAATTGCAAGTGGTGTTCCACATTTTAATTTCACCATTGACACATTCTCTAAATATTTCGTATTGAACCATTTTCCTCGCATAAGAATTTCGTGTATGGCGTGAAATAAAAGTTATTTTAATTACCACTACACCTATCCTTTTTTTATTCTTCATCGGACGGTCTGAAAAATTTGAGAGACTTTCACTCCAGAACACCAAATTTTCGCCTTCGGAACTTCTGTGCACATAAAAAACAAAAAAAAAACTTTACGAGCTCATTATTAATGCTGTTGAACCATTCGGTATGGTGTCATCAAACAAGCCGACGTATTAAACACCTATAAAGGTAAGTGACCTAATTTACGGACGAAATTCTGCAGAGAGTAATGGTATTTGAATGAGGTCGTAAAGTTTTTGTTGCCTTTTTTTATCTGCCCAGAAAAATTGCAGACAACTATACCCGTCCTCATTTCTTGTTAACTATAAGTTATGATTTCCCACTTCAAAGTGGTTGACAATAACAATATTTTTCACACTGTTCCGCGAGTGCAATTAAATGGAATAGATAACCATGGTTGCATTGTTTCAACTACTAAAAGGTTGATTCGATTGATAAAAAAATCTTTTTTAAACCTTCTATGCTTCTGTTATCAACCATTTTCATAAATATCTGCATCAATTTTATTATATACTTGTGTGTTGTCTTGTTCCGGGATGAGTAGTATTTAATAATTTTAACTTCTTTGTCAATGTATATACATAATGAAAAAGATTTATAATATAACAAAATTTTCCTAAATTCTAACGAGAAATAAATCATTTATAATCATCCATTGTGATACATCCTGTGCATTTTCGGAAAAAAATTTCACACACTTCACAAAATTTCAGCAAAACAGTTCTATCGACTTTCTGCAGTAACATTAATAAAAACTGTTTCTGGAATATATTATACAGAGGATCAGCATTTCCTTCTTCTGTTAAATTCATCTGGTAAATAAATCCCACGAACAACTATTGATACTGGTGTATCTTAAGAAATGATCCACTAAGGGCATTTAATTATAGAATAGTTGGATATACACAAAAATCAATCAAGTGAATTCGGTCAGGATTTATCTTTGATACATCCTAATATACCCAAGCTAGAAACTTTAATTGATATAGCTGAGACTTATTCGTGAAATTTTCGCTCGCCATCATCACTTTCACATATAAGCGAATTCGTTAGTATTAAAATGGTAAATCCTTACTAGTATAAAAAAGTTCACATTTACAATATTCCTTAATGTGGAAAACCACTTGATGTTTAATATAACAGTTAAAGTTCGTTTGAAGTGTTAAGCCTATTTCGAGCCTACAGTCCAACCTATACTTCATTAAATCTGCTTTTCACATTCGCCCCCATATCAACAAGGACAATGAACTCCAACCAGACAACATACCATAAGCTTTCCCACCGTTAAAACTGGATTTTCCCGGTAACCCTCAAAGTAGCCAAAAGGACATTAGGCTTAGCTGAATTTTAAAATTAGCTTCTAATCCAGTGCCAATAATTTTTGTCCAAAAAAAAATTCTTAGCAGTATAAGGATGGTCGGAAAATTTAGGATCAATGGGCGGCCCAACTCAATCCCGCTGCGGTGCTCTTCACTGAGTGTCGAGGTGGGGGTGGAAAAAGGTGTGCTTTAGGGGTCAAATGTGGTTTTTTACGATTTCCGGCAAAATTAGACATATCAAAAAAAGTTAAATGCAAAAGCTGTAGTTAATTTAAAGAACTACAACTTTTGTTGTTATATTCTTTCTCTTATTTTCTTAATTTATTTTCAACATAACCTCAAAACTATCTCGTGTCTGTTACACAATCTGCTGCCCAGGACTGGTTTGTTGCTAAGAGGCTGAATTTAAATGATAGTAAAACTTTTCATGTATTTTTCTCACATAGATCCACTTATGAGATTAGTAATCCGATTACTGTAAAGTTTTTAGGTGTTATGTTAGATCCGAAGTTGAATTGGGGACAACATATTGAATTTTTTTCAAAAAAGTTGTCAAAGAATATATTTGTAATAAGGAGCCTCTCGAAATTAGTTCCCAGACAGGTACTACTAACTGCTTATCATAGTTTGATAGTGTCTCAGATATCTTATGGTCTAAGTTGGGGTCATGCCCCTTGTACCTGTAGAATTTTTGGTCATCCGTATTATAACCAATATGGATTATCAAACAGATGTTAGACAGACATTTGTCAACCTACAATTATTTACTTTTCCTCGTTTGTATATATACACCTGTCTCATGCATGTCAAGAAAGTCCATGAACAATATTGTTATGTGCTGCCCTCTAACGGGGGAGATGTGATTAAGTCCCTGGTCAAAGGACGAGAAACCTGTTATTCTGTTGATAGCCGGTGGGTGGGGTGGCGCCATCTCTGGGCCGATTAACGAACCGCCATCTAGCATGTAGTAGAAAACTGGAGGATTCCAACCTATTCTAGAATGTTATGAAATGGGATTCTGGTACATTCTAAGGGGGTATATAAAGAAGTGAAGTTGAGCAGACAAGAGAGAGTTTTAGGTTAGATAATCAACCTTTTTGTTTGAAATTAGGCCTTTTTACAAATTAAATTCGCATTCAAGTAATATATATTTCGCTTCAAAAAAATTACAGCTTATTTGAGACATAACAATGTCCATTTTCACCAAATCATTTCTGTGGGAGATAGAAATAAAAAATCAAAAAATTGACTTTTGATGTTTCTCTCAATAGTTTTGAGGTTATGTTGAAAAATAAGAGAAAGAATATAACAACAAAAGTTGTAGATATTTCAATTATCTACAGCATTTGCATTTAACTTTTTTTGGTAGGATGTCTAATTTTCCCGGAAATCGTAAAAAACCACATTTGACCCCTAAAAGCACACCTTTTTCCACCCCCACCCTACTTCCAGTTATTTTTTGGGGTCCCATTGATTTTCTCCCATTTATATACAATTGATTTTAAATTTTCCGACCATCCATATACCGCCACGGATTTTGTCGACTTTTGCCCTCTGACTATTGGACTATTAATAAAAGGTACAATCTAAGGCGCTTTTTAGATTATTTTCTCAGGTCCTAAAATTATCCCAGCACGCACCTGTGTAGTGAGATTTTTATGACTAATCAACCCCACCACGGATGAGGTATATTTTTTTCTCTCTGCGCTGGGGCCGATTGGTCATTCTTATCGTACTACACTCATTTCACAGGCACTTACTCTCCAAAATGGTATACGTTTCAATCAGATTTGCGGTATCTATAACCCTCCCTATCGAAATGGACGATAAATTCCAAGCAGACAATAAAATACATATATATCTAAAGTACATAGCACAAAGCAAATTTAAAGCGACTTCTGGTGCATCAACAGTGATCTCACGAAAAAATCGATACAGAGTAGGCTTTAATTTTTCGAGACAAAGTCAACGATAATTATGTACTCATCTAGGTTTGGAACGTACATTGTGTAGTGGTTTCTTATATTCGTTCAGGATGAATGTCTCTCAAAATTTTCTTCGACCTTGTCTAATATTCCTTAAGTATTTCTATTAGCCCGTTGAAAAGTTTACATACATTCGTTTTTATACAAAAACTCCAAACGTTAGGCCACTCCACATTGAAGAGTTGCATAAGATTTTTTTATTCTTAACGGCCTTACGTCCAACCCCAGGGAAAATCCGAATGAACTAATTAAGTACTTTCAAGTAAACGTGCGTAATTTATCCTAGTTTTTGGTTGACATAATTTTGTCCAGTACTATTTAATTTAATGAATGCGTTTGATTTGATTGGATATCGAAGCAAACGTATCTGGGAAAAGAAAAATCGGACAACAATGTACCTACTTACTTTTAATAGTCCTATTACGTTTTCCGTTATTTTCTTAAGAAAGTGGGATAATTGTAAATTTAAGTAGATACTGAATCACTAAAAACGAGCAATATGAGCGCATATCTTAATCCGCACTATGTATTTTTGTTAAACGGCGATAATTCGTAAAGTTCAATAAAGATGTAATAATATTAAGGGACAATAATAGATAATTCCGAATTAGATATTGAATAGATTAGCACAGTATCTCAACATATCAACTAGAATGCTCTGAGGGTTTCACCTCACAGGTTGAATATCAGCTTGTTTTTTTCTTATAAGCTAGTTAACCATTTAAGACGATATAAAAAATACTTCTTAAATCTAAAATAACTACAGGTGATTAATTTTTCTTACAAATATATTTTAAAAATAAAAACTACCTACTATTGACGTTATACGCGGGGTGATCCTTAAATATATCGAGAAAACTCAGGTGATAATTTCTAAACCAAATTAATGTGATTTTACATAGTAATATATATCTAATATCTAAGAATATGCGTAAAAAACATTCTTTTATATAATAACGGACAGTTGTTTATTACGAGGTCCTTAGTTGATTAATATGTTTCCACAGGATGTTTCTATTGATCACAAGTTAAATTTTCAAGAACATGTATTGAACGTAAATAAGAAATTAGCCTCAGGATGTTATGCTATCCGCACAATTTCTACCGAACTGGGTTACTCTATGGCAAGGACGGCATATTTTTCTTTAATAGAGTCGCACTTAAGATTTGGTATTCCGTTTTGGGGATTGTGCTGTCAGGGAACAATTGGCAGCGTACTCACCTTACAAAACGAGCAATTAGATACATTTGTAAAGTGTGCAAACCTGTATTTGTTGATCACAAAATTCTAACGGTAATTGCTACTTTTATTCACGAGACAGTTTGCTTATTCCGCCAAGCTAAAAATATCTGTTTACCTTTACCATCAACTAACCTTATAAAAAATCGTTAATTTATAATGGTAAAAAAAACTTTACAATCACCTCCCATTAACTTTAAAAAATATTGTCCCAGTTAACCAATTTAGGAATGCTGTAAAAAATGTCTTAATTGATAAACTCTATTATAATCTACAAGAATACTATGATGATTCTTTTTTTAATATGCTTTCATTACATCTGTTTCTGCTCAGCCCTAAAAATTTAGGAGGCAATGTGGATTTTTTTATTGCTGGTTGGCTTCCTGACTTTTAGATGAAGGGGGCGGCCGTATTCTAATACCTGCCTATATATAGCTTTATAGGCGTGATCAGAGATGTAACCAGTACTTAATGAAAGTTCTGCCATTAAAAAGTATCCTGTAACAAATAATTTTTATTTTACTTGCTAATAATAATAATAATAATAATTAAAGATCTTTATTGGTCATACACATATAACATATTATTATAACCAAAAGGCCATCGATCGAGGTCCTTCAGCCTGTCTATCTTAACTTGCTAATAATACTTGAAATGTTCAATGTACTGGAAATAAAACATTTGCAGTATCAGTATTATATATTTACTTAGTACTGCTATCGTATAAGTACTTCCAGTGTTTCTAAACACTTTCTAAATACCTGTAGTGCTTCTCTAAAAAGCAGTACTAACATTAAGTAAATATTATTTAAATTATTTTTAGCGTTTTAGAATAATTGTCAAAAATAGTAAATAATACATACCCTTCTGCCTATTTTACGAGGTCCACACCAAATATCTCACTTAATATCTATTGTAGAAGAATAAAGTTTCAGAAACAGTCATCCCATTTTTTGTGAGCTATATTTCAGTAAAAAGAAATTTGAAATCCATAGCCTACTTTGTGAGATATATTACAAAAACCTGAAAAATAGGAAAACCACAAACGGTTAAAATATTTAATTTTTGAAAAACTAAAATTGCCGTAATTTTCTTACATTAAATTTTAGGCCATAGTTCATTTGAAACTTTTTTCATGGAAAAGTGAAGTGAATAATGTGGCAATAAAACTTTTTTACAACTTCAGGGAAATTACATTTATTACAATTTTAAAGCATCTGCCCCTGTATTTTATTAAACAATATTGAATAAAAATATGTTCCATGCATTTTTTTCCGGCTGTCCATGTATATACGAAAAAAGAATTTAGATCAAAAAGTTAAGTACTTACCCGTTATCTACACCGAGGTTAATAATAAAGTCTTCTACATTTCCGATCTATCAAGGAAGATAAGAAAATAGCACGGTTCCTGTTTTAAATAAAATATTTAAAAAAAAACTAATTCAGTATTTGTGCCTCCTCAATTTTTTTGATGTACTTAAGGATCACCCTTTTTACATCCAGTGGCGTTAAAAGAAAATGATGTATTAAAGAAACTCCAAAACAGTATAGCGGGGTAAGAATGGCTAATCGACCCCAGCACGGATGACATACACTTTTTGTATCTCTGGGTGCTGAGGCCGATAGAGTATTTTTATCCTGCTACAGTCTCCAAAACAGTACATTTTTCTTTCAGATTTGTGACATACCCTACCTCCCAGGTTACGTTAGGGCAAAAGACTCTCAAATCCCCGTGGTCGGTCATGGCCTTTATCTAAACATGACTTCTCTATAACTCAGATGATGTTCTTATATATTTATGTCATATTGGCATATTAGTTTCTATATTAGGTTCTGCCCAAAGGAATAAGTAGGAAAACGCATTTTTCACTAAACATTAGGACAAATAGAGGCCCCCTTTTGACTCTGTAACTGTTTAAGTGAAACAAAATGAAATTTGATTTTCAGTGATAAACAAGGAAATAATGTTCAGAGAATCATATGTAGTACATTTTATAGTAACATAAGAGGCAGGTCGTAACTATACTGAAAGGATGAGGATCAAAAGATGGGGCTACAGGAATTTATATTCAAGGAATTACAATTTCTCGATTTGTCGATTTAAAAAAAATCTTAAATTATTTTTATGTAGTCCATATATTTTTCTAACAGCACATATCTGAGTTCTGGAGAATATAAAGTTATTATTATTTATTTCACCATTTGAAATTAAATTATCAGTGTGCTTGAACGTGTGTTAGCTTGAACTCGATGAAGTTGTATGTTATCACTATGCTAATCTATATCAAATTGGTACTCACGATGAATTTGTAAGATGTATATGTAATATATTTGTAACAAAATAGCGAGTAAGTTGTATGATAATAAGGTGTATCTCTCAAAATTGCTTAGTTAATTAGAAAGTGATGTTAGTCTGCTGCCTTTGAGCCCTAACAGCATTCTAACGTCGACTTTAACCTGTGTAAAAGTAAATAAAGGTAATTTTTCTAATTGAGATGTTTCCTTTTCCTTTATATTATCTCATCCTTTTGTAATTGTACACGTCTTAAATGATTTTGTTTATATAAAGTTTATATTCAAAGAATTACAGTCATCCTTAACTTCATATCTCCTGATCTCCAGTTCTTTTGGTTGTACAGTGTTCGCATTAGCGTCATTTTTCCTTAATAAGTTTGCTTTCATAAGGTTCTAAGCATTTTCCTCATCAGAAAATACATAAAAAGAGTGATGGGGGAAAATATAAAAAAGACTCATTTATTACAATGCATTTTAAATGATGCCATATTTTAAGAGCACCAGTGGTGACGCCACATCGGTCTGCCTTGAAGCTAACAGATTTACCCATGTAGGCAATCCTTTTCTGTTTATAATCCTTGGGGTTTAGTAACTTTCTTAATTGAGAAGAAAGACACCCGGTTATGTGGAAAAGCTCCTTAGTCATTATGTACTCCGAAAAGACGAGAACATATAGATTCAGGCGAGAGTTAGAGTGGCATATCTGTAGATAAAACATTACGCTTTATAAAAGAAAGTGAGAAACAACAATGCAGCTACGGACACGTGTTTTGGAGTTATTGCTCCTCATCAGCCTAGCGAATATATCTTAGGTGACCAGAACTATTAAAGTTAGGAAAGTACAGTACACAGTACTACATTTGCACTTTCATACCTCGTGCCACATTTTGGGCCACAAATGAGAGCAGTCAGTATGGGGAGCCCTATATGTGTACTGCTCTATTTCCACCTGGCAAATACAAAATAAAAGATGGAGTGTCAAAAGTGAGGTCAAATAATTGGCTGTAATTAAAAGTATTTCTTTCATATTTTAGATTAGTTCAGTTATCTGTCTTTTTCGATTTATTGGGATATAGTGTATATACAGACATTCTAAACCAACCAAAAATAAGTATAACTGAAATTATTAAAGAAATGTCTAGTTATTTCGTACTTCAGCTAATGCAGTATATTATTTTGAAACATTCAGCGTATATACAGGGTGGATCATTAGTGCGAGGAAGTTCAATATCTGGCATATTACAAGATATATGAAAAAATGTTTAAAATACGATTTATATGGCATACATTGTTGGCAATTTCTAAGATACTTTGAAAAGCATAAGGCGTTACTATAAAGTGGGAGAGGTTGAAGGTCGAATTTTTAAAATGCACCCTATGTATTATTACACCATCGATTTCAGCTTAAAATTAGACGTTCAATATTAACTTTTGCCTCGAAAACGTCGAGCGTTGCCAAGATATTGCGAAAAAAGGAAAATGATGCTCCTGGTAGAATTGTTGAATTCTTAATTCGAGCAAGTGTTTCACGTTTCACAGATTATTAAAATCGAAATAGACTGCGTTTAGTAATAATTCATTAAATACCTCCTCGCATTTCTGCGATCCTGATGCTCCTGATAGAATTGTAGAATTCTTAATTCGAGCAAGTGTTTCTCGTCTCACAGATTATTAAAATCGAAACAGACCGTTTAGTAATAATTCAATAAATACCTCCTCGCATTTCTGCTATCCTGATGCTCCTGGTAAAATTCCAGTCTTAAAATCAAACAAAATTGCGTTTCGTTCCACAGATCTTTAAAATCGATGCAGACTGCGTTTAGTAGCAAGAGCGCATGAAACCGAAGAGGTATATTTTCAGTGCTCCTACTAATTCATTAAATACCTCCTCGCATTTCTGTGATCCTAATACTCCTGGTAGAATTCCAGTCTTAAAATCGATCAAAAGTGCGTTTCGTTCCACAGAATTTTAAAATCGATGTAGACTGCGTTTAGTAGCAAGAGCGCACGAAACCGAAGAGGTATATTTTCAGTGCTCCTAATAATTCATTAAATACCTCCTCGCATTTCTATGATCCTGATACTCCTGGTAGAATTCCCGTCTTAAAATCGAACAAAATTGCGTTTCGTTCCACAGATCTTTAAAATCGATGTAGACTGCGTTTAGTAGTAAGAGCGCATGAAACCGAAGAGGTATATTTTCAGTGCTCCTAATAATTCATTAAATACCTCCTCGCATTTCTGTGATCCTAATACTCCTGGTAGAATTCCAGTCTTAAAATCGATCAAAAGTGCGTTTCGTTCCACAGAATTTTAAAATCGATGTAGACTGCGTTTAGTAGCAAGAGCGCACGAAACCGAAGAGGTATATTTTCAGTGCTCCTAATAATTCATTAAATACCTCCTCGCATTTCTATGATCCTGATACTCCTGGTAGAATTCCCGTCTTAAAATCGAACAAAATTGCGTTTCGTTCCACAGATCTTTAAAATCGATGTAGACTGCGTTTAGTAGTAAGAGCGCATGAAACCGAAGAGGCATATTTTCAGTGCTCCTAATAATTCATTAAATACCTCCTCGCATTTCTGTGATCCTAATACTCCTGGTAGAATTCCAGTCTTAAAATCGATCAAAAGTGCGTTTCGTTCCACAGAATTTTAAAATCGATGTAGACTGCGTTTAGTAGCAAGAGCGCACGAAACCGAAGAGGTATATTTTCAGTGCTCCTAATAATTCATTAAATACCTCCTCGCATTTCTATGATCCTGATACTCCTGGTAGAATTCCCGTCTTAAAATCGAACAAAATTGCGTTTCGTTCCACAGATCTTTAAAATCGATGTAGACTGCGTTTAGTAGTAAGAGCGCATGAAACCGAAGAGGTATATTTTCAGTGCTCCTAATAATTCATTAAATACCTCCTCGCATTTCTGTGATCCTAATACTCCTGGTAGAATTCCAGTCTTAAAATCGATCAAAAGTGCGTTTCGTTCCACAGAATTTTAAAATCGATGTAGACTGCGTTTAGTAGCAAGAGCGCACGAAACCGAAGAGGTATATTTTCAGTGCTCCTAATAATTCATTAAATGCCTCCTCGCATTTCTATGATCCTGATACTCCTGGTAGAATTCCCGTCTTAAAATCGAACAAAATTGCGTTTCGTTCCACAGATCTTTAAAATCGATGTAGACTGCGTTTAGTAGTAAGAGCGCATGAAACCGAAGAGGCATATTTTCAGTGCTCCTGTGAACGATCCATGCTTTGATGGAAGTCTGAAGGACGTATTTTTTGTTCGAAAAACTTAGAAAAATTGAAAAAAATAGGAAAAAGAAAAAATTAATTTTCTTTTTCCTCAACCTTTTCTAAATACTAAATAAAAATATTACGTTCACAAAATTTTTAGGGTTCAAGTGACTGTTTCAGACGGAGATTAATGGATAAATCATACTTACTGTCGTTTATGCTTAACTGCGGCTCTGATGGTATCAATTGGAAGACGTCGTAACACTATAAATCTAACACTGTCTGTTTAACACTCTCTTAAAATTAAATCTGAAAGGGAAATTTTGTTAGAAAACACAAGTAAAAGACAATATAAAGTTCAAAAAATGTATATTAAATCTTTAAAAAAAATTTATGTTTTTACAACAACTTCTTCAGAGGAAATGTTAACAAACAATGGTCTGACCCGTGTACAACACATGGTGAGGAACGGGACGATTCATACGGTACCAACTACCATCCAATATGCAGTTTGAAAAGCTAACGATGCACAAAAAGATTCAAGGAACAGTTCATGTAACTGAAATTTTGGTGGGCTTATGCTTGCCTGTCTTATAAACGTATTTTATTAATTCACATAAATTTTGGTCGCTCCTCGGAGCTTAAAATTGCTTGAAGCGTATCTACTTCGTTTGTATTATGCAATAACAAATTTTACGTTCAGGCAAGGCAGATCCCATGCACGTGTGAGTACATGGTAATAATACTTTTTTGACTCCGAATCACTGAGGAACCGGTTTAGGGCAAACCCCGTCAAAACACATCATTTCCCCGTCAAAACCGACTGCTAGGAAATGATGGGGGTCCCATGTCGCTAAGGGCTATTTTCGCTATAACTTCCGATATACTTTGGATAGTCGTTGGACTAACTTGTCCTCATATTTAACACTTCGTAAGAGTTGCAGTGCTTGACAACGTGGATTCGTAAAAGGGTTTTTAATCTTGGAAATTTGGAAGTTCAAGTCCAATTTTAGAATACTTTCCAAAATTGGGTGGTCGGGGCGACATTACGTCCCTGTGCAGCGACATTTACTACACTTACCAAATTAACGCTCCTCGAAGAGTTAGCGAAAATTTGGCATAAAAAACGCTCCGAAGAGCAAAAATATATTTCCAAGAATTAAAAACCTCCTCCACGGCGTTTTTACGTGAAGCACGCTTTTCTTACGAAATATTTCCTAAGTCGGATTTTGTTACAACGTCGAAAAGTATATCGGGGTTATAGCGTTCTTTAACACTCCTAATAATTCATTAAATACCTCCTCGCATTTCTGTGATCCTAATACTCCTGGTAGAATTCCAGTCTTAAAATCGATCAAAAGTGCGTTTCGTTCCACAGAATTTTAAAATCGATGTAGACTGCGTTTAGTAGCAAGAGCGCACGAAACCGAAGAGGTATATTTTCAGTGCTCCTAATAATTCATTAAATACCTCCTCGCATTTCTATGATCCTGATACTCCTGGTAGAATTCCCGTCTTAAAATCGAACAAAATTGCGTTTCGTTCCACAGATCTTTAAAATCGATGTAGACTGCGTTTAGTAGTAAGAGCGCATGAAACCGAAGAGGTATATTTTCAGTGCTCCTAATAATTCATTAAATACCTCCTCGCATTTCTGTGATCCTAATACTCCTGGTAGAATTCCAGTCTTAAAATCGATCAAAAGTGCGTTTCGTTCCACAGAATTTTAAAATCGATGTAGACTGCGTTTAGTAGCAAGAGCGCACGAAACCGAAGAGGTATATTTTCAGTGCTCCTAATAATTCATTAAATACCTCCTCGCATTTCTATGATCCTGATACTCCTGGTAGAATTCCCGTCTTAAAATCGAACAAAATTGCGTTTCGTTCCACAGATCTTTAAAATCGATGTAGACTGCGTTTAGTAGTAAGAGCGCATGAAACCGAAGAGGCATATTTTCAGTGCTCCTAATAATTCATTAAATACCTCCTCGCATTTCTGTGATCCTAATACTCCTGGTAGAATTCCAGTCTTAAAATCGATCAAAAGTGCGTTTCGTTCCACAGAATTTTAAAATCGATGTAGACTGCGTTTAGTAGCAAGAGCGCACGAAACCGAAGAGGTATATTTTCAGTGCTCCTAATAATTCATTAAATACCTCCTCGCATTTCTATGATCCTGATACTCCTGGTAGAATTCCCGTCTTAAAATCGAACAAAATTGCGTTTCGTTCCACAGATCTTTAAAATCGATGTAGACTGCGTTTAGTAGTAAGAGCGCATGAAACCGAAGAGGCATATTTTCAGTGCTCCTAATAATTCATTAAATACCTCCTCGCATTTCTGTGATCCTAATACTCCTGGTAGAATTCCAGTCTTAAAATCGATCAAAAGTGCGTTTCGTTCCACAGAATTTTAAAATCGATGTAGACTGCGTTTAGTAGCAAGAGCGCTCGAAACCGAAGAGGTATATTTTCAGTGCTCCTAATAATTCATTAAATACCTTCTCGCATTTCTGTGGTCCTGATACTCCTGGTAGAATTCCCGTCTTAAAATCGAAAAATTGTGTTTCGTTCTACAGATCTTTAAAATGGAAGTAGACTGCATTTGGTAGCAGGAGCGCATGAAACCGAAGAGGTATATTTTCAGTGCAACTAATAATTCATTAATTACCTCCTCGCATTTCTGTGATCCTGATACTCCTGGTAGAATCAACCAAGAATTTGACAGATGAAATTTGACAGTTGAAATTTGACAGATGAAATTTGATATTTGACAGTTGAAATTTGACAGATGAAATTTAAAATTTGACAGATGAAATTTGACTGTTGAAATTTGACAGATGAAATTTGACAGATGAAATTTGACATTTGAAATTTGACATTTGAAATTTGACAGATGAAATTTGACATTTGAAATTTGACAGTTGAAATTTGACAGATGAAATTTGACAGATGAAATTTGACAGATGAAATTTGACAGTTGAAATTTGACAGATGAAATTTGACAGTTGAAATTTGACAGATGAAATTTGACAGTTGAAATTTGAAATTTGACAGTCGAAATTTGACAGTTGAAATTTGACAGATGAAATTTGATATTTGACAGTTGAAATTTGACAGTCGAAATTTGACAGATGAAATTTGACAGTGGAAATTTGACAGATGAAATTTGAAATTTGACAGTCGAAATTTGAAATTTGACAGTCGAAATTTGAAATTTGACAGTTGAAATTTGACAGATGAAATTTGACAGATGAAATTTGACAGATGAAATTTGACAGATGAAATTTGACATTTGAAATTTGACAGTCGAAATTTGACAGATGAAATTTGACAGTTGAAATTTGACAGATGAAATTTGACAGTTGAAATTTGACAGTCGAAATTTGACAGTTGAAATTTGACAGATGAAATTTGACAGTTGAAATTTGACAGTTGAAATTTGACATTTGAAATTTGACAGATGAAATTTGACAGTTGAAATTTGACAGATGAAATTTGACAGTTGAAATTTGACAGTTGAAATTTGACAGATGAAATTTGACAGTCGAAATTTGACAGTTGAAATTTGACAGATGAAATTTGATATTTGACAGTTGAAATTTGACAGTCGAAATTTGAAATTTGACAGTTGAAATTTGACAGATGAAATTTGACAGATGAAATTTGGCAGATGAAATTTGACAGTTGAAATTTGACAGTTGAAATTTGACAGATGAAATTTGACAGATGAAATTTGACAGTTGAAATTTGACAGATGAAATTTGACAGTTGAAATTTGACCGTAATTTGACAGTCGAAATTTGAAATTTGACAGTTGCAATTTGACAGTTGAAATTTGACAGTTGAAATTTGACAGATGAAATTTGACAGTTGAAATTTGACAGTCGAAATTTGAGATTTGACAGTTGAAATTTGACAGATGAAATTTGACAGTTGAAATTTGATATTTGACAGTTGAAATTTGACAGTTGAAATTTGACAGATGAAATTTGACAGTCGAAATTTGACAGTTGAAATTTGACAGATGAAATTTGAAATTTGACAGTTGAAATTTGACAGATGATATTTGACAGATGAAATTTGGCAGATGAAATTTGACAGATGAAATTTGACAGATGAAATTTGACAGTTGAAATTTGACAGATGAAATTTGACAGTTGAAATTTGACCGTAATTTGACAGTCGAAATTTGAAATTTGACAGTTGCAATTTGACAGTTGAAATTTGACAGTTGAAATTTGACAGATGAAATTTGAAATTTGACAGTTGAAATTTGACAGTCGAAATTTGAGATTTGACAGTTGAAATTTGACAGATGAAATTTGACAGTTGAAATTTGATATTTGACAGTTGAAATTTGACAGTTGAAATTTGATATTTGACAGTTGAAATTTGACAGTCGAAATTTGAGATTTGACAGTTGAAATTTGACAGATGAAATTTGACAGTTGAAATTTGACAGATGAAATTTGACAGATGAAATTTGACAGATGAAATTTGACATTTGAAATTTGACAGATGAAATTTGACAGTTGAAATTTGACAGTTGAAATTTGACAGATGAAATTTGATATTTGACAGTTGAAATTTGATAGTTGAAATTTGACAGTTGGAATTTGACAGTTGAAATTTGACAGATGAAATTTGAAATTTGACAGATGAAATTTGAAATTTGACAGATGAAATTTGACAGATGAAATTTGACAGTTGAAATTTGACAGTTGAAATTTGACAGATGAAATTTGATAGTTGAAATTTGACAGTTGGAATTTGACAGTTGAAATTTGACAGTTGAAATTTGACAGATGAAATTTGAAATTTGACAGATGAAATTTGAAATTTGACAGATGAAATTTGACAGATGAAATTTGACAGTTGAAATTTGACAGTTGAAATTTGACAGATGAAATTTGAAATTTGACATTTGAAATTTGACAGATGAAATTTGAGATTTGACATTTGAAATTTGACAGTTGAAATTTGACATGAAATTTGACATTTGAAATTTGACAGATGAAATTTGACATTTGAAATTTGACAGTTGAAATTTGACAATTGAAAATTGAAATTGATATTGTTTAGTAGTAATTCATTAAACACCTCTTCGCATTTCTGCGATCCTGTTGCTCCTGGTAGAATTGTAGAATTCTTAATTTGAGCAAGTGTTTCTCATTTCACAGATCGAAATAGTCTGCGTTTAGTAGTAATTCATTAAATACCTTCTCGCATTTCTGCGATCCTGACGCTCCTGGAAGAAACTAGTCTGCATTTAGTAACAGGAGATTATGAAACCAAAGAGGTGCAATTTCAGTGCGCCTAATAATTCATTAAATACCTCCTCGCATTTCTGCGATCCTGATGCTCCTGTTAGAATAGTAGAATTTTTAACTCGAGCAAGTGTTTTTCGTTTCACAGATTTTTAAAATCGAAACAGACTGCGTTTAGTAATAATTCATTAACCAAGTCAAAAAATGGAAAAATTATTATCCTTACCATAACTAAAAGAATCCCTGCAATTTTTTATCGGCCTAAAAAATGCAATTTTTAATTTCCCATATACGTAGCATATAAGAAAGTATTGTGACTGTACAAAATCGATGTTTTGGTGAATTTGCACGTTTTCAGGTCACTTGAAGACAAAAAGTAGTTTTTAAAAGTACTTGTCTGCCGTTTGTAGTCACAGTTAGAGCCCAAATCACTCGTTCAGTTTTGCTTAAATTTTGTATGAGTATCCAGGACGGCCACACCTCGAGGTAAAATCGCAAAATCTGTCCTATCTCAACTGAAGGGTTAGGGGAATTAACCCATAAAAACTGATTAAAAGAATATAAAATAATTTGTTTCGTAAAAAACAGCTTTCACGATTTTCATCAAATTTAACCCATGAATACTCCCTTAGCACTAATATGAGACAACATAACCAATGACTCCTAATAAATTCAGGGGCGGAGGCTGCGGGGGTAAGATTAGAGAAATTAAATAATTATTTCCTCAAAAACCGCTCAAAGATTTTTATTAAATTGAACACATTGATACTCCCTTAGTACTAGTATGAGAGGACGTCACCCGTTTCCTGAAAAAATGAAGAAACGGAGCCTGTGTGGGAGGGGTAAGATTAAGAGATTTTTTTTTCTAAAACGGTTCTAACGAATTTGATCAGTTATAGATTAAAAATAATCATCAGGTTTGTATATTTTATTATAACTGATATTAAACATTAATTGCATAATTAGAGGGAAACTGATAATAACATAAATAAATACAAGGGCATTAATTAAGCATATTACAATTATCATATTACCAGCAATACTTCCTTAGTACCAGTATAAGATAAGATGTCAAGACTAGTTGCTTCTGGAAAATTCAGTGATGTTGCAGGCGGGTGTGGTTTAAAAAAAAAAGAAAAGCGTTCAAGTCGCTGAGGCTCGTAACAGGTGTACCGAGGGCTAGCTCAGCTCTAGTGGGTGAGGGGATAGGTTAAAGTTCATACACAAAAAAAAATAAAGCATACACACATTAGTTACTCATATATATGCATAAAGGGCGCCACCAACTAATAAAATGACTGCAACCTAGCTAGAAGGCTCCCAAAATTTCCAAGGGTACCCAAACGCTACACTATATTTATTCGAGGTATGAATTTAAAAGAAACCAGTATGTAAAGTTTGAATTTAGATATCAAATGTATTTAGTAAATGAGTATTTAATGCCATCAATCAGAGAAGATATATATGTTCACAAACAATAAATATATTTGAACCGGTCCTTGGTTATATAATTTAATCTTACCATGCGTGATATCACAAAGGGTTCACATTAGGTTCACACGAGATAATAAAAATCGTGCATATGAACTTATTTTTATACATATATCGTTGTCCTATGTCGAAGCCTGCAGTTGTCAATATAGTTCCATACCTGTTTGTTTTCCAAAATCCCCGAATCGTTGTCCAAAATGAAAGCAAAAAGTTGTCAATAAAATTCCAGTTAATGGTCCACAAGCGGAGAACAAGAATAGGTGACCGAAACCCAGGCCTCTCTTGCTCCGGAAATGGGTAACGCCAGGCTCAATAAATACTTGGGGGGAATTCGTAAAATTTGGGATGAGTATTACGAAAACAACAAAAAATAGAATAAAATAAAAAGCAATAAAAAAAATAATTTCATAAGTATACAAAAAAAAAATTAATATGATCTTTATTCCTTAGTCAAAATCGGCGATCCAAGAGATCAAACTTGGAAGTAATTCCTCATGGGATGGCTTTCTACAATTAGTACAAAAAATGTGTTAGGACGTGTGCTTGCTTCACAAAAAAATATAACATACTTAATGTCAAGTAGGAAGAAACTGAGACATAAAAAACTTTACGACCTCATTAAAAACCGGTACTCTTTTTTGTGCTGTTCGCAAATTGACTCGCTTATCTTTATAGGTTTTTAATGTGCGTCGGGAATGTTTCATGTCAGGCTTGGCACCATGGCCCGCGGCGATATAATTATATCGTAAAGTTTTTGTTGCGTTTTTTATTTAGTAGGATCCATTTATTTCAACTAGCGCCATGGCCTGCGGCGATAATAATTATGTCGTAAAGTTTTTGTTGGGTTTTCTGTCTCGGGAATTTATTACTTGAACTATACAATTCAAGAATCCGAACTAGTCAAGTAAGCTGTGTCGTTCTAAACAACTATAACGTACACAACCAACCATGAATTTTCAATATCCCATGAATACATCAAACGGCAATTAAAAAGAAAAATTCACAAAGAACGCCAAGCGCACTGCTGCCTAATGGCTACCCGTTTACTACCCCCAACCCGCCCATCTATTCTCTAAAACCCCGTGACCATACAAGCCGACAAAATCACTAGCGTCTAGGGGCCAAGTACCACTTTCTATTTGTGGCCCCTGAGACTTGCCCAGATTGTTTTGTCACAATGCTGCGTTGTGTGTTGCCGATTAGCCTCTTGTCAAATAATTGTTATGAAATTATATCTTATTTTAGCAAATGGAATAATATGCAGCGATTTAGTACAAAAATAATATTTTGGTTTGCATTATTTGGCTACCTATCATGGATGAGAAAATGTATTGCAAAATTTGTACACATAGTTTTCAAAATTTAAACATCAACTTTGTCAATTTGTAAGAAACTAGTTATTACATATCCATTATCACTAATTTATTTTGTCCACTTTTGTATGCAGTGTTATACTCTTTTATTTATTTTTTTGTACTTTCATACCTGTGTAGGACTACTTTTGTCATGTTTTCTTATACTCTTTGTTTTAATTTGTAGCAATATGGGTTCGCCCGTATATGTAAATAAATAAGTAAATTACTTAAACACAGAATATATGTTTGTTTTTAATTAATGCCGTATTTATATTATTTTTTTATTTTATAGTTAAATTCTTTAATAAATTTTTGAAAACAACATTGTATTTGTTTAAACTGGATTTCAAAAAATATAGTTTCACAAAAGAAGGAAATTACAGTATTTTACAAATAAGTATTTAATGGATATTAATCTGAAAAAGTATTTTATTAATTTCTCATTTAGAGCAATTAATAAAATATAAAGTACCTAGAAATTTTAAATTCGTATGTATATACAGGGTTACTGGTAATTCGATACATTCCTTTGGAGATGTGATGGGGCATGAGCTAAGGAGTAAATCTAGCCCTAACATACATTATGCAAAACTCAATAGTTTTTGAGATATTTCAATTTTTTTGTTTTTCTCAAAAAAGTAGATCTTAACGTCTTAAAAGTTAATTTCCGAAAAATCTACTTGACATTTTTAAATTTTTTTTTACTGGATTACTTGTCCAATATTATAGATATCCGTTTGGAATAAAAAATATCCGGAAACATTTCGATCATGTGAACATTTAAAATAATTTTTTTTTTTTTAAATCAGATGAAATTTATCTATTAGGTTTTTTCAAAAAAATATTAATGTAGCACACATACAAATTATTATAAAAACTTCCTTATTTCAATAGCTATCTAACTAGGTAGAAATGTTTAATGTACCCTTGATAGTTCTAATAAAAAATTAGTAAAGATAATGCTGGTGGTGAAATTTATTAAACGACTAATCGTTCATTTTCATTTAAGTCAGTCAGTCCTTGACTTTGATGTTTGTGCATATATGTCTTTAACTGACATTCTTATCTCCGTGTCCCTTAAGTTTGTTGGTCTTGTTAAATTAGTTATCGAAGATTTTGATTTTGCTCGTAGTTGTTGTTATTAGTTGTTGTTATTGTATTTTCTGTGCCATGGCCGCGTATGCCAACGCAGAATACGCTGATATCTTGTTTGTCTATGGATACTGTAGCGGCAACGCTGCTGAAGCTCGCCGAGAATATGGTCTTTGGTACCCTAACCGCCGCTTACCAAATGCATGTGTATTCAGTACGGCATATTGAAATATCGCTGAAACTGGCTCCGTGAAATGTAGAAGAAGTGACGCTGGTGCTCCTCCCGTTTATGAACCAGATGATGAGGAAGTATTTTATGGACGGACGAGTCGAAATTTAATCGCGAGGGTATAACAAATTGCCACAACCTACATTATTGGGCAGAGGAAAATCCCAAGTTAACACGTGAAACTAGTTTCCAAATGAAGTTTTCTATTAATGTGTGGATGGGAGTCATTGGCCACTATTTAATAGGGCCACACTTTCTTCCTCAAAATTTAAACGGGGAAATCTATGAAAATTTTTTAAGAAATGATCTGGCGGTGATTTTAGAAGATGTTCCTCTCGCCATCAGTCAGCGAATGATGTTTGAGAACGACGGTTGTCCAGCACATTATCGGCTGACAGTACGACAGTTACTTGATCAACATTTCCCTAACCGTTGGATTGGAAGAGCGGGCCCAATACCTTGGCCAGCGCAAAGCCCTGACTTAACACCCCTTGATTATTACGTATGGGTCATATGAAGGAGATGGTCTATGCCACACCAGTCAATACTATAGAAAACCTTAGACAAAGGATAGTCGATGCTGCCGAACACATAGGGCATAATCTGACAACCAGAGTAACAAGGACGGAAATAAGAAGACGCTGCCGTGTCTGTATACGGAATAGGGGCTCCCATTTTGAGCAAGACATATAAAAAAGAAAGTACAACTTTGAAATTAATGAAGAATTAAACTCTACTTTTAAAATGTATTTTACTGTTTATCTAAAAATAAAAATCGTACTACTTGTGTTATTTTTACTAGTATTTTCTTAGAACTATTAAGGGTACATTGAACATTTGTACCTTGTTAGATAGCTATTGAAATAAGGCAGTTTTTATAATAATTTATACGCGTGTTACGTTAATATTTTTTTGAAAAAACCTAATAGGTAAATTTCATAGCTGATTTAAAGAAAAATTTTTTTTAAAGTTTTTATGTCAGATGTTCATATGATCGAAATGTTTCCAGATATTTTTCATTCCAAACGGATATCTATAATATTGGACAAGTAATCCAGTAAAAAAAAAATTAAAATGTCAAATAGATTTTTCGAAAATTAACTTTTAGGATATTAAGATCTACTGTTTGAGAAAAACAAAAAAAATTAAATATCTCAAAATCTATTGAGTTTTGCATAGCATGTGTTAGGGCTAAATTTACTTCTTAGATCATGCCCCATCACATCTCCAAAGGAATGTATCGAATTACCAGTAACCCTGTGTAATAATAAACAACCAAATGTGTTCAAATTTTAAAATTGATAAAATATGCTGATTATCAAATTCGACTTTAACAAAATTTTATTTAAAAGTAAATCATCAAATGTTTATATAGATATTCATGACAAGGGGGTGATAGGCAACATACATCGCAGTATTGTGATAAAACAATCTGGGCAAGTCTCAGGAGCCAGAAATAAAAAGTGATACTTGGCCCCTAGACGCCAGTAACAAAACTTACGACGCAACCCCTAATACATCTAGAATTCCCTGCTGCCTATACCTAAAAGATTCAGCCAACAAAATCTAACAGCACGGCAACCCTCAATACGCCTCTCAATAATTACTTACTGTCTACCTAAAAGGCATAAAACAGCATTTGACTAGTGAACTCTATCACAGACTACACTCTATTAATAACTGGAACACGCACGCCTACCGACGTTAAACCGTACAAGTGTGACCTGTGTGCGAAAACGGTACCGCTGCCCACAGACTCGCTGCCACAAAGTGTTCTGTGCCGCTGCTGGGAAGGGGACGACCCTCTTTTTCGCACTTATTGTGAAATACTGAAGTGGTTGGTGACCACAGACTTATTTTTAATTACCTATTAAGTGCCTATTAATAACAAAGCTAACATGGTGGCTTATTGTTGTGCGTATGGCTGCAAAAGTAAACGATTTCTCGGGACGACTATTCGTTTTCGTAAGTAAGTATATTTTTAAATAAATAAAAAGTCGTTTCAGATGTGAAAACAATTTTAAGGTTAGGTATTTTAGGAATTTCCCAAACACTACCTACCGAAAATTTATTTTACTGTTCCTGTTTGTAATTTTGAACTACTTTTTTTTATAGATTTCCATTATCTAGAAAACCAGTTTTAGAATTATGGCTAAATGCTGTGAGATTGAAAAATTTTAAACCCAGCGTTTTTACTGTAATATGCAGTGAACATTTTACTGAGGAAAGCTACTTAGAATCTTCTTTGAATCGGAAGTTATTAAAGAAGGATGCGGTTCCTTCAATTTTTAACTTTCATGCCACCTAAATGTTAAAGCCTGTACGAACAGACGACAAATTAAAAGGCTTTGCATTGAATCAAGTGCTAAAGCTGATGAAGCAGATAAGAATAATGTGCAGGTAACGTAACCTTAATAATTAAAGTTTTAATCGTGATTAGCATAGTATTGTTTTGTAGGAACCATCTACGACAACAAAACATGATGCTTCAGTCCAAACGTCACTTTTTCTTACGAAGTCCTTACCCGAAGTTAAAATGTTAAAACGCACAATCAAAACTCTACAACAAAATGTTACCCGAAAAGCAAAAAAAAAAAAAATAAGTAGTATGAAGGACTTAATCAGACATTTAAATGAAAACAATAAAAGTGACTGCACCATAGAGGAGGTTCTTATGAACAATTTTGAGGGCTTTTCACTGGAGCTCTTTCAAAATGAGTTAAAAAATTCAAATGTTAGTCCAACACAAAAGAGATATACCAATCAGATGAAAGAATTTGCGTTAACTTTATACTTTTATTCACCAAAAGCGTATACGAAAAAAAATCAATTTGCCACATGCTGGGATGTTGAGGAAATGGGTATCTTCCTTTAACTGTGAAGTGGGTTTTCTAAACGAAGTTTTTGATTTTTTAAAAAAAGAGGCCGAAGAAGTTGATTATTTATGTGATGTTGCTTTAATATTTGATTCGATGGCTATTCGATCAGAACTTGTTTATGATAGGAAAAATGACAAGCATTGTGGCTATGTTGATTTAGGTGATATCGCTGCTGTACATTCTGAAGTAATGGCTACAGAGGCATTAGTTTTTCAAATAGTTTCGTATAAAAATAATTTTAAATGCCCAATAGGCTATTTTTTTATAAACAAAATAACTGCAGTTCTACAAAAACAATTTGTTTTGGTTGCAATTGAAAAATTATTTGAAATTAATATAAAAGTGCATTCCGTAACATGCGATGGGTGCAGTACTAATATAAAAACATTTGAACTGTAAGGATGTAATTTGAGCCCGTTAAATATGGAAGCTAAATTTAAATTTAATCATCCTAACAAAGTCGGTATATATGCAAACTAACGATTCTGCAAGTTTACAAAATTATCACGAAATTTTCTGTATCTTAGACCCTTGTCATGTAGTTAAATTACTAAGAAATACTTTTGCAGAACATGGTTTATCTTCTCCAGCCGGAAATATTGATTTTAAATACGTAGAAAAACTACATATTTTACAAGAAAACGAGGGTTTAAAGTTTGTTAATTCTCTTACGGGTTCTCATGTCAACTTCAAACGAAAAAAAAAATGAATGTTCGTCTCGCGGTACAAACAATTAGTAACAGTGTAGCTGGGGCTATTGATTTTTTAAGAATTTCTGGTCATGCAGATTTTCAGGGTAGCGAGGCTACAGTCGAATTTTTAAAAATATTTGACAGAATTTTTGATATAATGAATTCAAGAACACTATTTGGTCGTGGCTATAAATCCCCATTATTTTTAAAAAATTCTCATTACTGGCAAGATATCTTTAAAGAAACCGCAAAATACATAAAACAATTAAAAATAAATGGCTGTGATGTTTTACAGCATAAAAGAAAAACTTTTGCTCTCGGATTTCTTATAAATATTTACAGTTTTGAAAAGTTAGCTTTGTATCTTTTTAGTCGTCCAGAAAATCCCCTGAAATATTTTTTGACGTATAAATGTTCCCAAGATCATATAGAGTTATATTTTTCTTGTATTATATCACGAGGAGGATGGAATAATAATCCGAATGTTTTACAATTCAAATGGGCTTTACGAACATTGTTGTTTCGTAATAGTGTACAGCCAAGTATAAACGGCAATTGCTGCATTAACTTCAGTTCAGATCTAGCACCAATATTTGATTTTCAGCATGTTAGAAGAAATATTGTTGAAAATACAAATAATACAGACCAATTTGATGATAAAGAACTGAATTATTTAATGTCGGTAATTGAAATTACATCGCTCTCTTCTATACAAGAAAATATACTATATTACATAGGCGGTGTAATCGTGCGCAAAATTCTAAGTAAAAATTCATGCACTTTTTGCCAGGATATGATTAAACAACCCTTGAATGACCATGATTACTCCTGTATTAGTATTAATAACCCAAGTAGTTTTACGAGGTTTTTATCTAATGGAAAATTATATTTTCCTTCGAAAGGCGTCTTTCAAATTGTTACTTACGCTGAGAGAGCATTTCCTGATGAATTAAATATTGGGTGTCTGGGAAAGTATAATTTTAAAAGAAGAATTATAATGTCTGTCATGCAACATTTTATTTCAAAATTAAGAAGCCTCTTTCAACCAGCACACCTTGTGGTAGAAATGTGTGAAGACTTGCATGAAGTTCAAATAATAAAATACATAGCTAGTACTTATGCAAACATTCGAATTGAAACCCACGCGAAGAAAAAATCCCAGCACTTATTAGGGCACAAAGCTACACTCCGTCATAAGTTAATTAAGACAATTTTATTTTACCATATTTAACTTTTAATTTCTGATTAAAATACAGTTTTGAATTTTTATGTTAATAAAGATATACGTTTCTTCTACCATTGTGCTATTCCAAATCTCCTTCTACCCTTATATTTATTTTTGTAAATTAAGAGTGAAAGCAGTCTGAAAAGAGGTTTCTAAAAATGTAGTGATATTTGTAACATCAATTGGCACTTGGCCCTGTACAAAATCGTCTTGGTTCATCCATAATTTCTAGCAATTATAGAATTTGAGCTTCGAAGTCAGACGTACTATTGCCCCACTCTGCATTTTTCTTGAATTCATTTATTTTTTGTTTGGAATGAAAAGCTCCTGTTATTTATATTTAATAGAAATAATAATAAGCTGTGGGATAAAAATATTTGATAGAAATATTAACTCTTGCTTACCCCAATGTACTTTTGTTTACTTTTCAAAGCATACTCTCTGCACCTATGTATAAAAAATGGAATGGAATGAAAATAAATAATTCCTGTCGAGTTTTAACTTTCTAGTCCTACTTTTGGTGTTGTTACAGAATTAAATGTAATTTTCAATTTTTGTTTCACTTCCCTTTTCCTGTTCTATCGAAAATTCTGGAAAAAAATCAGGACCCATACATCATAATTTTTTTTTCAGATTTTTTACCTCTAAATTTGGCTTGTTAAAATCTGTTGAAAATTGACATACAGTTTTGTTTTTGATTTTTTCAAGTGATTATGTTCTTACAGCAACAGCGTCTCTGAATGCTTATTGCCTTATGTAAAAAAATAAAATTTGATTTTGAGATGTTTCGGTCCAGTACTGTACCTGTTAATCTTTATTGATGAGTATATTGCAATTTATAACACGTTTGTATAGTAAACGGTACATAAATAACTTTCCTTACATTTCAGTATAAGTACGTATGAAGAGGTCCATTGTTTCAATGGAATAGTATAGACAACTACTAAACCATAAAAGAGAGATTGTCGGTTAAATTTGAGAAAATGTTAATTTTAAAACTCACTAATGTGCCATTATCAGGATATAGAGATTAAACTTGCAAGTGACTAGATTTAGAAGAAGTTTTTATAAAATTGGAAGGAGTTGTTGGGTTGACTATTTAAAATCTCAAATTTCACTGTGCTTGTTCGGTTATACTCTGAACCGGCTATGCCTTTTAGGAGAAATCAAAAATAAATTTTATTGTTTTTCAGGAATATTTGTGAAGGAAGCCAATTTTTATGAATTTCCCACTGCATCCCAGAGGCCACAAAGCCGCTACCGGCACCGCAAAAAATCGTCCATCAAATATTCTCTAAATTGAGCGAGAATCTTCAGCCCATCTTGAGCTCCTCCAATAACTCCAGGAAAATATATATCAATTTCATACTTCCTCTGAGCGGGCGGTACAGAATTTTTAAGAGATTCTTAAGGATGTACGAGTACGTGTGTCTGAGAGAAGCAGAACCTACCAGACTCTATGTTATTCTGTACAAGAACCAAATATCTCCGTAGGATTTTCAAGAGAGCGTGAACTTGATTGAAAATCTTAAAGAAAAATATCGTCTCAACGATATTCGAATAATATATTCCAACGAGATGTTCACCAGAGGAAAAGCTCTGCAATTGGGCGTGAATTCTTTATCAGATGATGATTTAATGTTGTTCATCGATGTCGATATGATCTTTGACAAGAAGAGCTTGGAGAGAATTCGCAGGAACACCATGAAAAATAAAATGATATATTTCCCCATAGTCTACAGCTTGTACAATCCCAGTCTCTTGAATAAGTCCTATGTCGGCTTAGACTACTCGACATTCAGCAGTGATATCGTTGATGGAGAGAATGGTTTCTGGCGACAGTTTGGCTTTGGAATCGTCAGCCTCTACAAGAGTGACTACTTGAAATTAGGCGGGTTCGATTTGATGATCTCTGGCTGGGGATACGAGGATGTCACCTTCTATGATAACGCAGTCAAGTCAGGCCTGACGATAGTGAGAAGTGTCGATCCGGGCCTGCTCCACGTGTTTCATTCGGTGAACTGTGACGCCGGCTTGGACATTGAACAGAAAAGTATGTGCATCGGAACAAAAGCGAGTACATTAGGGTCCATCCCTCATCTGCAGCATATCTTCTTAAAATACAAGTATCTGTTTAGGTAGCAGTGGTTAGATTGAATTTGAATTTGTCTGTGATTGCGCATTATTGATTATGCACCTTCTTACTGTCTATGTATTGATGTTGTCAAGTTGAGGCAATCGTATCAAATGATACGTAGCTTACATGCCGCCGTAAGTGCTGGGCGATGGCGCCGACGGTGGTTGCAAAGAAATTAGGACATCTGTGGTGGTAATGTGTAATCTGGCCTCATGAGAGTGACATTTGCAAACTGAACCATATGTGACGTTTACAATCGCTCAAGGACGGTAAAGATTTTACCACCCATAGTATGTACGAAGTTTTTTTTTTTAGATGTTATTCGTTGAGATGTACCATTAGCGATAATATCTACTGATAGAAAGGGAAATATACAGTAGTTAGACCATTGGTTAAGCTCTATTTTTTTAATTAAAAGCTGTTATTTAACTTTCAGTGTTTGTTAGTTATTTTGGTTAAGTCAAATCTTTCAATCAAAATTTCGATTAGTTCCAATCAAACCCATTATATATTTTTTTTGATATAAGAACAGGAAAATCACGCGCAAGCTTTTATATTCTAAAAAGAAAATTATACAATGTAATAAAATGATGGGTTTCAAAGTTTATTTTCTACTTTTTAGAGCATTTAAGTAAAAGCTTTTTTTAAAAATATATTTTTAGGGGCGAGCGTAGGTGCGTCTTTGCTATGTACATACTTCGGTATGCGATGTAAAGCAACGACAGGCGCAATTAGTACTTGGATGGGTGACCATTCCAACGGAAACCGCGTTCTCGCCTCACACATCTTCCAGCGGCTTGTATATCAGTGTATGCGCGGAAGCTATACAACCTTAGGCAAGGGTTGTATAAGAGATATACCATCCTTCGGAGGGGATGTAAAGCCGTCGGTCCCTTGTCTATTAAATGTTAGGCAAGTAAAAGATCCCTACTCTTCTTAAGGGAAGAGGTTCGGCAAAAATTTCTGGTTGGGGGTAGCTCGTCTACAGGCGTCGGTGTTAGGCCTCAGTAGCGGAAATAGGCCGACGTTAAATAAATAATATAAAAATATATTTTTATATAGTTTTGGAGTAATCACTTCCATGAACAGGAGTTGTTTAAGTCAACAATATTCACGACAAATTTGAATGTTTATTCTATGAATTGTAAATACTTGCAAATTTTATGCAACAGCTAATAATTATGGATTGTTTTGAAATAAAAAAACCCTCTACTACTTTAAATCAGTTGGAGTGACTAAAAAAATGAAATATAAAGTATTTGGTATCATGTACACCAAACGGATCAGTAAATTATGTGTTCTGTGGGTTTGAAGGTCGAGCAGCAGATGTAATTGTTGTATAGGACTCAAACTTTATGGATGTTCTTGTAACAGTGTAATCTGATAGATGCTTTAAGCAGGTCGAGCAGGTGCTACACCAAAAACACAAAATTGTTGAGATCACCAAGTGTTAGTGCAAAACAAAAAGGAAGTGTGCAGCACGGCAAAATAATAAGTGGCTAAGAGTAGGTAGGTACATATCGAACGATTAATTCGCCGATTACATGAATGTTAAAACTAGTACATATATAACACAACACATTTCTGAGAATTATGGATTGCATAATTTTATATGTTAAGATTTATATGTTTTCAAATAGTTCAGTTTTTATGGTATTGTAAAGATTGGTACATTGGTAGCGGTGTGACAGTGACATTTTTGCTTATTATAGGCTACATGATATTCGCGAGGTTGTACGAATGGTTGTCTATTTCTATTTACTCCTGACCATTCTGCAATAACTAAGCGAAACATTGTATTACTGGTCATCTACTTGAGATAATTGTTACTTATGATAGTCCACATCATATACAAGACGGTGTACGAAAGGTTGTCTATTTCTGTTTACGCCTGACCATACTATAACCAACTAAGCGAAGCACTGTATTATTGGTCATCTACTTGAAATAATTATTATTAGTCCACATCATATACATGATGGTGTACGAAAGGTTGTCTATTCTTTGTTTGCGCATTGAATTTAGGCAACTTCATATACATGTATATAACATAATGCTATAATGATAATAACCATTAAGGTTATCGTCTTATTGTTTAACCTGGGACATTTTGTGGAAATTCAAATGATTTAAATATTTAGAAGAAATTTGTACACATCTGAAACAAATAACTTTAAAATTTTTAATATGTAACTGGTATATGTGGAAGAACAGTAAGTAACTAAAGCAGGAAAATTTAACTTTCTCCGGGCTTTTTGTTTGCTGTTGGAGATAAAGGTTTGCAGGAATGCCTTTGCCCTGGGATTTTGCAAATATATTTTTATATTACCTTAGCAGTGGGTGGACAGATAAAAATGCGACAATCTGTTCGGGCAGTTCAGCCGAAACTAAAAATGGTCTGCTGTCACATTGATTTTTGACAAGTCATCTTGGTCAAGGAATTTCAAATGAAAAAGTGGAGGCAATCTTGACGTAACTTTAAACCTCTTCCTCTCCGACGTGCGTATGGTCCACTCACCCTTTATTCGTTAATAGTGCATGGGGTAAATAAAGGCATCCGAAGGGCAAAGATCTATATACTAATAGATAGTCAGGCAGCACTAAAGGCTGTAAGGTTCTATATCTTTGAGTCTAAAAATATTTCTCCCTAGCTATTAAAAATAGCTCTCAGATTTTGAAGAAAACTTGTTTTGTTGGGAACGTCCTTAAGGCTAATTACAGGCCTTCTAACTGGCCACTGCCCCTTGAGATATCATCTCAAGAATATGGCCAAGGCGGTAGACAACAAATGCAGATATTGCGATACTGCAATTGAAACTGCAGAACGTGTACTTTATGAATGCAAGGTCTTAGGCCGCACTATGCTAAAGTACATAGAGCAGGCAGAATTAACGCCTGAAGACATAGGGAAATTATCCCCCAGGAAAATCACAAGCTTTGTAAAAAGTCTTGGAATCCTGGGTAACAACTGGATGCGGGGTAAAATCACAAAAGATCTCTTAGGTCGAAGTGAAGTAAGGCTGTTGGAAGCCAAACGACCCCGTAAAACAATCTACAATCTATATAAAAATATAGCGACCTTGATATAACACGTGATCTTACTATTTTAACTGGGTATTGTGACTTATACTATGTCAGTATTTAATTTACTGAATTAATAATAATCTAAAATCTATGCAAGCAATCGTTTTTTAAATGCATTTAAAAAAATATGTATACAACTGTACAACTTTTATACGATACTTTTTGTTTATCTCCAGCAATAACAGAAACAAAAGGGGAGTCAAAATATAGTGAATAATCTGCTCGTGGCTCAATGCATACGTGTTAGTCTTGCAACCAAGGAGTTCCGGGTTCGAATCCTGGCTAGTGTATGGAATTGTAGTAGTGTTTTTCATGTGTTACCGAGTTGGCAACAGTGGACTAGACGAGGTTGTGTGGGAGACAACACGATTAGTTGCTCAAGAGTGTTCTCTTGAGTTCGAGTCTCAGCTGCGGCAGATGGAAATGTCGTAGGGAATGTTCGTCATGTCTATGAGTATGTGTTGTGGTTGAGTGGTGGAATAGCTAATGCTAAACTCCGACAGGACGTTAATCTAAAAAAAGGCGTTAAAATAAAAAAAAAAACAAATAAACAATCCTGTACATACTGATTGATCCCTATGGTGGTCAGTGTTTATATTGATACGGCTACAATTGCAGTCAGTAACTTCACTGAATGTGAAACGAGCTTGAGATCGGAGTCTCAAAAAAATGTTTCAAATCTGGAAATTCTTTTTATTTATATGACTGGTGGTCGGGACTTAAGCGCACTTGCCTCTCACCAGTCTCACCCAAAAATCCCGGGTTCGATTCTCGGTCGTGGCAGTGGAAAATACTGTGAAAGGGATTTTTTCACTATACACGGATATTGGGTGTGTGAGACACTTGTCTCTAAATGTCTAGCCCCCTCCCACACAAGGCTCTTCTAGAGCCCTCCTGGATAAAGGGGGTCGTAATTACCTGTGGTGTTATTTATTATTATTAGACTTTTTTAATGATATATTTATTTTAGAAAACTTTGTTACATTTTCTATTATCATGTAGCTATGGACATTCCATCCATGGCAGTATTTATTTATAGAAAATTTCTATTTCCAAATCTAAAATAGTTATAAATATTATTTAAGTGTGATACAATTGGTATTGTTGTATTATTGGTCATCTATCTGTTTGATCGAATGATCCTTGTTTGTGACAGACAACATCCTTTGTTTATTTTATATGATATAATAGCTGTTTTCTTTCGTCCTAAAGATAGTGAATGCAATCAGCAAGCAAACCAATAGAAATCAGGAATTTAAAAAATGTCTCCTATCATTGGCTGTTTAATGATTGTATTCAGTTTGTTTTAACAGTTTAACAAATAAGCTCATCTGCAATAGTTACTGTGTAATTTCAGTCAACCCCTTTCGTGGCAGTAAGGTCCAGAAAAACCTTATGCCTGCATAAGTTTAAAATTAGTCCATTTATTAGATTATGTTGTTATTATAACATGTGGACTTGTAATTTGCAACTTGCAACAACTTTGAAAGTATTTTGTGATGTACAAGATATAGTTGCTTTTGTTGTAAAACACTTTCTAAGTAATATATAAATATAGCTGATTAATATAGCTTTATTACTTTGACTTTAAATAATATTTATATATTTTAAAATCAAAAGGTATATTTTCTAATGTTTTTTTAAAATTATTATTAAAATAAGTATTACAGACATTTAAACAATTTAAAATAGGTTTGCATTTGTAAAATTCTTATGGATGTACGAAAGCTAACCAGACAAAATAAACACCGCTTCACAAATTAATAAAAATATAGATTGTAATCAAATACTTCATCTTTATTATATTACTATATCTCAGTTTAAAATCCTAATAAGTGATGAACTGGTAATTTTGTTTTTTATTTTACAGTATTTGGAAACCTAACAAAAATATAAATGTAATTATTAGAGATATTTCATATTTAAGTTAAATATTAACAAAAACTTATATGAACAATAGATTGTACACATACTGACGTACTAAACTGAATGAAATAATCAAAGTAAAAAATTACATTATTTCTATGCAGAAAGTTGTTACGGGTCAATTTATTTTAAATTCATTATTTGTGTCGCAGTATAGACAACGAGTAGTGACTGTAGATGTGATGTGGGTTGCCGCGTCAACTGGCTAGTCAACTGGCAGATAGTTACCGATGTATTGTGGGTGGCCGAACTTTTAAGCCAAGTGTGATTGGTGTTTTCGGTAGGCTTCTATTTTCCATCTCGCTCCCGATTTCAGTTTCATACTCGGGAATGGAGGATTGAGTGCATTTTTGTTGTAGTCGTAGAAAATTTGCTGTTTAATCGCCGACTTGAGGCTTTCCATTTGAAATAGGATGGGATACTGAAATTCTACGGTTTGTGGTGAATATTTTGGTCGTTTTGGATGTCACCTATACTCGCTTAACTCGGATTGTAAGTACGCTGGTTTTTTTATGTTTAAAGCACATGTCCCCCTAACCTATTTTTTTTTGGTTGGAATTGTAGAAAGCCATTTCTCAACGATTGACTTCCAACTTGGTTTGGACCGCAGATTTAAGCCGCCCTACATCTTTGAGTAAGGATTAAAGTCACTACTAATTTTCGTATACTTATGTAAGTAATTTTTTTAGGGCTTTTACGTTTTACTGTTACCTCTCAACGTTTTCTCCACGTTTTGTTTCTACGATTATATTTTTGTAAATTTTTGTTGTTTTCGTATACCTGGTGGTACGAATTCTCCCATAAAAGTTGAAGCCTGGCACTACCATTCCCAGTGCAGGAGTGATCTGGGTTACAGACGAAGCTCCTGTACTCCACTTGTGGACCCTGGATAGTTTTTTTATTGACAACCCTTCGCCTCAACATTGGACAATGATTCGAGGTTTGGAATACGAGTTTGGGAACAACATCGACAACTTAGGCAACGACTTGGACATAGATTCGTGGTCTGGAGCACTTTAGATGGGAATTATGACAACCCTTGGCAATTTATAAGGACTTGAATTCGTGGATTCTCTTTTATTTGGAAGGCAGCTCTGCAGTTCACCATACAGGTTTTTATGTATAACGTATGAATTCTGGGAGTGTGAGGCCTATTGTGGCTACTTTTATTTATGTCTGGCTATTTAAAATCTTTTTTTTACGTATTTGGATAAACTTTTTTTGTAAACATAGGTAAATTAATATTTGGGTAATTTTTTTTTTTTTTAAATTAATATTTTGGAATAATTTAGGAAGGTATATGTATGCAGCCTGGTATTTGTAAAATAAGATATGTTAGTAGACACAAATTTTCATTATTTTATGTGGACACTGTGAACCATACGTGATATCATGAACGGTGAATATAGCTGCTTATTATCAGCTAATCATATTAGATAGTAAGTAGGTGTAACCGAGGACCGGTTCAATTATTTTTATTGTTTTACAAATTTTAAACTGCTGGGTGAGCATAACTTGTATACTTACATTTGGTAATAAATTTGATACCTTCAATTCATATCTATATTCTAGTTTCTTATAAATGCAACACCTTTTCGTAAAGCGTTTGGGTATCCTTGTTGATTTTGGGAGCCTTCTAGCTAGGTTGCAGTTAATTTAAAGCTAGTGGCGCCCTTTTATTCATATAATCTAATAACTAAGGATTATATGATTTATAGTTGGTAGTATATACTTTTGTGACCTACCCCTCTCTCCGACTAGAGCTGAGCTAGCCCTCGGCATATCTGTTTCGAGCCTCTGCGACTTGAACGCTTTCGGTTCGGTTCTTTTTTTTTGCTTTCAATACTCTTTTATTGGTTCATTTAATTCATTTTGGTCCTCAACCAAAAAAAAAGGCTCGTCGCAAAGTTTCATCGGGACAAATTTCCTCTATAGAAAGAAATCTCCACGTTGTTTTCAAAATTTGGGGACCTTACACAATAAAACAAACTTTTACGTTTATTACCTAAAACCATTTGCAACTGTATTTGTGCAAATAGTTTTTCATAATATTGCCATCTTTAATATAAAGCTCCACTGTTTTATCTTTCGAAAGATAAATTTGAGATAGGTAGTCCTTATCTACAAACAGTCACATAATAGAGTATTTAGTCACCATTTGATGCCTTCTGTTAATCCCCACATTTACAGAATTGGTGATGTGTATTTAGTTCTCGAATTTCATTTATTTTAGGTGTAAAGGTGTTCAATGAAGTCTCTTCTAAAAAATCGCCCCTGCAAATACAAACACATCAGATTTAATTTAATAAGACACCTTATAAGAACAAATTACGAGGAAGAATAAGAAACTACCGCAATTTAAAAGTTTAAAAAGTATATTTATTTCGTGTATTCTACATGTACCCATATATAATAATAAACAACCAAATGTGTTGAAATTTTAATATTGATTAAATATGCTGATTATCAAATCCGACTTTAACAGAATTTTATTTAAAAGTAAATCATCAAATGTTTATAATATAGATATAACAAATAAATAAATTATTTTGACATTTCATTTGTTTACATTAAATAATAATATTCATGACAAGGGGCTAATAGGCAACACACATCGCATTATTGTGACAAAATAATCTGCGCAAGTCTAAGGAACCAAAAATAGAAAGTGATACTTGGACCCTAGACGCTAGTGACAAAATCTCACGACGCAACCCCTAATACACCTCGAATTCCCTGCTGCCTATACCTAAAATTCAAACTACCTCGTTTCAGCCAACAAAATCTCACGGCAACCCTCAATACGCCTCTCAATAATATGACAAGGGGCTAATAGGCAACACACATCGCAGTATTGTGACAAAACAATTTGCGCAAGTCTCAGGAGCCAAAAATAGAAAGTGATACTTGGACCCTAGACGCCAGTGACAAAATCTCACGACGCAACCCCTAATACACCTCGAATTCCCTGCTGCCTATACCTAAAAGATTCAAACTACCTCGTTTCAGCCAACAAAATCTAACAGTACGGCAACCCTCAATACGCCTCTCAATAATTGGTGTCGTGCACGATTTGACAGCTGGCCTACCTTGAAGGTAAAATAACCTACTTGCTTTATGTAAACAAACTGTGTTTAAGGTTTATTATTACCATTTAAGTTTATTTTTTATAAGGAAGTTTATATTATTGATTAAATATAATTAAGTAATAAGAATTCTTTTTGTGCTATTGTTATCTGTGGTAGCATTGCAGCACGAGATGTAGGAGTCCAATTTTTTCGATAATTAACGATTTTTTTAAGTACTTATGTTAAATTACTTCTAAATAAATAATACGATATTTCTAAATGTGAATACGATCCGTCCCCAGATTAGCACATAGCACAAGCAGGAGCACGGAAGTTTCAATGATTTCAATCATCGTAAATATAAGATACATGTTATAGAATTTCTAAATATATCTTTCCTAATATATCATCTTTCTTTAATATACCAAACTTTCGCCTTATTTGTGTTGCTTTGACTCTGTTTTGGTTAGAAAAGCAATACATTTAAAAAGTGCTTTATTGATCGATTATAATTTTGATTCTGTAAAATTTGAATCTAGGCGTTGAAAATATAATGAATGCTTATTCAACAGATTATTACTCAACCTAAAGCATTGTTACTAATAACTTATGCATATTTACAAATATATGATATTAATTAAAATAATATTGTTTTCTCCACACTCAGATTTAATACTTATGATAAGATAGAAGTAAATGTTTAAATGAAACAAAATTTCATAAAAAATATTTTATTAAACATTAAATAAACATAGGATAATTGTTAAATGCATTATAAATAAAAAATATGTACAATCTTAGACGATTCAATGTGTCGCTTACGCTTAGCGGCGCATTGAATCGTCTAAGGGTGCAATACTTACTTTTCCCAAAACTAAAACATTTAAATCGAACTGCTTTACGCAGTATTTTTTTTACCCACTCATATACTGCTTGATTATATGCCTCAAGACTCGTATGCTTTCATTTCGTCCATCGTAAAACCACTTTTAGAATATACAAGATACATTACTCTGTCAGGATATAATATTTTGGGAGTCTATATCTGCAAAACAATTTTCTAAACGAAGTGTGTATGGATCTATTCCCAACAAGAGATATTTTTGATAAATATCTTTCTTGATGCATTTCATCAAGTGTTGCATACTACGAACTCGGATTAATTTTCTACAATAGAAAATATTTTGTCTGTTTTAGTAACATAATATATAAGAACTTACCTCTATAAATGTTAAAGATGGTTATATACTTCTGTTATAAAGAAATGAAAATAGTGATGCACCAAAACCATACATATAAACATTCACAGATTTTGTAAGGTTATTTTACCTCCAGGGAATGACGTCACGTGCAATTGGTACATTGGTAGTTGTGTTACAGTGACAGACGACATGAAGGGTCGAAGGTTTTATTTATATGCTATAATAGCTGTTTTCTTTCGTCCTAAGGATAGCGAATGCAATCAGTAAGCAAACCAATCAGGAATTTAAAAAATGTCTCCCATCAATTGGCTGTTTAATGATTGTATTCAGTTTGTTTTAACAGTTTAACAAATAAGCTCATCTGCAATAGTTACTGTGTAATTTCAGTCAACCCCTTTCGTGGCAGTAAGGTCCAGAAAAACCTTATGCCTGCATAAGTTTAAAATTAGTCCATTTATTAGATTATGTTGTTATTATAACATGTGGACTTGTAATTTGCAACTTGCAACAACTTTGAAAGTATTTTGTGATGTACAAGATATAGTTGTTTTTGTTGTAAAACACTTCCTAAGTAATATATAAATATAGCTGATTAATATAGCTTTATTACTTTGACTTTAAATAATATGGATGTACGAAAGCTAACCAGACAAAATAAACACCGCTTCACAAATTAATAAAAATATAGATTGTAATCAAATAGTTCATCTTTATTATATTACTATATCTCAGTTTAAAATCTTAATAAATGATGAACTGGTAATTTGGTTTTTTATTTTACAGTATTTGGAAACCTAACAAAAATATAAATGTAATTATTAGAGATGTTTCATATTTAAGTTAAATATTAACAAAAACTTATATGAACAATAGATTGTACACATACTGACGTACTAAACTGAATGAAATAATCAAAGTAAAAAATTACATTATTTCTATGCAGAAAGTTTCATCGGGACAAATTTCCTCTATAGAAAGAAATCTCCACGTTGTTTTCAAAATTTGGGGACCTTACACAAAACAAACTTTTACGTTTATTAGCTAAAACCATTTGCAACTGCATTTGTGCGAATGGTTTTTTCATAATATTGCCATCTTTAATATAAAGCTCCACTGTTTTATCTTTCGAAAGATAAATTTGAGATAGGTAGTCCTTATCTACAAACAGTCACATAATAGAGTATTTAGTCACTATTTGATGCCTTCTGTTAATCCCCACATTTACAGAATTGGTGATGTGTATTTAATTCTCGAATTTCATTTATTTTAGGTGTAAAGGTGTTCAATGAAGTCTCTTCTAAAAAATCGCCCCTGCAAATACAAACACATCAGATTTAATTTAATAAGACACCTTATAAGAACAAATTACGAGGAAGAATAAGAAACTACCGCAATTTAAAAGGTTAAAGTTTAAAAAGTTTTATTTCGTATATTCTACATGTATATTTTTGTGTTCACTAATTTTTGAAAAAATTTATTGTGCCCCTGATAGCATTATAATTGTAATTTTTGAGTTTTTGGTAATAAAGTTTTGTATTTTATTCTTTTGTTTTATTAACAAACTTTTTACAACATTGTAGGTAGTATAATAATAATAATAATTTATTTTCATAAGACTTACATAGTAAGTATAGAATATTGTCAGTACAAAAGTAATAAATATAAATATAAAATGGTATACACTAAAAGTTAAAGTGACAGCACATAATAAAAATGTAACAAAAAGAAAACAACAATAACAACAAGTTTAAAAAAATCTAAAATACAAATAGTTATAAACCCGACGTTACTCTTCCGCATTGGCACAATTAAGGTATTCGGATACTGAATAAAAACCGTATTTTAAAAGTATAATCTTTACTCTATTTTTAAATACTTTGTTGCTAGATAATGTTATTAGAGACAGGGGTAGTTTGTTAAATAATTTAATAGACATTATCAAAGGTCCATTAGCTACCAATGAGAGTCTATGGTGGGGTATGTCTATATTGTTGGGCCTTAAAGAATAATTGTTTTTTTCTGATCTGTTGGTAACAAATTTATCTTAATTATTTTTTAAATAGCAAACACAGTTAAAAACATATAGACTAGCAATTTGTTAAGGTGCCAAGTTCCGGGAATAGATTCCTGCAGGAGTAACGTGCATCTTTAAATGTCATGGTTCGAACTATTTTCTTTCGCAAGATGAAAAGTTCCCCAACTCTACTACTGTTTCCCCAACATATTATACAATAGTTCAACCTTGAATGTACATATCCAAAATAATACATTTTCAAAATATTTAGACTGACATGGTTTCTTAATTGCCATATAGAAAAACAAGTTATGTTAAGTTTATTTATTAAATAATCAATGTGATAACCCCAGGATAAGTGAGAATCGAGGTGAAGTCCTAAAAATTTTACTGTATCATTTTGTTTTATACTTTGTCCATTGATTCTTACAAGTACACTTTCATTGAGATGTTTAGGTGTACATAAAAGGAAACTAGTTTTGAGGCTATTAAGTGCAAGGCCATTTTCGGCACAATAATTTTCAATAGATGAAATAACTGTTTTTAATTGTATACTTATGTCTTTAAAGTTATTAGCGGAAACTGATGCTGTAGTATCATCTGCAAATAGAGTGATAAGAGTATTGTTAACCATATTGACATTAACCAGATCATTAATAAATATTATAAATAAAAGAGGTCCCAATACGCTTCCTTGGGGAACACCTGTGTGAGTAAAACAGGCAGAAGATTTAAATACTTCTCCATCATGCTTTAAATGAACTTCTTGTGACCTGTCTTATGACCTCTTATTCCGTATTTTGAAAGTTTATCTGCCAGCAACTCATGATTTACCGTATCAAAGGCACGAGTTAAGTCAAAAAAAATAGTGGCTGTCTTATGTTTTGTATCAAAATTATGTAATATAAAGTTGTAAAGTAATAAAACTGCATCTTGCGTAGACATACTTTTTCTAAATCCAAACTGATTATTTGTAAGCAAGTTTTCAGCCTGTAAAAAGTTAGACAATCTTATGTAATAAGCCTTTTCATAAAGTTTAGAAAAAATTGACAACAAAACCACTCTATAATTAGAAATTTGGGACTTATCACCTTTTTTGTGAATTGGTATCACAATAGATTTTTTCAAAATACTTGGAAAAGTTCCTTCACAAAAAGATACATTTATTAATATACTAATGGGAACACAAATATAATCAATTATATTTAGCAATAATGACCCAGTAATGCCGTCAAACCCACAGGAATCCTTGTAAGTTATAGATCTGATGATGTCCCTAACTTCATCACTCGTAACCGGTGTTAAGAATAGTGGATTAGGATTGAATCTTATATATTTAGAACTATTTTTCACAATCATATTGTTAGTCAATGATTTTACCGAGTTGATGAAGAACTCATTAAAACTTTCCGCAACACAATTTAAATCTGTTAAAATATTACCTTCCGTATCCGTCAATGATAATGGCATTTTGTGAACCAATGAATGATCATTCGATTTTATGATATTCCAAGCCGTTTTGGATTTATTATTCGAATTTAACATTATATAATCATAATATGCTCTCTTAGCATGCTTAATATGAATATTATGAGTTTTCTTTAAAGTTTTATATATTTCATGTACTTCATCATTGGTAGTATTCTTATATAATTTGAATATATCTCTCAGAAAAATTCCTTCATTAATTAAATACTCAGTAATCCAAGGATTTTTTTTAATAGATTTTTTTATTCTGCGCAACTCTAATGGAAATGCTGAATCTAATTTTAATGTAAAATTATTAAAGAAGTTATTAAACTTTATGTCACTCCCTTCATCGGAAGTTAAAAATGACCAATTTTCAAGAGACAACAGGTATTTAAAATATTGTAGATTACTTTCATTTTTAAATGACCTGAAGTATGTATACATACATACGTCATCATCGCTTCTGTTATTATGTTGAAAGTGAACGGTTTGTAAATAATGATCCGATACATCTGTACAAATGACTTTAGGGCTTAGTAAACTTTTGTCAATATTGGAAAATATATTATCAATAATTGTTTTACATTTTTTTGATACTCTAGTATAGTCATAAATACATTTACTTAAGCCATAAGTTTTTAAAATATTTCATAAATGATTTGCATTTTCATGATTCGGGCATCGATCGTCGAAATTTATATTTAAATCACCACAAAGGAAAGTAGGAATGTCGGGTTTATAAATATTATTTAATAGGCGGTCGATATTATTAACAAAATCAATAATGTTATTTGATGGTGGTCTATAAAAGCAACCTATTAAAATTTTTTTATCTTTAAAATCTAATTGAGTTATAGCGTATTCAAATACTGTCTCATTTTTTTCTATAGTACATTTTTTTGAGATAAAATGAATATCTTGCCTAACAAATAGGGCTACTCCGCCTCCTTTCATAGAGCAGCGGCAAAATGAATCACAACATATAATTATGTAGTTTAATGCTCTTGATTTCTTCATCTGAGCACCACGTTTCTGATACGCAAAACACTTCTGGAAAGTTCAAGGTACGGAGTAACAAGTTAAGCTCATCTAATTTGTTTCGAATACTTCTCACGTTTAAGTGATATACACGTAGATCTAACTGAGTATTTATTTCACTGGACGGGTCGTTTGTTGCCTCTAAGTTTGGAATGATATTTCTGTAAGGCATGGATATAAAAAATTTGGGGACGTGTTTTTTTTATCTTCGATAATTATAACGTCAGAGGTTGCTGCTGATGGAACTGCGGGGGTGGTTGATGTGGCCTTAGATGTGGGTGCAGATACTTCAGCAGTTTGACCCAATGTCGGACTATCGCAATTTGTATGGTTACTAGTTTTTATAAAAGTAAGGTTTTTTATCATATATTTAGCTGTAGACATAGCATGAAGAATTTGTTTCGCAACCGTATCTTTGGGGAACTTTTTGTAGTTCTCATTATTTGATTCAATGTACTTAAATACACCCTCAGTATAGTTATTAAATTTGCATAGGAAATCGTTTAACTTTGAATTAAATTTATATATGAGTCTATTAATGTTTTGTTTATTTTCCACGTACGGAACAGAGGCAAACAGAATGTTTATGTGGGAACATAACTTCAGTTTATTACATATGGAGCGAAAGAGAGAGATTCTTTTGTTTTTATGTCGTTTGATCCCCCGATGATAATAACAAAATCTTGAAGTGTGAAATTTTTTGTTAGTATCTCTATGTTTTCCATGACTTGGTCCAGAAGAGCTCCCGGTTTTTTTTATTGACATTGTCACATTAAGTTGCAAATCTAGTAATTTTCTAATTTGCCAATTAATATTGTTTTCATCAGAGAGTATAAGAATTTGATTCTTTTTACCTTTGTCAATTCTATTAAAACAATTGGAGTTTTCTTGCCTGGCTAGATTAGACTGTACTTGTATCTTATCATTTACTTTTTGTGTTTCCTTACTTTTTGCAGATAATATTTGCTTTTTGTCACTAATTAAAAAGTTTAGGTTTTGCATTGATAAATCCGTGGATGTAGAACAATTTCTTGTATTATAGAAGTGCATTGTTTGCGTACTAATTGTACTTGTCATGCAGTCACTAATTTCAACAGATTTTTTCAGTTTAGATATACAAACATTTAACTCACTTATTTTTTCTTCCTGATGTTGAAGTAGTTCTAACAATTCTTCTTCCCTTTTAGTAGCTTCTAATAAAAATGCCTTATGCTCTGCCTTTATTTTTTGGATATACTTATTTTTATGCTCGCTATCATCGGCTAGGTCACTAATCGTTTTTTCCAATAAACTTATTTCGTCATTTTCACGGGTAGAGTTGCTTTCTTCACAACACACAAGTTTATTTTCTTCAATAAATTTAATTTTATCTTTATGCTTGGGTAAACAGCATTTATGATAAATTCCATAAGATACTGTCGTGGGTTCTAGTCAGTTCCCCAGCGTGAGTCAAGCCTATATCAGTCGCAAGTAGTTCTTTTGAACTGTCTTAAAGCAAACAAGCCTTTCATTGAATTTAAATAAAACAAAAGATCTAATAGGGACACGAAACAATAACAGAAAAGATCAATTAAGGACACAAGTAAAAGATCCTCTCGGGACAACAAATATAAAGTGGAAAAGATCCGTTAAGGATACAAAAAAACTAATAAATAAAAGATCCATCGGGACATACCAAAAAAAATTGTAACATTCAAAAGGCTGAGCGCTGCGAGGCGTTAACCTGATATAATTTATTAGAAAAGCTCCCATAGAAACAAAATCACAAAAAAAGTCGACGTCATGGACCCCCGTCGTATCGACGCTCCCAGGCCCACGGCGCTCTAACCACACCATGAGACCCACGACTAGGCGCTCCCAGAGGCCCGCAACTCGCTCAGAGTGCCCCAGAATTCCACATGCTAGGCAGTAGATTGTTTCCATACTTCGTCAGCTTCAACGGGGAGTCCAGCGGCCCTGAGTGGCCGAATTTCGACATCGTGGATCTAAAAGAGGCCCAAAGATGACGATATAATAAACAAATATTTGTACTTCTGATGTGACTATAGTATCTGTGATAATATATGGCACGAATTTGTCATTGCTGTAACAGTCCAAAGTCACTAAAGAATAGATTGAACGGTTAATGTTCCTCCTTATTCAGCTTATTTAGTCAATTATTTTAAACATTCAGCGTATATACAGGGTGGCCCATTAGTGCGATGAAGTTCAATATCTGGCCTATTACAAGATATATGAAACAATGTTTAAAATAAAATTTATATGGCATTCATTATTTCTAAAATACTTTGAAAAGCATAACGCATTACTATAAATTGAGAGAGGTTCAAGGTCGAATTTTTTAAATGATACACCCGTCTATATATTTTTACACCATTGATTTCAGCGTAAAATTAGACGTTCAATGTTCAATACTAATTCTTGTCTCGACAGGGGCATCAACTAGTATATTATTCCACTATTTTCTACAAGTATTGTATCCCTTTAAATTAGTTATCGTGATATTAAGCACCGAAATTACTTGCTTCGAGATATTTTCGATTTAGTTGATCTTAAAATTATTGAATTTTTGCTCAAGTAAGTTATGACTTTGTCATTGTGTCATATGCAATAATACATATAAGACTTGTATTATAGGTTGCATATGTAGGTTTAAGTTTAGTGCAAATTTAGGTTAATTATGTAGATAGATGTTAGATGGCACCACAGATAACCTGACCACGTGACCAATCAGCGCCACCGACCAATGTCAACAAACAACAAACGCAGGAACCGCGTTTGTTGAAATTCCTGGAAGAGGGCGGCGCTGTGATTGGTCAGCGGAGCGCATAGCAACTAGTGGCAGTGGGAACGCGGCTGCGCTACCACGAAGAATACCGAATCGAGTGACTGGGGCATTCGTCGCTTTAACCTTGGTCACTTGTCTCGATGTTTTACATTATTATAGTGTCTGTTTATTTGCAGTTTAATAATGGTGCGGCGCGGCGTTTAAAATACTACGATTTGTTTGTAACTTGAATAAAATTCCAATATATCTCAGCAATATTAAAAAGTATTAACTGTGTTAAAGATAATTGTGTATAGCGTGTACAGGATTGATTTTAATTGATTCATTTGTGATCGGTATTAAAAAACGAGCGGTTTAGATAATTTGCCGAACAGTGGTATAAATAAATGTGATAGTTTTAATTCTGGATTTTAATTTCAACCAGTAAAACTTGGAAACCATGAGCCAAAGCTGCAAAGTGAGTACCTACCCTATTTAATTTTCTTTCTTCATTTATGTCTCTATATTTATATAGGTACCTAAAACAGGGCATTTTGAATTATCTCCCCCGTAATATTTAATTTACAAAAACATTAGTAATTTCATACAGATAATTGAATTTCTATATTTTATGTAGCTAATATTTTGTGTATTAACCAGGAATACCTATACGTGTAGGTATTTATTTTAACAAGCGAGAACAGTACGTCTGTAATGTTGACCTTGTGCCTCACAATGTTCTAAAGTATTTGAAGTAGCAAAATAATAAATCATATGTCCAAGTAAGGACTTCTCGAGACATAAAAAACGCAACAAAAACTTCACGACCTTATTAAAATACCATTACCCTTTGTGCTACTTCGACCTTTTTTATAGGTTTTTAATGTGCGTCGAGTCGTTCGATTATGTCTCGGAAAGCCCTTACTTGGACTATACCTAATCATACACTGATACACTTATAGTGCAGTAACTGGAGATTTTAATTTAGGAGAATTTTATGGATTAAATTTCGGTTCTTTTTTGATAATTCAATAGTATAGTTCAATTTATGTATTCCTTGCACTCAAAAAACGCAACAAAAACTTTACGACATAATTATTATCGCCTCTGGGCCAAGCGGCATACTGTCATCAAACAAACCGACGCACATTAAAAACCTATAAAGCTATAGTTCAAATAGGAAGAAACTGAGCCATAAAAAACTTAACAAAAACTTCACGACCTCATTAAAATACCGGTACTCTTTTTTGTACTGTTTGCAAATTGACTCGCGTACCTTTATAGGTTTTTAATGTGCGTCGGGAATGTTTCATGCCAGGCTTGGCGCGCCATGGCCCGCGGCAATATAATTATGTCGTAAAGTTTTTGTTGCGTTTTTTTAGTGCAGGAAATAAATAAACTGAACTATATAAATAATAGAATAAACTTGAAAAATTAGAGGTTTTTCCAAATAATTGAACAGAAACAATGATAATAAATGCTCCGCATGTTGTCCATTTTCATTGACACACATCTCAATGCATCTTTGAAATGAAGTTTCTACCATTTTTAAAGTTGCCGGTGTCATCGATCGAAAAGCAGTTATTATTCTTTTTTTCATGCTTTGAATTGTAGAACATTCATCAATTCAAAAAATTTAAAAATCATTTTGGGTCACCCTGTACATTTTTAAGAAGTGAAAAAGATTCAAAAACATCACACAGATGTCTTGTAACTTCTATTTGCAATTTCTTTTCTTAAAATCCATAATAGTGACTGTAGTGATTTTTTCAATATGCATCTGCAGATTGGCATTATTTCAACAAAGTAAAGAAATCACTACATCCAAATGGTTGTCAATAATAATAAGTCTAGAAGGAGACTTCTAAAATTTACTGATATTTATAGTATTCAACACTACATACACATGAACACTCAATTGATGTACGTTTCGCCAAGTATGTTGGCGTCATCTGAAGATTATAAAAACTACGTTTTAAACTTGAACACTACCATTCAACACCATCTCTGCTCGACATGCTACTCAGAGATGATTAAAAATGAAATCATCTCCATCCAGACGATGCTAGCATGAGGGGCGAAATGCGTGTCAAGTAGACTACTGGAGTGTACTGTTAAAATTAAAGCTCAGTTTTCAGATTATAGTTCAGTTTTCATCATCTCCAGGTGATGTCAGCATGGTGGACGGAACCCGCATCGAGTAGAACATTCGAGTGTTGCTATCAAATTAAAACTCAATTTTAATCATGTTCAGATGATCAGTGTATTGTTCAAATGAAAGCTATCATCATCTCTAAGTGATGTTAGCTTAGAGGGCGAAAGCCCTGTCGCGTAAAACATTCAGGTGTTGCCTTCAATTTAAAGCTCAGTTTTAGGCACCTCCAGATAATGCCAACCTGGTGTGCGAAACACACGTCAAGTAGAGTATTCGAGGGTAGTATTCCTAAAAAGCTACTGTATTAATCATATACATATGATGCTAAACATAGTGGGCGAAACGCACATCGGGTAGGTTATTAGAGTATAGTGTTCATATTAAAGCTCAGTTTTAAGCATACTCAGATTATGTCTACATTGTTGGCGAAATACGCGTAGAGTAGAATATTCGAGTGTAGTGTTCAAATTGGGTTTTACCAATTTTAATCTTCTCCAGATGATGACATGGTGAACGAAACGTGCATCGAGCAGAGTATTCTGGTGTATTGTTCAAAATAAAGCTCAGTTTTCATCATCTCCACTGATGTCGAGATGGTGGGCGAAACCCGTGTCCAATAGAATATTCGAGTGTTGCTATCAAATTAAATGTCAGTTTGAAGCGTCTCCAAATGAGGGCAAGCTGGTGGACGAAACACGCGTCGACTAGAGTATTCAAGTGTATGTAGTATTTAAATGCAATTAGGACAAGACTTTATTTATTTTTTAATCTAGTAATCTTGTATCTAGTTGATTCATACATTATTTGAAATATTTTACACAAATTTATATACATAATAATCAGCAGATGCATATATTCTACGAAAGATTGACGTGTACCCAGGGTATGCAATTACTTTTGGTGATATATCTATTATAACTACCGCCACTGACATTTATTTCGTGCTCTACAAAATTATTCACATGAAATTTTATCCTATCTCTCACCGTTTTCTCAGCGATTGTGCTAGAAGCTAAGCCATACGAAATGTTGCCAATTACCTTTCAGACGACTCTTCATTTTTATTCGAGGTGTGAGCATTGACGGCAACGCAGCATTTTCCGATCAAATCTTCCAAGTTGATAGATATTAATAATATCGCATTGGATTTGTTTCATCGTCTAACACCATAACAGCACTGAAAAACGTAGTAGGCCACGGAAAAATCTGAATGGGACTGACATGTCGCTTTCAATTTCATTGCTGTAGATCGAACGTTTTGGGTTTAAAGAATTTGTTCCGAGTTGTTTGCCGCGTGAATTAAGTTTTTATGTCAAGTGACTTTTAACCACGTTTTAATGGAATTTGTATAATCTTTGGTGTGTTCGTATCGGTTTGATGGCCACTGAAGGTAGGGATAATTATTATTTTGTCTTTCCAACATGACTTGTAATAATTGTTGTTTACTTTTATTTGTTAATTAATTGTAAGTGCTTGGTAGATGCAGTTCATTCTAAAGTTTTGTAAAAGCTCACTCCCTTGTAGTATTAATAATGGTAGGATTGTGTTTAATAATAATTAATTGTTAACAAGTATTTGCATGAACATTATTATTCTTTTTATTAGAATAAAACGCCTCTATGACCATCGAAGTTAAAAAAAGATATCCAAAATTGCGATTTATAGTAAAAATATATTGTTAAAACAAAGCCAGATCAAGGAAAAAAAAATTTAGAAACTGGGGTAATAGGCCAGTCGTCAGGTAAAGTGACATCGTTTTAAATCGGACAACAGATTTTACTGTTGGAACCAGTTCATTATAGGCCTCTTTTAGACGTACTAATTTTCCCCCTCGCCCGCCTTCCGGAACAGCCCCAATTTTGGGTCAATATCGCTTAAAAATAATTTTTTTTTCAAATATTTCGATTGTGAATGGTCATACAAAAGAAGAGATGGTTATCAAAAATGTAATATTTTCCAGATACATTGAAGTAGATCTAACACGCTTTGGTTGCAAATATGAGGATAATATGCTTATATACTTGCATTTATGACCAAATATCCATTGTTAGATGGTTTAATAAAAGCGTGCAATTGTAAAAAATCGTGTAGTACTAATGCATGTAGCTGTAAAAGTTGTATAATCACTTTAATTGTATTTTAAAATAAATTAAATAAAAAATAAAGTTCACATAACTACATTTTATATTACTCTACTTAACAATTATTCTACTTATAGGATAAATTGTTGCATACTTCAGTGGATGCACGACGAGCTAATGCAAGCGTGTGTTCTATAAAAATACCCATATATTTATATAATATCACAACTACCCTGACAGACGCGCGCGCGCTTGCACATATTCACAATTAAAACACAAGCACTAGCTAAAGGATAATAAAATATATCAACAGCATATTGTGGTCAAAGCTTCAAAGAATAAATGAAAATTCTTCTTACAATAAAAAACATTAACTTTCATATAGTTTTGGTGAGAGTTTTTGATACTTGAAAATACTATCAACTTTAGAGAAGAACGTCTAAGAACATTTTTTGTTTGTTTTGGTGTGAACAATACGAAAATATTTTTTCCGAAACGATAAAGTCAATGTTTCTATTTTGTTTAAACCGTTCCTGACCACATTTCCATCTGGAAAACTGTACTCTCTTATAAAGGAGCACATTTTGAATAAGATGGCACAAAAATTTTCCATTCGATTTAATTTTCCCGGTCGATGACTGATTTCACCGAGACTATGACTTCCCCGCCTATAACTCCAATAGTATTAATGCTACGTAAAGACGTGTCTGAACCATTCCGATAGAGAATTTACTTTTCTTTAACTTCGATAACCATCCTTTTTTTTCGTAGAACCGTTCGCAATCGAGATATTTGCAAAACTTGTAGGTGTTCCGGGTGGCGGGCGAGAGGGAAAAATTAGTATGTCTAAAAGAGGCCTCTAATGAACTGGTTCCAATAGTAAAATCTCTTGTCCGACTTAAAACGATTTTTATGTATTCTCAACTCCCTGAGGACTGGCCTATAGGATGCACCTCGTAAATGAAATCAGCTTCTCCAATGACAGTAATTGCGTTTATTTATTTTCCAGAATGTTCCAAAGCAAACAGGTCCATATAGAGACAATAGGAGAAGGTAAGATTTCAGTATGTGAATTTTTCCAATGTATCTGTAAGTTTTTTTCAATTGATAAGGAAGTGATATATCTCGTCTACTAACACAATACGATCGTCTAAATAAATCGGTATAAAAGATGGTAAAAAATTTATAATTTTTTAGTAGTTATATTTACATATATTTGTTTAAAGAAACAATTTTGAAGAAAGACAATTTTTTATACAAAAATATGTGCTTTTTCCTGATTAGCCCTAAACAATCGTTTATGGCCAACCATGAAAAAGAAAACACACATATTTTGTAAGAAAAGTTGTTTTTCTTTCGTCAAAATTGTTAACCACTAAAAAATTTCTAATTTTTTATCAACTCCTATACTGATTTATTTAAACGGCCGGGCCGTGTTGAGTTAGACGAGATGTATCACATCCTTATCAATTGAAAGAAACTCATAGATATATCGGAAAACTTCATATAATGAAATCTACCTTCTCCTATTGTCTACGGGGTGCATCCTACCCCAGATTCTAATTTAATATTTTTTTTTCCTTCATCTGGCTTTGTTTTAACGATATATTTTTACAAAAAATCACAATTTTGAATATCTTATTTCAACTTCATTGGTCATAGAGGCATTTTATCCTCATAAAAAGAATCAAATCAACTCAAGTTGCAAGTGAATAATAGTGTTCTTGCAAATATTAACAATTAATTATAAAACACAATCCTCCCATTATTAATACTACAGGGACTGAGTTTTTACAAAACTTTAGAACGAACTGATTCTATTAAGCACTTACAATTGATTAACAAATAAAAGTAAATAACAAATATAACAAGTCATGTTGGAAACACAAAATTCTAATTATTACCTTTAGTGGCCATCAAACCGATACGAACAAAGATTATATAAATTCACATTAAAACGTGGTTAAAAGTCACTTGACATAGGTGCGACAAACCAAACAACTCGCAACAAATTGTCCCAAAACGTTCGATCGAAATTTAAAGCGTGATGTCAATCGCATTCAGATTTTTGCATAGGGCCTGCCTACTAAGTTTTCAGTGCTGTATCGGTGACAGCGCTGTTAAGACGATTAAACAAATCCAATGCAGTGATCAACTTGGGATTTTGGTCGAAAAATGCTGCGTTGCCGTCAATGCGCACTCCTCGAATAAAAATGAAGAGCCTGAAAAGTAATTGGCAACATTTCGTGTGGCTTAGCTTCTGGCACGAACTGAGAAAACGGTGAGAGAAGGACAAAATTTCATATGAATAATTTTGCAGAGCACGAAATGTAAAATGTCAGTGGCGGTACGTATATCACCAAAAATAATTGTATACCCAGGGGACACGTCCAGCTTTCGTAGAATATTTGCATCTGCCGATTATTCTGTAAAATATTTCAAATAAAGTATGAATCAACTAAATAGAACATTACTAGATTAAAAAAATAATAATAATAAACAAAGAAAGTCGTGTTCTAATTGTATTTAAATACTACACTTGAATACTCTACTCGACGCACGTTTCGTCCACCAGGTTAGCATCATTTGGAGATGCTTAAAACTGGCCTTAAATTTGATAGCAACACTCGAATGTTTTACTTAATGCGCCTTTCGCCCACCACGTTGGCATCATCTGAATATGATTAAAGTTGAGTTTTAATTGGAACACTAGATCCGAATACTCTATTCGACGCATGATTCCCCCATCATGCTGACATCACATTGAGATGGTGGAAACTGAACTTTAATTTGAACAATACACTTGAACAAACTATACTCCTTGTGTTTGGCGAAACGCGCATCGAGTAGAGCATTCGGGTGTATTGTTTAAATTCAAGATCAGTTTTCATCATCTCCAGGCGATGTCAGCATAGCGGGCGAAACCTGCGTCGAGTAGAACATTCGGGTGTTGCTATCAAATTAAAGCCCACTTTATCACGTTTAGAATTTTTTTTTCTCGGAAAAATTTATATTTTGTAGGAGGCGTTTCTTTGAGGTAGGTGGTAGGTGGCCAGGGTTTTGTAACCGACCGCGGTGTTCTTCTCGCCCTTTAATGGGGTAGAAAACAAATTTATAAAAATACTAATAAACATATTTTTTATACCATTTTTCAATTATTATAGATGAAAAAAATTTCACCCCCTTGAAGGGTGGAAACAACCCCTGGGAGTGGTTACACAATCCTGGTCTCTTACCACCTTCCTCAAAGAAATGCCTCCTACAGAATATTAATTTTTTTCTCACAAAAACAAATATCAATTTTCCACCCCCTACAAGCGTTGGAAGCCTAAAGTCATATCCCTCGAGGGACCTTCCGTTCTACTGGAGGGAACAAGTAAAAAAACTGGGGAAAATAAACGGGTTCACGGAAAAGGGGAATTTGGGGAGCTTGTCGTGAGATTTTCCTGTGTAAAGGAGATTGCTCGCGACAAGCTTTTATATCAAAAAAATATATAATGTGTAACAAAATGATGGGTTTGATTTACTTCAAAGTTTATTTTCTTCTTTTTAGAACATTTAAATTAAAGTTTTTTTTTATCTTTTTTGTATAATTTTAAAATAATAGTAAAGACCAACATTTTCACTATTGTATATTTTATAAAGCAATAACAACATAGTATATGAATAATGTTAGAATTAACAAAAAACATTTAATAGAAAAAAAAACTAATTTACAGTAACTATACTGAATAAAAATAAATTTCAAAGCAAATATAATCTAACGGCAGCATTCTACGAAATTTTATTTTCTCATCTTGGACGTAGTTCACTGGCACCAATTTTTCGTTATCCAAAGTCTATTGAATTTGCATGGAGATGAAACACAGGCTAATTTCCGGTCGGTATATTAATGTCCGTTGTACTATTATGAAAGGTATCGTAGATGTTTTAAATTTATTAGAGAACTTGTAATATTATTAATCGTTGTAAACATACCCTTAATTACAGTTTTAATGCATGAACTAATGTACGCTGCTGAACAGTTAATGGCTTATTTGACGCAATGCTGATCCTATATGTTTTATGATATGTATTTTTCGTGTGTTATTAAAATACAAATCAAAAAGTATACATACACAGCACCCAATTTACTGTTTTAAGTGGATAAAGACGTGAAAATAGTATTTTCGTATTTCTTAAAATTAGCTGAACTGTACTATACCCTACCAATTGCTACTATAATAATTTATTTTTCTACCGATCGTTATTCCCGTCTAACCCCGGATTTCAGTGAATTTTCTTAAACTTCTACCCTATTAACTTCGTGGCACGCTAGTTATGATAGAATCGATGCAAACTGGTATACCTAATTAATTGTGAAATATTTCTTTATAATGGCATTCTGATATTTTTCCCGAAAAAAAAAAAAGATTTATATTTACTACAGAAATAAAGAATTATTAGCTTATCTGAGAATTATACTTACAATGATAAGCTTATTCAATTCCAGATTAGTTAGTGGTTGCCGGTGTAACCGCATTATTATTATTAATGAGCTCATAATCTCAGCGTTACTTTTATATTTACGTTGAAGAGTAAACCTGGAGATTTTATAGTCAAAATTTTGCTCGATCAATATACTGTTACGTGTTTACAATCTCCAGTAAACACTCTGTATGTAGGGTCAATAAATCGCAACAAGAATCTTCATAAACCACTGATTTATTAATCACTTAATTAAAATAATTATTCCTTATACTAAAACACACTAATTATACTTTTAATCTGCAATAAATTCACTACTTTAATTTATAACTTGCTACTGTTTCTTCAAACTAATATTAATATTGTAAAGTAAGTAGTAATGAATATTAAATGGTAAATAGAAAATTGTCAAGGATAGCAATAGCAACTATCGGTTACTTAACAATTCTTTTTGAAAGAATCTTTTGAAAATATAAGGCCGATACGAACAACACAACAGAGATTAATTCACATTAAAACATGGTTAAAAGTCACTTGATTTATATGAAAATTTAATACACACGACAAACAACTCCCAGCAAATTATCCAAACCCAACACGTTATCTACAGTCTCTACAGACATGAATTGGAAGCGTCCTATCAGTCGCATTCAGATTTTTGCACGGGCGGCAGCGCCCGGCCTACTAAATTTTCAGTGCTGCGGTGGTGTTAGACGATTAAACAAATATTAATACACCGATCGACTTGGGAGATTCAGTCGGAAAATACATGGTTGCTGATAATGGTCCCTCCTCTAATAAAGGTGACGAGCCTCAACAGCAATTGGCAACATGTCGTATGACTTAGCTTCCAGCACGAACGCTGAGAAAACGATGAGAGATCGGACAAAATTTTATGTGATTAATTTTGTAGAGCACCAAAATATCAATAAAATTGATTGATTGTTTGGACGGGGGACAGCCCCACTTTTCGTAGAATTCTTGCATCTGTCAGTTATTATGTGTAAATGTGTATAAAATATTTCAAATAATTTAAAGAAAGTCCTGTTCTATTAATTATTGTAAGTGAAAATTAAGGTAAATGAAATGATGGAATCTCGGAGGAAGTCGAAATCTTTAGTGTGACGCTGCCCCTGATGTAATTTCCACAGGTGCCGAGACATTTAAATACTACTTTGAACACTCTACTCGACGAGCGTTTCGCCCACCATGCTGGCATCGTCTGGAGATGTTTAAAACTGAACTTTAATTTGATATCCACACCGGAATGTTCCACTCGACGCGAATTTTGCCCACCTTGCTGACATTACCTGGAGATGATAAAACGGAGCTTTAATTTGACCAATACACCCAAACACTCATCAACTGGAAGTATTAAATTTGAGGTTTAATTTGAACACTACGCCTGTATACTTTATTCAACTCGCGTTTCGCCAACCTGTAGTCATAATTTCGAGATGATTAAAACTGAGCTTTAATTTGATAGGCAATACGCAAGTGTTCTACTTGACGTGGATTTCGCCCACCATGCGTTCATCAGCAGAAACGTCTCTAAAAGTTCTACTATCTTTGGAAGACCATTTGCAGATCTGTTTCCCGTGTTAGGTTATAATAAAAACATATGGACCCCACAATTGTTTCCACGTCCAGTGGTAGTATAGTAACGCATTTTTTTCTTGTTTAAATAAGCTTCAACACATAAATAACGCAACAAAAACTTTACGACCTCATTAAAATACCGGTACTCTCTGTACTGCTGTTCGCAAATTGACTCGCTTACCTTTATAGGTTTTTAATGTGCGTCGGGTTATTTGATGACATGCATGCCGCCGTGGCCCGCCGCGATAATAATTATGTCGTAAAGTTTTTGTTGCGTTTTTTTTTTGTCTCGGGAAGTCCTTACTTGGACTATATCATAAGTAGATTCTTAAATTCTTCAAACGTTTAATTGTCTGAGAAAATGGTACTCTTCTTTCTAGGCTATAAAATTAACAGTTCCAGGGAAATATTTATTCGGTAAAAAGTTTTTTACAATGGTTCCTTCATTACTACTAACTATTATTATATAATGTGTAATTTTCCCTTAACAAAATAAACGCATTAAGAGAAATAATTTAAGCGGACCGCGAAACGCCTTCATCATTATTTACAAAAAAGTCGTTAACAATAATGTCGAAAATTGCTACTGGATAAGACTGTGTTTACAAATAATGATAAATGTGTTTTGCGGTCTGCTCTCGGGTCTGCTTTACAGATAAAAGCGCATAGTTCTCTGAAACCATTGATTTTATCGATTAGAAAATGAGTAGGTATAGTTCAAGTAGGAATAAACTGAGACACAAAAAACGAAACAAAAACTTTACGGCATAATTATTATCGCCGTGGGCCATGGCGCTAAGTTGAAGTAAATAGATCCCAGTAAATAAAAAATGCAAACAAAAACTTTGCAACATAATTATATCTCTGCGGGCCATGGCGCCAACCCTGACATGAATGATTCTCGACGCACTTTAAAAACCTGTAAAGGTAAGCGAGTCAATTCGCGAACAGCACAAAAAAGAGTACTGGTATTTTAATGAGGTCGTAAAGTTTTTGTTGGGTTTCTTATGTCTCGGGATTTTCCTACTTGAACTATACCTACCTAGTTTTTTCTTGAGGAATCTATTTACGACATTTACTTTTAATATCATCCTTGTAAAAAATTTGGGGTGCGTGGGGGTTCGTCATAGCCTGTTCCCGACTTCCTAGAAGGTACATAGACTTCTAGAGCAAATTAATGCATTCATCTGTTTTATTGTAAATCACCAAAACCTCATTAAGTTTAAAATCATGATTTAAAAGTTATAAATAATAAAGAATTTGCTTCCCTCTACTTTAGCGGCCCAGCCTATAACTCACTTTAAATTTTTAAATTTATTTGATCGCCTTATTTAGATTAACGTCCTGGCGGAGTTTGGCATTAGCTATTCTACCATACTCAACCAGGACACATATACATAGATAATTATAACAGCGACCATTCCCTACGACATTGCCATCTGCCGCAGCTGAGGCTCGAACTCAGGATTGGTACAGCAACTAGCCGTGTTGTCCCTCACACAACCTCATCAAGTCCACTGCTACCAACTCTGTAACACATGAGAAACACCAATAACATCCATACCCTAGCCAGGATTCGAACTCGGGACTCCTTGGTTGCAAGCCTAACACGTAAACGTTGAGCCATTGAGCCGGTATTTAATAGTTTTCTCTCTCCAGACAATAAATAAAAGTGTTTAATAGTTAATATGATTAATAACAATATCTACGATTATTTACTAAAAGGTATGGCAATAAAATTCATAATTTATACAAACTTACGGATAATTGATAAGAAAATTTGTCTCAGGTGAGTGCCAACCTTGATAGTACTTTCTCATCATCCCTTATCTTGAATATATTTGTAACCCTCGAAGACTTTTTAGTAGAACGTAAAATTAACTTGATCGCAATATTCTTGACGGCCTTTAATCTAACGAGAAATTTACATGTTACAACAACAAGAAAAATCACCAGACAAAAATTTGTTTGGTGCTCTGACGAGAAATTTGCAAGATTAATGAAATTACCAAAAAGCCACGAACAAAGATATATTTCATATTGGCTAAATACCTATTAGCCCACATCTTTACTGGGATTGATTGCAATTTATTATTTATAGTCCTTGTTATAAAATACGCGTACCTAATTCGTATTATTATCAAAAATATCCATTGGTTTGACCACTCCAGTTCGTCTGCAACAATATAACAATAACAGAGACGCACACACCACAGCACACACGTTCTGTCTGTTGAAATTCTTAGAACGACGACGGCGCCGGCGTTATGATGAATAACATGCATTGGCATTGGCGAATTCGGGGCATCTCCTCCCCACTCCGAGGTGATTGACCTCTCTTGTTTACAGGTGCACCGACCGACTGCACTGTTGATTTATTTGTCAATTTAGCAGCAGTGAGACGTTTTAAACTGGACCGCAATTTGGAATAATTTAACAAATACAAATGATTTATCAATCATGTAAATTAATTTGCTTAATTAAAAGTGATATTTAGATATTTTAAATAATTTATTAGTGATATAGTGATAGGCATACGTAAATAGTGAAAAATGTGTTCCAACTGTCTTTAATGGCTCTTATTGCGATGTTAACACTGAATGGTTGAGATGAAACGTATTCCAGGGTAAGTAATGTTCAATCAAATTTTAATTTATGAATATTGTTTAAAATTAAAATGCGTTTATAATCGTGGGACGTAAAGCAAAGAACCTCTCAAATTGTTATTAACAAGCATCTGGTCTCGATATTATTTCCTTCAAATAAGGATCTACATGGAGCTTATACTTAAAAATCAAATATAGCATCTGATAAAAACTTGCCTTTATTATTAGTAATTGCTTCAGTTTCTCTAATTTATATCAAATGAACAGTATCGATATTCGACAACAGCAGGAATACCTTATATATCTTGATCTTTTATTTACGCATCTTAATGATACTGAAGTTGGACCTGCCAAAAATTTACTACTTCCCAATTCGACACATCATACCGCTATCACATTTGATATTAACATAATGGTCAAAAATGAACTGCAATATGAAGAGTGGTATTTTGATTATCGCAATGGCGACTACTTTAGTTTAAATAATTACTTTGCTGAAGTTCAATGGGACAAACATTTGGACTATGATATAGACAATTGTGTGTGTAATCTTTACGATGTCATCTTTAGTTGCTATCAATGCTTTCATTCCCATTAAGAGACACAAAACCTCAACTTTTCCCAAATGGTTCAACTCGGAACTTCCTAAATTAGTTGTAGAAAAAAAGAAAGCTCATAAAATTTATAAAAGTTCCATGACAAACCAATCCTACGAACATTTCTCCCGTTTATGTGCCGATTGCAAAGATCTTACGGAAAGATGCCATATGGAATATTTGATTAATACTGAAAACAATATTCATCGAGATCCCCGCCAATTTTGGAAATATATAAATGATCAGAATAAAGTTACAATGCTATACATTCAAGTAGGAAGAAACTGAGGCATAAAAAACCTAACAAAAAGTTTACGACCTCATTAAAATACCGGTACTCTTTTTTTGTGCTGTTCGCAAGTTGACTTGCTTACCTTTATAGGTTTTTAATGTGCGTCGAGAATGTTTCATGTCAGGCTTGGCGCCATGGCCCGCGGCGATATAATTATGTCGTAAAGTTTTTGTTGCGTTTTTATTTACTGGGATCTGTTTATGTGAACTAGCGGACTAGCGCCGTGGCCCGCGGCGATAATAATCATGCCGTAAAGTTTTTGTTGGGTTTTTTTCCGTCTCGGGAATTTATTACTTGAACTATACCAAATACAATGTGCTATCGTAATAAGTTGCCTGATTCTGGGTTAGTCACTGTTAATTTGTTTGCCGAATTCTTTTCCAGTGTTTATGTGCAAAATATCAATATACTACCAGGTTATAATTTTAATATTAACATTGATTTGATGTCTTGTTCAATTGATTTAATAAGCTTAGTGGAAGCCATAATTAGTCTACCAAACAAACTCTCATATGGTTCAGATGAGGTGCCTGCTTACTTCTTAAAAACCTTTACATGCCATATTCAACAAGTCTCTCAGCTTAGGTATTTCTCCAACTTATTGGAAGCATAGCTTTATTATCCCTATATTCAAAGCTTTAGGTCTTGGTGGTTCGTTACTAAAGTGGATTGAGAGCTTTTTAGTGGGTCGTACGCAATCTGTTAAATTAGGTAATTTTATATCATATAACATCGATGTAGTATCTGGGGTTCCTCACGGTTCAAACTTGAAAATTATACAGACCAATATAATCTGATTATGATGCAACTTTACTTCAAAAAGATTTAGACAGCTCCTACAGATGTGTTTACTGAACTTAATGACCTTAAATATTAAAAAATATTTCTCCATAACTTTTTCTAAATCGCTCTCAGATCTCTACCCGTATACTATCAATAATAATAATTTACAAAGTGTTACAGAAATCCGAGACTTAGGAATAAATTTTTATAGCAAATTAACTTTTAACTCATTTCATGAAGATGACTTCAAACTCGTTTAAATCACTTTAGTATAGTTCAAGTAAGAAAATCCTGAGACATAAGAAACCCAACGAAAACTTTACGACCTCATTAAAATACCGGTACCCTTTTTTGTGCTGTTCGCAAATTGAGTCGCTTACCTTTATAGGTTCTTAAAATGCGTCGGGAATGAATCATGTCAGGCTTGGCGCCATGGCCCGCAGCGATATAATTATGTTGTAAAGTTTTTGTTTGCATTTTTTATTTACTGGGATCTATTTACTTCAACTTGGAGCCATGGCCCGCGGCGATAGGTCGTAAAGTTTTTGTTTCGTTTTTTTTTTGTCTCAGTTTATTCCTACTTGAACTATACTTACTAACTTGTATTTACTTTTTTTATTCACTTTATCCATTCTGATGGTTTATATTCTGAAGTTTATGTATTTCATTTTGGCTTAGGTTAAACATATAACGGTACTCCACTATTGGTGTATACAAGTTTTATAGAATGAAATCTATCGGAACCATATATATTTAAGAATTTAACGGCATTTCGTAAATATATCTTATTTTCGTTGTCATTCATTTTACACGATGCCTTTACGCCTTATTTGACGATACACAGGCTCATTTGAAAACTTCATGCCTCTGACGTAGTTTCCTCGAACACCAAAACACTGAAACACCAACGGCCGGCTTATTAATGCAGGAATAACGCTATCTAGAACTCTAGAAGATAATATCCATTGCTTCGCTGAACATTTATCCTTTGGTTACGAGTTACCCTTGCATTGATAAACCGGCCCTAAGTGAATACTCTATCGGACGTGCGTTTCATCAATCATGTTGGCATTATCTGGATGATAAAAACTTTTATTTAAACGCTGCCATCGAACACTCTACTAGACATGCGACTCAGTTTTGATCATCTCCAGGTGATGTCAACATGGTACATGAAACCCGCGTTTAGTAAAACATTCGAGCGTTGTCACTAAATTAAAGTACAGTTTTAATCAGCTCCAGATGATGCCAACATGGTTTGTAAAATGCGCGTCGAGTAGAGTATTCAGGTATAATTTTAAAATTAAAATTTATTTTTAATCATCTCTAGATGATGCCAACACGGCGGGCGAAATGAGCAGTAGAGCGTTCGAGTATATTATTCAAATTAAAGGTCAGCTTTCTTCATCTCCAGATGATGCCAATACAGTGGGCGAAAGCGTGTCGAGTCAGATTTAAGCATCTCCAGATGATGCCAATATGATGGGCGAAACACACACCGAGTAGAGTATTAAGTGTAATATTTAAGTGACTTGGTGCTTGTGGAAATTACGTCACATGCAACATCACATTTCAACTTTTCAACACCTTATTTTCTCCTAATTTGAATTTATTTACAATTAGGAAAGAATTTCTTAAAAAAAAATTCTTTAAAGTAAGTGCTTAATTACAATAATTCATTAATTATTTTAAATGTTTTATTCATTACCTATAATAATACTCGGCAGATGCAAAAATTATACAAAAAGTGGGCGTATCCCCTGCTTAAGCAATTAATTTGATGATATATTGCCACATTTGCCTCGGACATTTGAAATTTCATGCCCTACAAAATTCCTTATCTGAAATTTTGTCCTATCTGTCACCGTTTTCCCGGCGTTCCTGCTAGAATTTAAGCCACACGAAATGTTGCCAATTAGTCTTCAAGTTCTTCATTTTTATTTGAGTAGTGAGCATTGTCGGCAACCCTGCATTTTCCGATCGAGCCTTCCAAGTTGATCGGTGTATTGTGTATTGATATATCATATCAAATGTTTCATCGTCTAACAGAACCACAGCACTGAAAATTTAGTAGTAGCCCATGCAAAAATCTGAATTACGACTGACGCGACGCTTCTAATTTCAATACTGTTAAGAACGTTTTGGGTGTGAACAATCTGCTGCGAGTTGTTTGTCGCGTATTAAATTTTCATGTCAAGTGATTCTTAACCACTTTTTAATGTGAATTTGTAATCTCTGTTGTGTTATTCGTATCGGTATGATGACCACTAATAAAATAGCTTAGTTACTTGGGCGTTTGATACTTCCACTTTTGAGTAAAATCAAATCCTTCTAACCAAGCATATAGAATACATCAAAATAAGTCGTAGATAAAATGATCCGGATATCGTTCGATAGAGAATACAATATTGCATAAGAACTTTATTTTGTTTTACTATTTTTATTTTCTCTTGTATGAAACCTCATAGCAAAAAAAGATGGTCGAAGCCCCATATTCGGCGATCATTCCCAAACGACTTGATAAACCAAAATTTTACAAGTTGTAAAAAATGAAGACAATTATGTTTTCCATCGATTAATACATAATTTATAAACGTTATTATGCGTGCAAAGAAAAAGCTGCCCATGTAATAGTGTTATAATCTTATTCATTAACTAGGTATTATTTTTCTTACAAACTGCGAAAAAAATTGATTGTATCCTTTGAAAATTATTTCACACCTTTCGTTTTAACTATTGTTTCTTCTGTAAAACCCTTTTAACAGAAAATATTGGACGGGCAACAATTGTTAACTATCAAACGATTCCATAAGTTTAACGGAAGATAAAAATATACTACGTTTAAGAAAATTAAAAAAATTAAAGGAATTGGTACATAATTTTAAATAGTATGCATTTAAATAAAGCCACCAGTGGCGTGTTTGCAAAAAACAACAAATATAATTGCATGAGATTCAATTTTTTTAAAAGCTTTTATTTAACATGCAATGTTTGTTTGTTTGTTGCAATCAAAATTTCGATTAGTTTTAATTAAGCTAGAGCTTTGAAATTTTGCACGCGTATAAGTCTGGTGACAATACACTTTTAACATTTTCATATGAGAAAAAATAAGATGGCGGACGACTTTACCGTTTGTGATCCGATTTGACTCAAAATCCATATCTGGGGGTTTTCAAGGTCGTGGATTATGAATTTTTAGTCAAAATTCAGAAATTCGTATAAATGCAATTTAGGGCATGTACGAAAGTTAAGGTATCTAGATTTTTTTGCATCAGCCACCCCCACTATCACCCCTAGTACCACCCCCACACTATTATGAAAAGGCGTAATAGAAATTTAAATGTGATTTGTGCTTTAGTGTGTATACAAGAACAATACGTCGAAAACATTATTTTTGGCGTTGTCTACCCCCTCTACCACCCCCATTGCCACCCTATTATTAAAGGGAGTAAAACATTAAATTGGGATTTAGTGTGTATATGAAAACCAAGGGCCTCTAAAAAATTTTTGGTATTAACCACCCCATCTACTACCTCTATTGCCACCCCCACCCTATTATTAAAGGGAATAAAATATTAAATTGGGGGTGGCTAATGCAAGTCGTTTTGGTTCTCGTATACACACTAAATCCCAATTTAATTTTTTATTCTCTTAAACAACAATAGGGTGGGGGTGGCAATGGGGATGGTAGAGGTGGTAGCTAACGCCAAGAAAATTTTTTTTAGACGTTTCGTTCTTGTATACACACTAAATCACATTTTAATTTTTTTTATCCCCTTCAATAATACAGTGGAGACGGCAATGGGGGTGGGTAAGTAATGCTAAAAAAATTTGTTTAGACGTTTCGTTTTTGTATACACACTAAAACACATTTTAATTTTTTTTACCCCCTTTAATAATAGGGTGAGGGTGGCAATGGGAGCAGTAGAGGGGGTGGCTAACGCAAAAAAATTTTTTTTAGACCTTTCTTTCTTATATACACACTAAATCACATTTTAATTTTTTTTACCCCCTTCAATAGTGAGTGGAGATGGCAATCGGGGTGGTAGAGAGGTAGCTAATGTCAAAAAATTTTTTTTTGACGTTTCGTTTTTTGTAGAGACTAAATCACATTTTAATTTTTTTTACCCCTTCAATAATAGGGTGGAGATGGCGATGGGGGTGGTAGAGGGGGTAGCTAATGCCAAAAAAAATGTTGAGACCTTAACTTTTCGTATATGCCCTAAATTGAAATTTTATGGAGTCTTACTTGCTTGTTTTGCCTATTTACCCTTACTTACCCCCGAACCCTTCAACGGAATTGGATCAAAATATAATCTAGTTCCAGATCTCGTTACAATACATAAGTGTACCAAATTTCAAGTCAATATCATAAACGGTTCCAGAGTAAACATGCGCACAAAAAAGTTACCGACAGACAGGAAATTTTTTTCGCCCAAATTTAAAATCTGGACGTTTCATGACATTTTAAGCCTATTTCAACAAAAAATATATATATATATTTGCGTTATATTTCCACTGGACATGGAAGTAATTATTCTGATATTTTATATTCTGAAGTTTATGTTAATCTATCAGGACCATATATATTTAACAATTTAACGGCATTTCGTAAATATATCTTATTTTCGTTGTCATTCATTTCACACGATACTTTTACGCCTTAATTTGATGATACAGGCTCATTTAAAATCAACATGCCTCTGACGTAGTTTCCTCGAACATCAAAACACTTAAACACTAACGGCCTGTTTATCAATGCAGGATTAACGCTATCTAGAACTCTAGAAGATGATATCCATTGCTTCGCTGAACATTTATCCTTTGGTTACGAGTTAACCATGCATTGATAAACCGGCTCTAAGTGAATACTCTAACGGACGTTCGCTTCGTCAATCATGTTGGCATCATCTGGATGATAAAAACTTTTATTTAAACGCTGCCATCGAACACTCTACTAGACACGCTACTCATGGATGATTAAAACTTAATTTCAACTATCATCAATATATATTAAAATCGTGTTGGTGCGTGCCCCTTGCGTTTTGCAATTTTGCTGGCGCATATTCTCCGGTTTGCGGCAGAGCCAGAGGTCGGGAGCGGGACGAGCGGAAGCGGGAGGACGAACTACGTCCCAAGTTCATATTGGCGACGAGTGCCTTTCGGGGTTGATATTTTTAATTAGCCTAATAATGTCGGCTATCTCTTTCCCTACACGCTTTTACGACCCTCAAAATCAATTTGCGTCGCTCCTTTTTGATGACGTAGGCGCCCGCTTATTTTGGTAAACGTCAAAAATTTCCGTTTTTGTTTCGTTCCTGGCGGCCTTATAAGTCGATTATGCCGGTGGGATTTACGATTTGCTTTCATTGCCATTCATGTACTTTCCATATCGACATCGTACGGCCGTCTGCGAGGTGTTTTTCGCCAGATATGACCGTTTAAAAATTGCGTGTTTGGTGGTTTTTCACGATTCTGGCGAAATACGCACATTTTCGGTTTTCCTTCAATAACTTCTAAACCGCTGGAAATTTCTTAAAAATAAAAACTCCCAAAGGACAAGGTTATTTAATGAGGAATCGTTTCCATTTTTCAGATATCACCTTCGACGAACCGTTTTCGAGCTAGAGCGTTTTGAAGGAAACGACGTCGGGTGGCCAAAATACGTAGCGTTTTCGTTAAAAGCCGAATATCTCGGCAAATAGGCCGTTTTCGGCGAAAATGTTCGTACCTAACGAAAATAAAGCTAAATAAATTATCTACCGCTATGCAGAGTTTCATTTCTCTACTATAAATATTAAGAAAGTTGTGGCCTTTAGAAAATGCTACTTTATAGTAAAACGGAATATTTTGTTGCCGTCAAATAATTCCTTCTGAATCTCATGATGTACGTGAAACATTTTGGAAAGGCGATGCGGTAGCCGGACGGTTATAGTCGACGCTTGAAAGCGGCAGGTCCCCGGTTCCATCCTCACCCACAGCAGCTTCTTTTTTTTTTTTGCCGTACATTTTATCTTAATTGAAAATTCATCTTTATTTCTGTCTTTTAAATTTTTAACCTTATTATGTATATAACAGATAGAATACCCTTATTTATTTTTAGAACTAATGATTAATTTAAGTAGGTTTGAATAAATTTTCCTACACAATATAATAGATAAAATATAATCAATCATAAAGAAAAAATAAAAAATATCATAAAATGTTAAGAAATGATAAATTAAAACAACAATAAATAAATCTAAAGCATATTGATTTCGGCTACCACCAGCCAACCTGTATCTATGAGGAACTACCTATTTTAGAACAGGATAATTAGTTTTTGTATGCACATTGTGCAGGTTTATAAAAACGTTAGCTCAGGGAAAAATCAATATAAATAGAATGAATTGTACTTATAAAACAATAAAAAAAGCTTTTAATTGGTAATTGGTTCCATCCTCACCCACAGCTCCTTTTTTTTGCCGTACATCTAAAATTTTGTCTGTATAATGATTTAAAAAATATTTTCAGTGATATACTGTTTTTTGGAAAGATTAGCTGTGATTGACTGATTTCATATCCATTCTATAGACTGTTCGGCAAACGGCAAATTTACGCAAGGGAGTAGAAAAAGATTTAAATAGATTTTCCTCATCTTTCATTACATTTTATCGATATTTCTTTCATGAATTCGTGCCTCGAACGAATGAAAAACTGAAAAATGAAATGCTGCAAAATGAAATAGGTACTGAAAAATGAAAAACTGAAAAATAAAAAACTGAAAAATGAAATCCTGAAAAATGAAATACTGAAAAATGAAATACTGAATATTGACTTTGATATTTATTTTGATAACGGTTTTGATATTGATTTTAATATTGACTTTGATACTGAATTTGATGTTGATTTTGATATTCTTTCATGTTCATTTCGACATCCTTTCATGTCGATTTTGATATTGATTTTAATTCTGATATTGATAATAATAATGATTAATATTGAGGCGCATTCAGGGACAATTCCTTAGAATTTTGAGGCTAATCCGAGGACCGATCCTAGAATTTTGAACATATCTCCGACTTTCATGCGTCCTCAACTGCGGGGATGCGACCGGAGGGAGCATCCCCGCGTGGCGCCGCAGGCGCCACTATGAGCGCGAAGCGCGAATGCCTCTGCAAGAGCTAGAAATGGCCGTAGGCCATTTCTAGTCAATATATATTAAAATCGTGTTGGTGCGTGCCCCTTGCGTTTTGCAATTTTGCTGGCGCATATTCTCCGGTTTGCGGCAGAGCCAGAGGTCGGGAGCGGGACGAGCGGAAGCGGGAGGACGAACTACGTCCCAAGTTCATATTGGCGACGAGTGCCTTTCGGGGTTGATATTTTTAATTAGCCTAATAATGTCGGCTATCTCTTTCCCTACACGCTTTTACGACCCTCAAAATCAATTTGCGTCGCTCCTTTTTGATGACGTAGGCGCCCGCTTATTTTGGTAAACGTAAAAAATTTCCGTTTTTGTTTCGTTCCTGGCGGCCTTATAATTCGATTATGCCGGTGGGATTTACGATTTGCTTTCATTGCCATTCACGTACTTTCCATATCGACATCGTACGGCCGTCTGCGAGGTGTTTTTCGCCAGATATGAGCGTTTAAAAATTGCGTGTTTGGTGGTTTTTCACGATTCTGGCGAAATACGCACATTTTCGGTTTTCCTTCAATAACTTCTAAACCGCTGGAAATTTCTTAAAAATAAAAACTCCCAAAGGACAAGATTATTTAATGAGGAATCGTTTCCATTTTTCAGATATCACCTTCGACGAACCGTTTTCGAGCTAGAGCGTTTTGAAGGAAACGACGTCGGGTGGCCAAAATACGTAGCGTTTTCGTTAAAAGCCGAATATCTCGGCAAATAGGCCGTTTTCGGCGAAAATGTTCGTACCTAACGAAAATAAAGCTAAATAAATTATCTACCGCTATGCAGAATTTCATTTCTCTACTATAAATATTAAGAAAGTTGTGGTCTTTAGAAAATGCTACTTTATAGTAAAACGGAATATTTTGTTGCCGTCAAATAATTCGTTCTGAATCTCATGATGTACGTGAAACATTTTGGAAAGGCGACGCGGTAGTCGGACGGTTATAGTCGACGCTTGGAAGCGGCAGGTCCGCGGTTCCATCCTCACCCACAGCAGCTTCTTTTTTTTTTTTTGCCGTACATTTTATCTTAATTGAAGATTCATCTTTATTTCTGTCTTTTAAATTTTTAACCTTATTATGTATATAACAGATAGAATACCCTTATTTATTTTTAGAACTAATGATTAATTTAAGTAGGTTTTAATAAATTTTCCTACACAATAAAATGATAAATTAAAACAACAATAAATAAATCTAAAGCATATTGATTTCGGCTACCACCAGCCAAGCTGAATCTATGAGGAACTACCTATTTTAGAACAGGATAATTAGTTTTTGTATGCACATTGTGCAGGTTTATAAAAACGTTAGCTCAGGGAAAAATCAATATAAATAGAATGAATTGTACTTATAAAACAATAAAAAAAGTTTTTAATTGGTAATTGGTTCCATCCTCACCCACAGCTCCTTTTTTTGCCGTACATCTAAAATTTTGTCTGTATAATGATTTAAAAAATATTTTCAGTGATATACTGTTTTTTGGGAAGATTAGCTGTGATTGACTGATTTCATATCCATTCTATAGACTGTTCGGCAAACGGCAAATTTACGCAAGGGAGTAGAAAAAAATTTAAATAGATTTTCCTCATCTTTCATTACATTTTATCGATCGATATTTCTTTCATGAATTCGTGCCTCGAACGATTCGGGGAATGTCGTTTCAATATTTTATAACGTATACGAACTTAAAATATATGTTCGGTTAATATTGAAAAATGAAAAACTGAAAAATGAAATGCTGCAAAATGAAATAGGTACTGAAAAATGAAAAACTGAAAAATAAAAAACTGAAAAATGAAATCCTGAAAAATGAAATACTGAATATTGACTTTGATATTGATTTTAATATTGACTTTGATACTGAATTTGATGTTGATTTTGATATTCTTTCATGTTCATTTCGACATCCTTTCATGTCGATTTTGATATTGATTTTAATTCTGATATTGATAATAATAATGATTAATATTGAGGCGCATTCAGGGACAATTCCTTAGAATTTTGAGGCTAATCCGAGGACCGATCCTAGAATTTTGAACATATCTCCGACTTTCATGCGTCCTCAACTGCGGGGATGCGACCGGAGGGAGCATCCCCGCGTGGCGCCGCAGGCGCCACTATGAGCGCGAAGCGCGAATGCCTCTGCAAGAGCTAGAAATGGCCGTAGGCCATTTCTAGTTATTAATTTTAAAAGTCAGTTTTGATCGAGTACGTAGGTTAGGTTAGGTCGAGTAGAACATGCTAGTGTTGCTATCGAATTAAAACTCAGTATTAGGCATCTCCAGATGATGCCGACGGTGGGCGAAACGTGCGTCAAGCAGAGTATTGCAGTGTAGTGTTTAAGTTTTAAGCATCTTCAGAAGATGCCAATGTACTGTGCGAAACCCGTATCAAGTAGAGTGTTCGAGTGTATTATTCAAATTAAAGCTCAGTTTCATCATTTCCAGTGATGGTGTAGAAACCCGCGTTGCGTAAAACATTCGAGTGTTGGTATCAAATTAAAGCTTTGTTCTAAACACCTCCAGATAATGGCAACTGCTCGAACGAAAAGCGAAAGCTCATTTTTAAGCATATTCAAATCAAAACTCGGTTTTAATCATCTCCAAATGATGCCAATGCGGTGCGTCTAGTAGAGTGTTACAGTGTAATGTTGAAAGCAGAGTTATAATTAACTCTGCTTTCATCGTCTCCAGGTGAAGTCATCATGGTAGACGAAACCCGCATTGAGTAAAACATTCAAGCGTTGTTACCAAATTAAAGTACAGTTTTAAGCAGATTATGTCTACATGGTTCGTGAAACGCGCGTCAAGTAGAGTGTTCAGGTATAGTTTTAAAATTAAAATTTATTTTTAATCATCTCTAGATGATGCCAAGATGGCGGGCGAAAAATGCGCATCGAGTAGAACGTTCGAGTATATTATTCAAATTAAAGTTCAGTTTTCTCCATCTCCAGATGATGCCAATACGGTGGGCGAAAGCGTGTCGAGTAGAGTATAGGAGTGAAATGTTCATACTAAAACTCAGATTTAAGCATCTCCAGATGATGTCAATATGATGGGCGAAACACACGCCGAGTAGAGTGTTCAAGTGTAATATTTAAATGACTTGGTGCTTGTGGAAATTACTTCACAGGCAACATCACATTTCAACTTTTCAACACCTAATTTTCCTTAATTTGAATTTACAATTGGGAAAGAATTTGTTAAAAAAATTCTTTAAATTAGGTACTTAATTATAATTCATTAATTATTTGAAATGTTTTATTCATCACATATAATACTCGGCAGATGCAAAAATTCTACAAAAAGTAGGCGTATCCCCTGCTTAAGCAATTTATTTCGAATGATATATTGCCACTGACATTCGAAATTTCATGCTATACAAAATTCCTTATCTGAAATTTTGTCCTATCTCACCGTTTTCGCGGCGTTTCAGCTAGAAGTTAAGCCACACGCAATGTTGCCAATTAGTCTTCAAGCTCTTCATTTTTATTTGAGTAGTGAGCTTTGTCAGCAACTCCGCATTTTCCGACCAAATATTTCAAGTTGATCGGTGTATTAAAAATACCGCATTGGATTTGTTTCGTTGTCTAACATCGCCACAGCACTGAAAACCGTATAGTAGGCCTTGGAAAAATCTGAATGCGACTGACAGGACGCTTCCAATTTCGTTTCGTTGTAGATCGAACGTTTTAAATTTTAATATTAAACAGTACAATCTGCTGCGTGTGATTTGTGATGTGAATTAAATTTTCACATACGTGAAATGACTTTTATCAGTTTTAATGTGAATTTGTAATCTATGTTGTGTTGTTCGTATCGGTTTGATTTTGATGGCCACTAAACGCAAGGTTAATTCGCTAAAGGTAATAATTATTGTCTCCATAATGACCTCTAATTATTGTTAACGTTTATTTATTAATCAATTGTATGTGCTTAGTAAACTCAGTTTATTCTAACGTTTCGTAAACGCTCGGCTTCTAGATTATTTATGTTGGGAGGATTGTCTTTAATAATAAATTGTTAATATTTGCATGAACATTATTATTTACTTGCAACTTGGAATTACATTTTTTTACTAGGTTAAAACGTCTCTCTGACCATTAAACCTGAAAAGAGGTATTGAAAATTATGCTATGTATAAGTTAAAATATGTTACAACAAAGCCCGATGAATAAAAAAATATATTAAAATGAAATCTGCGGTAGGATGCACCCAGTAGAACAGATCAGCCTCTGCACTGACAGTAGTGCGTTTATTTATTTGCCAGATTGTTCCCAAGCGGACAGGACCATGTAGAGGCAATAGGCGAAAGTCTGATTTTATTATATCATCATGAAGTTTTCCAATGTAACTGTGACTTTCTTTCAATTGATAAGGAATTAACATTTTGTCTGTTAACTCAACACGACCGTCTAAACAATCAGCATAAAACTTGGTAAAAAAAATGAAATTTTTTAGTAGTTATAGACATAGTTGTTTATAGAAACAATTTTGTACACAAAATATGTGCTTTTCCTAATTGGCCATAAACAATCTTGTTTATATAAATCAAATGCTTATCATGACCATGTAAATAAATCAATATAAAAGCTAGTGGAAAATTTGTCATTTTTTTGCCAGCTAGGTAGGTATAGTCCAAGTAAGGACTTCCTAAGAGGAAAAAAACTAAACGAAAACTTTACGGCATAATTATTATCGCTGCGGGCCATGGCGCTAAGTTGAAATAAATAGATCCCAGTAAATAAAAAATGCAAACAAAAACTTCACAACATAATTATATCGCTGCGGGCCATGGCGCCAAGCCTGCTATGAAACATTCCCGACGCACATTAAAAACCTATAAAGGTAAGAGAGTCAATTTGCGAACAGCACAAAAAAGAGTACCGGTATTTTAATGAGGTCGTAAAGTTTTTGTTGCGTTTTTTATGTCTCAGTTTATTCTTACTTGATCATTATATGTATAGCAGAGACAAACTAAGATATGTTCGGCAACTGTTCTAGATGGTTCTGTTTTTATCAGGAGATTCAAGTAAGTTAAAAATTAAGTTTTGTAGAATGAAATTGATCGGGAACTTATTTTTTTTTAACAATTCTTCTGCAAATTTTTGGTATTTTGTGAATTATTATTTTCGGAAACCGCGGACATGAATGTGACAATATTTTACCCCAATCGTATTCTCTTTTTTAAAAAATGAGCTGTTCAAACAATTAACTATTTTCCAGTATACAACTTTCCTCTTATTTGTGACGCCTGACATCAAACTTTATCATTTATTTTTACGCGACGCCTTCACACCTTATTGACGATATAGTTCTTTTGAAAACTTCATAGCTCTGACGTCGTTTCACAAATATCAAAACTCTTGACAGTACTCGTGAATGCTCTATTGGATGTGCATTCCGCCAACAATGTTGACATCATCTGGATATAATAGAAAGTTTTAAACTTGGACTAACTTTAACACCCTACTCGACGCGCGACTCAGAGATGATTAAAACTTTGATCACTTCCAGGTGACGTCAGCATGGTTGTTGAAACGCGCGTCGAGCACAGTATTCGGCAGTGGCGTTCAAATTAAAACTCAACTTTAATATCTTCAGAAGATGTCGGCATGATGGAAGAAATGTGCATCGAGTTGAGTGTTCGAGTGTATTCAAATAAACCTGAATTATCATCGTCCCCAGGTGATGTCAGCATTGTGGGCGAAACCCGCGTCGAGTATAACATTCGGGTGTTGCTATCAAATTAGAGGCCACTTTGTCACTTTTAAAATTGATATTTTGTAGAAGGCGTTTCTTTGAGGAAGGTGCATGGTAGGTGACCAGGGTTGTGTAACCGACCCCGGGGGTTGTTCTTGCCCTTCAAAGGGGTGGAAAATAAATTTATGAAAACACTTTGATAAACATTTTTTATACTATTTTTCAATTATTATAGATGAAAAAAAATTCCACCCCCTTGAAGGGTGGAAACAACCCCCGGGGAGTCGCATTCAGATTTTTGCACGGCCTACTAAATTTCCAGTACTGCAGTGTTATTAGACGAATAAACAAATATTAATACACCGATCGTCATAATGCATAAAATAATCTAATCTGCGACATAATTTTTTTTGTCGTTGATTCGTGTGGCAAAATGCATGGTTGCTGATAATGGTCCCTCTTCGAATAAAGATGAGCCTCAAGAGCAATTGGCAACATGTCGCATGGCTTAGCTTCCAGCACGAACGCTAAGAAAACGATGAGAGATCGGACAAAATTTCATGTGATTAATTTTGTAGAGCACCAAATTTGAAATATCAGTAGCTATACTAAAGTTAATTGTTTAGGCGGGGGACACCCCCACTTTTCGTACAATTTTTGCATCTGTCGGTTATGTGTAAATATGTATAAAATATTTCATTCAAGTAATTTAAAGAAAGTCCTGTTCAAATAATTTTAAGTGAAAATTAAGGTAAGTGAAATGCCGGAATCGCAGAGGAAGTCGAAATCTTTATGTGACGCTGCCCCTGACGTAATTTCCACAGATGCCGAGACACTTAAATACTACCTTTAACACTTTACTCGACGCGCGTTTCGCCCACCATGCTGGCATCGTCTGGAAATGCTTAAAACTGAACTTTAATTTGACATCCACACTTGAGTGTTGACTCGACGCGGATTTCGCCCACCTTGCTGACATCACCTGGAGATGATAAAACGGTGCTTTAATTTGATCAATACACCCAAACACTTATCAACTGGAAGTTTTTAAATTTGAGGTTTAATTTGAACGCTACATCTGTATACTTTATTCCCCAACCAAGTAGGCATAATCTGGAGCTGCTTAAAACTGAGCTTTAATTTGAATACTACACTCCGATACTCTACTTGACGCGCATTTCGCCATATTGCCACCATCTCGAGATGATTAAAACTGAGCTTTAATTTGGACAATATCTTTACTCGATATGCGTTTCGTCCACCATGTTGACATCATCTGGAGATGCTTAAAACTGAGCTTTAATTTGATAGGCGATACGCAAATGTTCTTCACGACGTGGATTTCGCCCACCATGCTTTAATCAGCAGAAACGTCTCTAAAAACTCTTATTATCTTTGGCAGACTATTTGCAGATCTGTTTCCCGTGTTAGGTTATAATGGAAACATATGGACCCCACAATTATTTCCACGTCCAGTGGTAGTATAGTAACGCATTTTTTTTATTGAAGTATACTTAAAATGTCATGAAACGCCGAGATTTTAAATTTGAGCGAAAAAAAATTCTCTCTGTCGGTCTGTAACTTTTTTGTGTGCACGTTTACTCTGGAACGGTTTATGATATTGACTTGAAATTTGGTACATTTATGTATGATAATCAGATCTGGAACTAAATTATATTTTGATGTAATTCCGTTGAAGGGTTCGGGGGTAACTAATCAAAGCAAGCAGGTAAGAGTCCATAAAATTGCAATTTGGGGTATGTACTTACGAGAAGTCAAGATCTCAAAATTTTTTTTGGCATATGCCACCCCCCATTATCCCCCACATTATTATGAAAGGGAGTAAAAAAAAATAAAATGTGATTTAGTGTATACAAGAACGAAACGTCTCAAAAAAATTTTTTGACGTTAGCCACCCCCTCTACCACTCCCACCCTATTATTAAAGTGAGTAAAATGTTACTTAGAGATTTAGTGTGTATATAAGACTTGGATACAAAATCTGGATGTGGAAGTAGTGATTCCTTGGTCAGCGGTATTTTATCTTGGATTTTTCAATTTGTTCAACTTTTCTACGTTGTCGATTTTTGTTCTCCCACGAATGCCTATTTTCTTCCTGGCAAAATTCTAATCGTTTCCCTCTTGATTTTCGTAGGTTCCTGTATCGGTAATAATTTCAAAGTCCTATAGTAACATTTTTAACGCCTTTTGAATTTTTGAATAACTATTTTCAAGTCCACGTTATCTAGAACAATTTTTTTTCTTAATCAAACATCTTAAAAGAACTATCATAATGAATCACAGAGTCATTTGAAAATACACAATTTTCTGCATTCTGTTCTTGGTTCAGCCAAAACCTATTTTTAGTACGTTAGAATTTGAAAATTTTATAGAGGGTGTTGGTAGCAGCTTAAAAATAAAAATCGCATCAGATAAACTGCCTTTTCTGTGCGATATATTGAAAAAAATCGCTGTCCAAAGAATCACTACTTCACATCCAGATTCTGTATCCAAGTCTTTTACACACTAAATTACAATGTAATATTTTACTCCGTTTAATAATAGGATGGGGTTGGTAGAGGGGGTGGCTAATGCCAAAATAAATTTTAAAGGCCCTTGGTTCTCGTACACACACTATATCCCTATTTAATTTTTTACTCCCTTCAATAATAGAGTGGAGGAGGTAGAGAGGGTAGCTAACGGCAAAAAAAATTTTCGAGGCGTTTCGTTCTTGTATATCACATTTTAATTTTTTTACTCCCTTTCATAATAGTGTGGGGGAGGCTGATGCCAAAAAAATTTTTGAATCCCTGACTTTTCATATATATGCCCTAAATTGCAATTTTTGCTTGCATTCCCTATTTACTCCCGAAACCTTCAACGGGATTAGATCAAAATATAATCTAGTTCCAGATCTCGTTATACTTAATACATGTGTGTACCAAATTTCAAGTCAATATCATAAACGGTTCCAAAGTAAACGTGCGCACAGAAAAAGGTACAGACAGACTGATAGAGAATTTTTTTTCGCTCAAATTTAAAATTTTAATAATATTTCATGACATTTAAAACCTATTCAACAAAAAAAATATTTTTTTGCATTACTATACTTCCACTGGACATGGAAATAATTGCTCAGCATTAAGAAATATGACGTTGTCTGTGCAAGTTTATTTCTTTTAAGACTTTTAGTCTCTCTCACATAGCGATAAGTATTCAAAAATGTGTTTTACTGGGAGCAGGCAGGACGGTTTTGGTATATATAGGTATGCTACTCTTATACTGCTTATTTCAAAAACAATTGAACATTTTCATTGTTGTTTATTTCTAAAATTTGCAGCCGATATGAGCATATTAAAGAAAATAGATATGTTCGTTAAATGAGAAATCTTGGCGCATATTAACATGTTTATTTATAACTGACCTAAGACAATATTACCTTTGAATTTTTTCACGCTAGCTCTTGATTTGTTCCACCAGACATGTACACATTAATTAGCCTTTAATAAATAAGTGTAACGAAGCTATTTTCATAACTACATAAGATAATGTGATAACTAAAGGTATATATTTGATGTGCAAAAACAGAGAGTGGATTAGTGTTGTGACTAGCGAACATGGAATTTTTGTCCTAATTGTTGTATTTGTGTTTCAGGTTATGCACAAAGATGAGGACGGTGCAGCCGGACTACATCGATCAAGATATCTCACAGCCTCCGACCATATTCCATTGGATGGTGAAATGTTTCTACAGGTGAGTGAAATGGAAAAATGTGCCAACGTTACAATTGAACGATTTTGCTTATGGCAACGGCAAATATACGATCACCTATTATAATGGAAAGTTAGACTCTAATTGAAATGGTTTTTAGAAAATAGAAAAACGCTAATTCTAAATAAACCTCTAACAGATAATACCAAAATTACGCCTTTAATATAAAAATTATTTACGTGGAACTTAAGAATCCAGTAGCCGCGGCGAGTGCCATCTGAGGTGAAGCAGAGCGCGAGAAACAAAAATCAAATATCGAATTAAAAATGTCTGTGTATTTGTGCAGACCGTCTTTTTAACAGGATAAGGTACTTCTTTTAGATTTAAATTTTGTATCAAATATGTAAAAGAGCATGGAGAGCATGCGTTTGGAACGCAAGTGTAAGGTTGCAAGGAAGTCAATGGAAGTCAGTTTGAACATCTAATAAAGTCTTTTTTGATATTGAATCGTTTACTAATCTAAACTTTTTAAAATAATGCGTAGCTCTCAAACTATTGACTTTAGTCGCCCACATTTATACATTTTTGTAATAAGTTCTTCGAGGGCGAGGGGAAACTAATGACTAAAAAGTATGGAATGTTCCATTTAAAATATGTAGGGGTGGGTGTGTAGGGTGGGGGTTTCCTATTCATAAGAAAGTGTGCCCCTACTATTTATTTTTGACCTGTTTTTGCGTTTTTTGCAAAAATCAATATACCTAAATATATTTTAGGGTGGATAGTTTTTATTGAAGTACACCGTATATTCACTGGTGCTTGCAGGAATTAAATGTCGCTTTTAGTTCTCCAGTAATCAATTTGGCGAGTTTTAGCTGACTAACTCCGTTATTATATACTTTTTGTGAAAGCACAACTTCGCGATAAATGGTAAATTTACCTTTTTCAAGTACGTTAATTAGGAAACGTATTATGATCGCTGTTATCTAATTAATTTTAGTACATTTAATCTCGAATGCCGGAAATAATTCTTTTATATTTTAAAATATGGTTCGAAACCGAATTAACGTAATACCATGACCTAACTACAAAAAGAAAGCTTAACACTCGACGACTCCACGAGACCGCCAGTTATTTTTATACGGGTTTTCGAAGGCGGTAATAGCGATGGTGATATTTTTTTTTAGTTGTTAGAAATCCTCAAATACCGAGCTTTTAGGAATCCTTAAAATGAACTGATTCCACTAAGCACTTACGATTTATTAACAAATAAAAATTAACAGTCATTACAGGTCGTGATAGAAAGACAATAATTAATACCTTGGATAAATTATAATGTGTTTAATGGTCATCCATAGTCCATTGAATGAGTCGGACGAAGTAGCAAATGTTTGCGATTCGGACTAGACAATGTCCTGCCCCCGTTTTCGAGGGTGCTGAATCGATTCCCGGGGACAAACCAATTTTTCCACTTCGGCAACCCCCTCAAATTTACCAAAAAACCACCCCCAAAGTGCCCTTTTCCGTGAACCCGTTTATTTTCCCTCGAGTAGAACGGAAGGTCCCTCGAGGGATTTGACCTCAGCCACCCCTACACCAGGCTTCCACCGCTCTAGGGGTTTGGAAAATTGATATTTTAAAGGATGTTTCTGTGGGGAAGGTAGCAGGTGACCAGGATTATGTAACTCACCACCGGGGGGGTTGTTTTCACCTTTCTAGGGTGTGAATTTTTTTTATTGACAAATAGTATAAAAAATATGTTTATGACAGTGGTTTTATATACGATATATTTAATAAGTGTTCACATTTTCTTGGATATTCCTTTTGAATGGTGAAAACAACCTCCGGGGATGGTTACACAACCCTGGTCACCTGCCACCTTCCTCACAGAAACACCTCCTGTAAAATATCAATTTTTTTTTCACAAAAAAAAAATATCAATTTTCCAACCTCCTAGGGGGGTAGAAGCCTGGTGTAGGGGTGGCTGAGGTCAAATCGCTCGAGGGACCTTCCGTTCTATTCGAGGGAATAACAGTTACTCGAAAAACTGGGGAAAATAAACGGGTTCACGAAAAAGGACACTTTGGGGGTGGTTATTTGCCAATTTGAGCGGGTTGTTGAAGTGGAATAATTGATTTGACCTCGGAAATCGATTCAGCACCCTCGAAAACGGGAGCAGGACATTGTCCGAATCGCAAATATTTGTCAATTTCATCATAAATGTCGACTCTTTAAATGGACTATCAAATCAGTACGAACAACACAGATTACAAATTCTCACTAAAACGTGGATAAAACTCACTTCATATATGTGATAATTTTAATTCATACCATAAACAACCCGCAATATATTGTTTAAATCTAAAACATTCGATCTAACAATGAAATCCAAAGTGTCGTGTTAGTCGCATTCAGATTTTTCCATGGCCTATTACGGTTTTCAGTACTGTGGTGCTGTTAGACGATGAACAAATCCAATGCGATATTTTTAATACACGATCAGCTTAGATTTGGTCGGAAAATGCGGGGTTGCTGACAATGCGCATTACTCAAATAGAAATGAAGAGCTTGGAGACTAATTGGCAACATTTCGTGTGGCTTAACTTTCAGCACAACGCCGCGGAAAGCGGAAACGCTTGAACGGTGACAGATATTATTTATAGTCCATTTAACGAGGTCTCGAACATCAAAAGTTTGTAGGATCTTTTGCAGTACATTTCCCCCTCCTGTTTTCGAGGGTGAGAAAAACGATGGTGATGGTTTCGAGTTCTGAAACCCTTGCGTACTACCCCTATCAAGGAAAAACCGCCCCAATTTTCAGCTTTTCGGTCTTGGGCTTGCGAGGGATTGAGGAATAATAATAAATTAATTAATTTGCATTAGAGTACCCTGGACCGACCCCCGGGGGTTGAACCCACCCTCGCCCGTAATAGCAATATCCCAAAAAATGAAAAAATACTAACTCGACAAGGTTTTTAATGGCTTTTTGAGGGCAGGAATCATGATGGATGTGCTATTTTTCACCCTAACCTCCCGCAACCACCCCAACGTATAAAACCACCCCCTCTTCCATGCTGTCGGTCCTAGGCATGCGGGAATTCGTCGGATCGGGGTTTTTATGAGAATATCAGGAAAGCTGACCATTATTAAACCGCAGTTGACCTAAGTAGTACATTATACACTAAGGGAGAGAAACAAGATCCTTGAGATCTTCCAGGGGGTTACTTCGGTAACTTGAGAGGCGGTTAAGAAAACATTTTTATTTCGTCCCTAGGGACTAAATGCTTTACTTCTGTCACAATTTTGATGCCATAGAAATCGGTTTCTACTCCCGGTCGTGGAAAAATATTATTTTTTTGATTGTAACCAAACAGCTGTTTGGGAATTGAAATTCAATCTTTTTTTGAGATTTTTTTATCCCTTCAGGATTACTGACAAGGTCAGGGTCACTTACACTGTACCTTTTTTATTTAGAAAATCTAAAATATTCTAGATTTAAAATATTCATATCTGCCATCTTGTTTTTTTCTTATACGAAAATGTTAAAGTGTATTGTCACTGGACTTATACACGTGCAAAATTTCAAAGCTCTAGCTTAATTAGAACTAATCAAAATTTTGATTGCAAGATTTGACCTAAACAAACTAACTAACTAACTAACAAACAAACATTGCAAGTTAAATAAAAGCTTTTAAAAAGGTTACAAATACGTTATTTTACTGGGTTATTATGACACATTGGAAACATTTAACTTAATTTTGTGGGCGACTTTCCAAAGTAGCAATGTAATCATCCTAATATCGGGAAATCAAAACATTTTCCGACCACATTTACTGTATTTGTGAAAATAAAATAAACTTAATTCAGTTCCAAAATTTTATCATTATTACTTTTCGATGTAAATATCGAGAGGTACTTAAAATGGGAACTGGGAACATCCATCGAATAGACATAATGCAATAGGACATAAGCTTATTACCTATCTAATCAAATACTATATCGTTTGTTGGATTGTTGGGTTAGATTTGCGAAACTCATTTAAATAATCAGATGGATGAATGAATCCTTGAACTTCCATATTAAATAATGGGCCATTTATTTAAACAGATGCAAGTGATTTTGTACCACAACAAGAGCGAGGAGGCGGCGCGGCGTTTACCGGAGACATGAAACAAAAAGTTCACAGGGCCATCATGCTTCACCCAAGGAAACAGCCTCAGCCCATGTTCCCAACTGCAAAAATGTGTTGTCAAGGTTAGTGTACTTTACAAATTTAAATATTTATATACTCGGCTAGGCTAAGTTTAGCAAGTGGCGGATTCGTCCGAAAATCATCTCATTGTTTTCTGGCAACGCTTCTGGTAACCATGCTTGTTGATGGTACGTCATACGTCGCATTATACGGTCTCGCATTTTTACACAAACAGAAGCGTCTTGAATATGTCACGTATTTAAGAATTTTGTCTTTCAAAAACCTCGTCATTCGAATTAAATGAGACAAAAAATAAGGTGCCACATTCTATGGTGATTTTGATGACATCTTTTACTTAGGTCCTTGTGCTCTCGCTTTGTCTTTCTGCAAGTACTAAAGTTTAAGTTTACTGTGAATAATTAGAGGCTATAAAGTATGATAGGTAGATTTGTAAATGTTGGTTTTTCTAATGGATAGTTTGCTGCTGTTATAATGTACGTATTTTTATTCATGTGGAATTGAAGGAATAATGAATAATGATAAATAATCTCAAGAAGAATTCATAGTTGAAAATAGTAAAAAGTGACATTGATGATGAGCAAAATACGTCCAGGTCCAGCAACAGCCGAGACAGGGAAAATCACTTTTACTCCACATAAAACATATTTTTTCTTCAAAAATCATTTAGAATTTAAATAAATAGTGATATTTTCCTTAAAATACTTTTAGTCTCTGAAGTGATGATGTATTTAGTTTACCTATAAATTTTATAGTATACTAGCTGACCCGGCAAACGTTGTTTTGCCATGTATATAATTTCTAGGAAACATTTTTTTAGTTCAATAAAAATAACTATCTACTATAAGTGTAAAAACAAATTTTGTTTTAAAAAAATATAAAAAAATTTAGGGGTGGACCACCCTTAACATTTAGGGGGATGAAAAATAGATGTTGTCCGATTCTCCACCCTAGCCGATATGCACGCTAAGATTCACGAAAATCGGTCGAGCCGAGTTCAATAACGTACACCGTGACACGAGAATTTTATATATTAGATTTTATGTTTTTAACGATTTTCTACACACGTTTATAATATACAGGGTATGCCAATAAAAACTCAGAGATGAAATATTTCGGAAACTACTGGAGACTAGAGATATTTGAGTTCTGTAGAAGCCCATTGCTAGCACATATAAATGGTTTTAGTTTTGAATACAAATAGTTTTTTAATACGTTAAGGGGTAGATGGCGCTGCGCTACAAAGAATTTTTTGAATGACAGGAACTTAGAAATGTTATCTCTATTTGTTATCAGTTGGTCTCCTAAATTAGACATTGTTGCATTTGGGTAACACACTTGGCATAATTTCCCCGGCTTGATCCACTCTAGCACCTTTTTGTGTAAAGCAACTTGGGAAAACGGGGTAAAAGGTTCTAGATTGGTTTTGTAACAATAGAATCCAAATTCGTCTACTCTGATCCATCTGACACTATCTCATCGACAAATTTTTATTATTGTTCACTTTCTATACAAATGAGGTTTGGCTGAAGGTGCTTCAAAGTTGTAAAAGAAATGTTCCACATTTAAACATAAACTATTTTTAATATTTGCGGATGTAATCACTTCCCGATATTGGTCTGGAATGAATAAGCTGTGTCCAACCACGGGAAATATATATAACAAAACATAAACATCACATATAGTAGACAAACCCAAAATTCAAAGCCCAGGGCGGTCCTGAATGGAGTTACACATTTGAAAAAAATGCAGACAACATCCATTAACCATCGGCATTACCAGAGTAAGGCAGAGCTTGACCAGAGCGAATTTACCACATTCACTGAGCTACGGTACAATGCAACTATTTAAAAAAAATATTTAGTATTAAACATTGGTAAAGATAAAGAACACAATCTGTTTTTATTTTGTCCTCCACATGAAGTTATTAAATGATCAATTTCAGGATTTTCTTCTTTGAGTAACTTGCAAAATCCGAGCAAACAACTTACTGCCTCTATTGGCAATATCATTCGTTCACGTAAAAAAAAATATGACTTGTGGTCTGACTGTTTGACGCAGTGGATACCAACGTTATACAACAACATTTGCGTGAAAGAAAAAGCTTTGTGTGGATAACTTCACAAATGGTATTGTCTGTTCTAAATACGTCACATAACATGTTTTCCTCTCAATGGTATTATTGGTATGGTATTTGTCTGTCTCTGACGATATTTCTCCGGCGTTTCATACAGTATCACATTTCAGGTGGTCAAAAGACAAATTGAACGTTGTCAAAAATTTGTCTATAGAAAGACACCTTAACCATGCTATGGGTAATTTCTACTGTAATTTTTGTTTCTACAATAGTACGATTGTCCTACAGGAAACTGATTAATGTGACTCATAATGTAGTGTCACGTAATGTAACATAACATTTCTTTAAAATATTACAAATTTGGAATTCACTATTTATTGGGAGTTAGATCAGAAGTGTTAAAAAATTGCGACATTACTTATCCGCTTATGTCTTCAATTGTTGAAATATCTGTGAACCAGAAATTACATTTGTTTATTTTCGAGGCTATAGTATCTATCTAGAATTTTTGGTCGACCAAACTCTGTGCAATAATACGCCAAGCTAGTGCAAAAATTATTGTTTAACAATTAAGAAGGAATGTTTTAACAAATATTGGCAAGAAGTATGATAGGTATAAAATGATATCCTTTTCTATTTTCAAAATGGTATTTTGAAAAAAAAATTAGAAAATGTCTAAATTAAAAAAGGAAAAATTAAATAGGTAGGTACCTATAAACTATAGAGTTAAATCAGAACTTCTTCTCAATAATTCAGGAGCTTATAACAGTGTCAAAATATTATTGATGCATGATATAATTTTTTAGTTATGGATTGAAAGTGGTTTAGATAGCAAATACATATTTTTAATCTGAACAGATTCCGTAACTTTATAGACACACTAACCGAGGGCCATATAGAACAAATATTTTATACAATTATAGCACAGCTTGGGACCCATCTACATGCCAATGTATTGTCATAATATTCTGAGAAGATATTAGATACTTAATTTTAGTCTAAATTGCACTATGTTACTGTTTTCCAGCATAATAAATTGAACAAGGTGTGCGGTAGTGCCATTAAAACCTTATATAGCAGTAGGCAACACAGAATACGTTACATGATTAATTATTCAAGTAGACGACAGAGGGTGTAGATTCGAGCCTGACTTTTATAGGGCCTCTACCTCAAACGTTTCTTCTCTGATATGAGCACTATCCAACGCCACTGGGCTCACCGTCACCGACACTCTCTGTAAACTATGTAGTTTTACCCGCCTTGCTCTACCCCAGTCTATGTTACAGGACATGGATATAAAGCAATCTTCAGGACGGTAGAAACCTGTATTGCCCACCATTTTGTTTTCTGTTGTCTATATTTAACCCTAGAGGCGATTAAGAGTATTGAATTAAAATATTTTTTCATATCAATAGCAAATTGTATATCTTCTGTAGTGTTTTACTGATGGCTCTTCTGACTTTAAATAGATAAGAATAAGATTTACAAAATATATGGAAAGCATTTATCTATAACTATTCAGTGTCATAAATTTTCGTACCTTTTCTATTTGGCATTTACAGAATAACCAATTAAATTAATATATTTGCAAAACAGTTTTTTGGGGGGAGTTCGGATTTTGTTTGCTTTAAATTGTAGCATTTTAAATATTTATAAATAGAAAAAAGTTTGAGTAAATATGTTTTAGGGTTCATCCCCAAATTTATTTATTTTTTTTAATTTCCTTGCTACCAAAATTAACTATAGTCAAAGAAGCGGGAAAATGTACCCACACCCTCAAATTGTTTATCATTAGATAACTTTTTAACAATACATTATTTAATCGGAAAAATGTACAAAAAGTTTTTCATCACTTTTTCATGTAATTCAGCCGTTGACTTGGTTTTTCGACGTTTATTATTTTACCGAAATTTCTTTATGTAAACATGGAAGTTTTCTTAGAATAGAAAAATTATTTAGAGAAAAGCTTTTTTGTTGTTCATTAATACTCCAAATACTATGGAAAGCAAAAAAACCAAAGTCCCCAAATATAATGCTAAAAAAACAGTAGGTATTTTACTTTGGTAAGTAAGTACCTGTCCTGGTATTTTTAAAGTATGTGTTATTTTTCTAAAATTGTATAAGAATGTAGATAAATCAAATATTTTGTTCGCAAAGGTCATCATATTTAATTCATATATTCACAATAAAGTCCGCTCTGAATGTGACAAAATTAGGGTCAATTTATAAAAGGAGTTTAGATATACCCTGCTCCATTTAAGGAGGGGGACCTCTTGTAAACTTGAAGGTTTTTTTTGCTTACTCTCAAAACTCACAGACACACTGATAAACGTGTTTTAATATCTTGTCACTATTCAAACATGAGGGCAGCATAAGCTATCGGTTATACATACATTTCTTTAAATTGATATGTGAATAATATATTAGGACAAATAATTCTGATGGCAAATTTTTAAAATATGTCATGGGGAATATATTTTTTTATAATTATTTTCATTTTGTGTTTTTCCTTTTTCCAGGGTCTTAAAATTCAAAGTGATCAGCCTCGATGTCGGAACTGGGGTATCATGTAAATCGAATAGATGTTGCAGAACTTGTGAATAATTTGCCACTTGTCTTCCCCAACCATCGTGGCTCGGATGGATATCTCGGTGACATAAATATATTAGGTAAGTCAAAAAATTCATAGCAAAGACCTTTTATCTCTATTGGTCTTGTGTCTTGAAATATCTTATTAAACACTAATTAAAGTAAACCGATGAAATAAATTCTAACTTATCCAAATAGACTCAAAATCCGAAGAACAAACAAATAAGTTGTGGTTGTTTGTAAAGTCAATTTCTCATTTACTTCAAATGAAACACCCTGTATATTTTTACGCAGTAATTATATGGAAAATTTAAAGGCAAATAATTTTTATATGAACATTATCATAGGAATTTATAGAGGTCTTTGAAATAATTAACGAAACTGAAAGATTTATAGGTAGAAAACAGCTTTTATTTAAACAAAATTATAATAAAATACCTTACACCGCCTACAAACCAGGTACATTAAATGTTAAAAAGGCTTTCCATCTTGTTCCAAACATAAATCTGTTCTTGCTCGAAAAGACCTTTCCACTTGCTTTAATGTTTGGGGTGAAATATTTTCAAATATGACACATTTTTTTCAATGGTCACTACAATGAAGCAATGTACTTGTAAAATATGTTATCTGAGTTATTAACGTGCCTCACGTAGGATGAAGCTTCAGCTCATTTTTATGAGACGTGAAAGTGTACCTAGACAATACACATTTCTGAATCTTGTGGGATTATATCAGAAAAATCGTATATAAAGAGCTACTAACAACTAAGATAAATATGTGGTATTTCGGGTTAAGTGTAAGAATAGCTAGATATACTAGCTAAACTTCGCCCTTTACTCAAGTTACTGTGTATGTTATACCTGTATCTTAGTGTAATAAAGACGTTTATTTATTTATTTATTTATTTTTTTTTTTTTTTTTTTTTTTTTTTTTGCGGTTTCCCGATACCGGACAGGACTTCCGTGGCCTCCGACACCACACGGAAATCGCGCCGGCGATTAAAATCACAGCCACTCCCCACACCTGTGGGGTCAGTGACTGTAAACACCCGAATCGTGTGCCCTAAGTAGACGAAGGGACCCCAGGATAACTGCTTTCTGCATTTGGCCTGCTAGCCATTCGGCAGATTTCTGACAGGCCGGTATGGTCTTCAATTGCGAGAGCAGCGTGGGCTTCATACCTCCGAGTACACCGATTATGAGGACGACCATCTTGACTGAGTAGCCTGGGTACAGCACTAGGAGCTCGTACCGGAGATCACGATATTTAGTCCGTTTTTCCTCCTCTTTCAAGGCGATGTTTGTTTCAGCGGGTGCCGAAAACTCGATGACGTACATCGCCTTGGTTTGGTGGTCGAGGAGTACTATGTCAGGCTTGTTGGCTTGAATTAGCCTGACGGTCGGGAACGAGTAGTTCCAGTATATCCTGCACCTCTCGTTCTCGACAACGGACTCAATATCTCCGGGGACGTAAGGCAGCACTGGTGTTTGGTCTACCCCGTACGAGTGCCGTAGATAGTAATAGAGCACTCGTAATGCCGCGTTATGGCGGTGGATATAGGCCGAAATCGCGTATACTGGGCATGCAGACAATAAATGCATGAGCGATTCCGGCGCCTGACGGCAGGTCCTGCAGCTGACATCAGGAACCCCTACACCCATCACACGGCTTCGGTAGACCAAGGTATTAATAACACCATCTTGGCAGGCCACAATGAATCCCTCGGTCTCCGACTTAAGCCCAGCTGACTTCAAAAAGGCAAATGTCAGCTTAGTCGATAAACCCAGTGTTTCTATGTTCTTATAGAAAACACCGTGCAGGGATTTATCGACATGCTGCCTAAGCAAATTTGCCTGCTCGGCAGTTTTAATCTGGGCTTTCAGACGATTTGGCGGAAGCTCAGTGACCGACTCTGGGTCGGCACCTCGCCGGCCTCCTCGCCTGATGTCGAATATAAGACCAAGTTCATCTGCGGCTCTTTTTGCTGCTTTGAATAATCCTGCTCCCACACCTGCATTTTCGTGATCCCTCACTAGATGCAGGAGCGGGTCAGAGCTCCTAAGGATATTGCATGCCATACTCAGTACTACCCGGCCATGCATACACTCCAGGCCCAAGAGTCCTCGGCCCCCCCGTTGACGTGGGAGGTAAACTCGAGGAACGGACGATTTAGGATGAATGCTACGGTGAATATTCATCATCTTGCGGGTATCTCTATCTAACTGGCGCAGCTCATCTACCGTCCACTTCACAACTCCAAAGGAGTAGAGAAGAACAGGAACGGCAAGCATATTCGTAGCAGACACCTTGTTCTTCCCCGAAAGCTCGGAAGACCAAATCTTTCGAAGTAGGTGTCTGTACTTGCCGCGGAGAGACCCCTTTATCTGTTTCACATCTTGGATGTGATGCTGTTGCACACCCAGATATGTATAGGTCTCTCCGGCATCCAGATGTCGTAGAATGCTTCCATCTGCTAGCTGCGCCTCTTCAGAGAATTCCCCGCACCGCCCTCTCTTGAGGTGGACGACTGCGCATTTATCCAACCCAAACTCCATACCAATGGCCCCCGTGTACTCTTCGACCACCCTAAGAGCGTTTTGAAGTTCGCGCTCTCCGGAGGCATACAGTTTGAGGTCATCCATATAGAACAGATGGGTGACCTTATGCCTCCGGTTGCTGGGTGGCCCACAATGGTATCCGGAAGTTTGGCGGAGCTCAACAGATAACGGCAACAGTGAGATGCAGAAGAGGAGAGGACTCAGAGAATCTCCCTGGAAAACTCCTCTCCTAAAAGCCACCAGATCTGTCGTAACCCGCTGCGCACCTGATGTTATGGTGAAGCGGGTTCTCCAGAGTGGCAGCAGTTGTCCTATGCATCTCACTAGTGGTGCTGCTACCGCAAGACATTGGAGCAAGTGTAAAAGTAGCTCATGGGATGTTGTGTCAAATGCCTTGCGGTAGTCTATCCAGGCCATCGACAGATTTCGTTTGCGTTGCACAGAATCCTGTGTGACACAACGATCTATCAGAAGGCTGTCCTTACAACCTGCCATGCCCTTCTTGGCACCACGTTGCTCGTAAATCTGCTGGAAGACCGGATCAACCTGCCGTAGTGTCCTAGCATTATTATTATTATTATTATTATAAATGTGTTTTGCAAATATTCCACCTGAAATGGTAAGGCAAATGGAAAGCAATAGCAAGAACAGATTTATGTTTAGAACTAGATGAAAAACGTTTTGAACATTTAATATAATAATTTATCGTAGTGGGTGTAAGTTGTTTTATTACGATTTTGTTTAAATAAAAGTTTTCTACTTTCCCATGTTTCCGTTTTGTTAATTATTTCATATCGCTACATCAAAATATACAGAGTGTTCCATTTCAAAAAATTGAAGAAAATCAATTTCAAATTCTCAAACTTTCAACATTAATTCAGGCATCCTGTATATTACGGATTTGAAACGATTACTGTTACAGTATTATACCACCTTCATTAGAAAAAAAAATATTTCGTTTTGTATTCAATTTCACATTCGATAAAATGGTAACCGTTTATAATGCTTTTTGTTTGTTTGATCATTCCGTATAGTTTTTTTTTTTTTTAATTAAAAGAAACTACACCCTGTATAATTGCCTCTATTTCTCATTTATTGCATTTATACAAATTTTTCACAAAAAGCTATTAAAGTACCTTTTCTAAATTTATATAAAGTTGGCACTATTTAGAGTAGTTATAAAAGTGGGAATAGTTTTTTTACAGTATATAAAAACACTTTACTTTGTCTCTATCACTAATTAGTGATATAAACAAGTGATAGATAGTGATAGAAACAAAGTAAAATGTTTTAACATATCGTCATGATTGACGTATCACAAAGGAAAATTGACCGTTCTATACTAATATATGTATGATTTGTGGCTGCAGTTTTTAATGATACACATAAGTTGTTCATATTTATTTGATTGAATTTTCTTATATGAGACGTCACATCATTTGCTTTATTGAATGGTAAATAAATTTAATAATAGCACATTCAGACAGTAATGTGAAAATTGTAGAACAAAATATTCAATGGTAATGAAGGTTTAATAAAGACTGTTATTTTTTCGTAAGTTTTGCACATTAACAATGCATTGTATAAACTGAAAAAAGGACAATGATTTAATTTGAAAAATTGTTGTATCCTGAAAATATGAAGTGGGCTTCTTTTTGTCACTCACATTGACTAGATATTAATCACACCTGCAACTCACGCGAACTAGTAGACAATGTCCCAAGAACTTTAATTAGTTGGCAAGTGGTGATGGTGGTGAAACAATCTGTTTAAGCACGTTCGAGTTTTAAAGATTATTTTAAAAGAAAATTCCGATTTTTGCAAATGAACTTTTTCTGAGGTTGGCTCCCTCCAAATGTGAATGAGTTTATCGAGTGAAGCAATCAATTAATTTCCTTAGGTCATTATTATTATTATGAGATACGTTTTAAAAAGTCACACACCATAAGAAAGTAGATAAATTGAATCAATATTCAACCACAATTCTTTCATATTGTGCCCTTACAGATTTTCTTAATTATTTATTCAAAAATATTCTATTTTTGGGAATACATGTATGGCTCTGAAAGTAGTAGAGCATAGTCAATAAACTTTTGTTTTTAAATAAAATTCATTGTTTTTTAGGTACAACGACAAATATAATTAGGTACGAACCGCTCCATTTAAGTAATGTATTAGAATGGGAGTTGATCTCAAAATCTCAGTATTCGCATAGGAATTTGAATCCTCGGAAGAGAATAGGATCGTCTTTGAAAGAGGGATTAAGCGACAGAGTGAGAGAGGTGAGATATTTGTGTACAGTCTTAGTCAACACTTCCTTGCAAATAAAAACTACAACAAAAACTTTGCGACCTCATTAAAACACCGTTACTCTCTGTACTATTCCGCCGGTAAGGTAAATTATATTACTCACTTAACTTTACTTTTTAATGAACATCAGTTCTTTGACGATACCATACCGACTGGTTCGCCGGCGTTAATAATGACCTCGTAAAATTTTTATTGCATTTTTTATTTGCAGGGAAGCGCTGTTTTAGATTATACATTTCTGTTCCTGCATTTTGTTAATGAGACATTTTTCAGGTAATGGAACTAATTAACCCGTTCTCCAAGCAAAGGGGAAGGGTTATAGATTTTAAAGAAATATTATACGGTTATTGGAGTCTGGATCCTGTTTGTGGCGTGGACCTAATTTTGTGTCTGTTGTTGGTTTACCTCAAATATAGGGGCCACAAGATGACTGTTCAAGTTAGAAGGCATGCCTACAGACGTTTACAGGTAAATAATTAGTATACAAGGCGGGGCAATAGCTCGAAATTAAAAAAAAAAAGGTACAGGGATAAATTACATAAAAGTTCTGTAACTGGAAATTATTTTCGAAAATATATGGTAAGCCAAGACAACACACACAGGACGAAGTGCCATTTTTAAAATGGAATCCTATAAATATTAGTACATTTTTAGAAGCCACTTTCTGTATTACTAATCTCCAAACCATTTATGGCTGACGACTTTTGTCATTTAGATCCAAATCGATCAAAATAGATGTCTGGGGGTTTTCGGGGTCGCGGAGTACGAATTTCTAGTCAAAAATTCAGTTCCAGTGGTTTTTTCTGTTGAAATAATGCAGATGCATTTTGAAAAATACACTACAGTTATCGTTATCGATTTTAAGAAAGAACTTTGTAAATAAGTTATGAGACATCTGTGATGTCGTTGTATGATTTTTCAATTTAGTACTTTTTCAGAACAAAAGATCATACCGCCATGCCGATATTCGGCAGAATGCAGAAGGTCATCATCCTCGGTTCATTGCATCTACTCGGGGCACACGATTCACGGACCCGGTAGTCACTCACGCCAAGGGCGTGGGGAGTGGTTATTGGTATTTATTACCAGCTTCCCTCTGTGAGGGTCGGAGCCACAGAGTAGGGTGACTTGTAAAAAAATTTAAGGAGTGAAAGCAGTCTAGAATGAGGTTTCTAAACATGTAGTGATGTTTCTAGCATTCGATATAAAAAAATGGCACTTGGCCCTATAATCGTCTTGGTTCATCCTGTATATTCGAAAATTATTTCCAGTTATAGACTTTTTTGTGTAATTCGCTCGTGTTTTTTTTTATTTCCAGCAATAGTCCGGGCGATAGTGTCAATATTATACTTCATTTCAACAGGACTTCTTTGTTTTTTAATGTTGGTTTTCGATCGAAATGTTAAAGTGATATGCTGATTTTGGGCTCGATTGAACAAAGGAAAACACAAACACTTAGATTAAAATGGATATATTGAACAAAATACAAATATGGTGTACAATGGTTGAAAACTTAACAAATACTGAGTCCAACGGAAAAGTAATGTGCGAACAGATAGGAGCGCTCATGCGCACAGTCGTAACGTACCTCGATGAATAACCGCGGCGCGAACTTCAAAAATAATGAATCACTAACACGAAAAACAACTAAAATAAGTATCAGCTGACACAACTGTGGAGATGAAGAGTGTGGGAGGCTGTGCATTTGGTAAAATAATTTTGTTTTTTACGCCATAGTATTGTCAGCTGATACCTTTTAATTGTTTTTTATATCGTAAACTATCAATATATATTAAAATCGTGTTGGTGCGTGCCCCTTGCGTTTTGCAATTTTGCTGGCGCATATTCTCCGGTTTGCGGCAGAGCCCGAGGTCGGGAGCGGGACGAGCGGAAGCGGGAGGACGAACTACGTCCCAAGTTCGTATTGGCGACGAGTGCCTTTCGGGGTTGATATTTTTAATTAGGCTAATAATGTCGGCTATCTCTTTCCCTACACGCTTTTACGACCCTCAAAATGAATTTGCGTCGCTCCTTTTTGATGACGTAGGCGCCCGCTTATTTTGGTAAACGTAAAAAATTTCCGTTTTTGTTTCGTTCCTGGCGGCCTTATAATTCGATTATGCCGGTGGGATTTACGATTTGCTTTCATTGCCATTCATGTACTTTCCATATCGACATCGTACGGCCGTCTGCGAGGTGTTTTTCGCCAGATATGAGCGTTTAAAAATTGCGTGTTTGGTGGTTTTTCACGATTCTGGCGAAATACGCACATTTTCGGTTTTCCTTCAATAACTTCTAAACCGCCGGAAATTTCTTAAAAATAAAAACTCCCAAAGGACAAGATTATTTAATGAGGAATCGTTTCCATTTTTCAGATATCACCTTCGACGAACCGTTTTCGAGCTAGAGCGTTTTGAAGGAAACGACGTCGGGTGGCCAAAATACGTAGCGTTTTCGTTAAAAGCCGAATATCTCGGCAAATAGGCCGTTTTCGGCGAAAATGTTCGTACCTAACGAAAATAAAGCTAAATAAATTATCTACCGCTATGCAGAGTTTCATTTCTCTACTATAAATATTAAGAAAGTTGTGGCCTTTAGAAAATGCTACTTTATAGTAAAACGGAATATTTTGTTGCCGTCAAATAATTCCTTCTGAATCTCATGATGTACGTGAAACATTTTGTAAAGGCGACGCGGTAGCCGGACGGTAATAGTCGACGTGTTCCAAGCGGCAGGTCCCCGGTTCCTTCCTCACCCACAGCAGCTCTTTTTTTTTTTTTGCCGTACATTTTATCTTAATTGAAAATTCATCTTTATTTCTGTCTTTTAAATTTTTAACCTTATTATGTATATAACAGATAGAATACCCTTATTTATTTTTAGAACTAATGATTAATTTAAGTAGGTTTGAATAAATTTTCCTACACAATAAAATGATAAATTAAAACAACAATAAATAAATCTAAAGCATATTGATTTCGGCTACCACCAGCCAACCTGTATCTATGAGGAACTACCTATTTTAGAACAGGATAATTAGTTTTTGTATGCACATTGTGCAGGTTTATAAAAACGTTAGCTCAGGGAAAAATCAATATAAATAGAATGAATTGTACTTATAAAACAATAAAAAAAGCTTTTAATTGGTAATTGGTTCCATCCTCACCCACAGCTCCTTTTTTTTTGCCGTACATCTAAAATTTTGTCTGTATAATGATTTAAAAAATATTTTCAGTGATATACTGTTTTTTGGGAAGATTAGCTGTGATTGACTGATTTCATATCCATTCTATAGACTGTTTGGCAAACGGCAAATTTACGCAAGGGAGTAGAAAAAAATTTAAATAGATTTTCCTCATCTTTCATTACATTTTATCGATATTTCTTTCATGAATTCGTGCCTCGAACGATTCGGGGAATGTCGTTTCAATATTTTATAACGTATACGAACTTAAAATATATGTTCGGTTAATATTGAAAAATGAAAAACTGAAAAATGAAATGCTGCAAAATGAAATAGGTACTGAAAAATGAAAAACTGAAAAATAAAAAACTGAAAAATGAAATCCTGAAAAATGAAATGCTGAAAAATGAAATACTGAATATTGACTTTGATATTGATTTTAATATTGACTTTGATACTGAATTTGATGTTGATTTTGATATTCTTTCATGTTCATTTCGACATCCTTTCATGTCGATTTTGATATTGATTTTAATTCTGATATTGATAATAATAATGATTAATATTGAGGCGCATTCAGGGACAATTCCTTAGAATTTTGAGGCTAATCCGAGGACCGATCCTAGAATTTTGAACATATCTCCGACTTTCATGCGTTCTCAACTGCGGGGATGCGACCGGAGGGAGCATCCCCGCGTGGCGCCGCAGGCGCCACTATGAGCGCGAAGCGCGAATGCCTCTGCAAGAGCTAGAAATGGCCTTAGGCCATTTCTAGTCATATAAATAAATTTCAGCTTTGTCGAAATAACGGATTTTCACGTGTTTTTCATACATATTGACCAGGGTAATTGACAATATTCGCTCCTTACCTTATGCAGCTGACACTGTTTTTTTTTAAATTTATATTGCATAAATAAACTATTTCTAGTTTTGTAGCTTTGTTGGATTGACGCAAAAAACAAAATTATTTTACCAAATGCGCAGCCTCCCACGTTCCTCATCTCCACAGCCGCGTCAGCTGACACTAATTTTAGTTGTTTTTCGAATAAAAACTAACATTAAAAAAATAAAGAAGTCGTGTTGAAATGATGCATAAAATATATGTGCTACCTCCCGGACGATCATAGAACTCAAGTTATGGAAATCAGATGCACTATTGCCCCACCCTGCATTTCTGTTGAATTCATTTATTTTTTGTTTGAAATGAAAAGCTCCTGTTATATTTAACATAAGTTAGACAAATAATAAGCTTTCGGATAAAAATATGTGAAAGAAGTATTAACTCTTACTTACCCCAATGTATGTTTGTTTACTTTCCGTTGTGTACTCTCTGTAACCTATGCAGCCTTAAGGGCGTATATATCATAATTTTTTTTCAATTTTTTTTTATTTCTTCAAGTTATCATTGTCTTTACAGCTACAGCGTCCCTGTATGCTTTTTGCCTTATAATGTTTTCAGATTTTTTGGCGTGGTGCGTCATGATGTAAAAAATTAAAATTTGATTTTGAGATGTTTCTTTCTAGCACTGTACCTGTTAATCTTTATTTTATTGATGGGTATATTATAATTTATAACACGTTCATACACTAAACGGTACATAAATGGATAATCAGTAACTTTCCCTTACACTTCAGTATAAGTACGTCGTACATATAAAGGGGTTCATCGTTTCAATGAAATAGTATAGACAACTGCTAAACCATAAAAGAGAGATGGTCGGTTAAAGGCCCGCAGCAAATACACGTAAAAACGGTTTCGGTGAAATTCCCTAAAAGTTTTTTGAATTGTAGATCTAGCCCTACTAATTAAATTGCCCATTAGCAAAACCCACCTTCCAGGAATACTTTCGGATTTATGGTCATCCAGAGTTTTATCTTTATCTTACATGGCTGCAGCCTTAAAATATTTTATAGGTCGAATCAAGAATAATAAAAAAAATTTATAATGGGGTATAAACTTTTTTTTAACTAAATATTGCTTTAATACCTACACTCCTACAGAACCTGCAGAGTGTACAAGAAAATATTTTTATTTAAAAAATTGTCAGCAAATATTACTGATGATGCTGTTTACATCTTGTATGTTGATCAAGTAGGTTATGTCTAAAACAATTTAAATCTAGTTGACAGTTATTTGTTGTCAGTGCGTAAAAAGACGCTAACCTACCTATGTTTGTTGCTGTATTTTAAGTTTATTTGTTGATTTTGTTATCTCGAAGTACCTTATGCGAATAATAAAATTAACTTTCTTAATATATTTAATTTTAAGTTTGAGTCACGGCCCTTCCTGCAAACCGGAGGCACTGTTATACTTGTCATACTGTGAACTTTATAAATAGAATGTCAAGAATTGATGGAGATAATAATGCTGCCAAAAAAGAAATTGTCACGACTAGGCGTGAGACATTTGGAAGACCACTACTTCTTATTAACAAACAAACAAGAATCTGTTTTAATTGTAACACATCTCAATGTTTCCTGAAATAACTGTTATAGAAAATGATCCCACCTGTTTAAGACTTAATGTATTAACTCAAACATCAAGTCATGATTGTGCTATATGTGACGCTCTTGAAAATCTACAAAGACTAACTATTCAATGTAGAGTTAACGTGTTTGTCATCAAAAACATAATATATTGCGGAAAGTGTCAGAGTTTGTCATCAACATCTAGATGAAAATGGTATGTTGATCCGGCAGCTAATGGCTGGACTGCCATTTGTTAATAGGCCATATGTTATTAAGGTGCCACAATTGCTAGCATTTCTACAGGAATTAAGAACCATAAACAATACAGAAAAGTGGAAATGCCACGACATTAATAGTGTTACAGATGAAGAATTGAAATATATGTGTCCCATATCCAAACATCAGTTTCGTGAGCTTTATGATTATTATGAACCAGTCCCAAGAGAAGGTGGACATGATTACGTTTCAAAGAAAGATCTTCTTGTATTTTTTTGCAAATTAAAACAAGGCCTATCAGATAATTTTTGAAAGTGACATTTGATTATTCTAGTAGACAGTCAACTAGTTATGTAATGGCAAAAGTAAGAACATCACTGATGCAGAGGTTTGTATCTGAAAATGTTGGGCTACAATCCATAACTCGCAGCACGTCACTGATTTTGCAAATCAACTGTACAATAACGAACCTGATGAAAAAAAAGCAATTGCTTACATTGACGATACCTACTGTTAAATAGGGAAAAGTAATAATTTTCAAGCTTTGCGTCAATCATACTGCATGCGTAAAGGTCGTCATTTAATAAAACCTGGCCTAATTGTTGCTCCAAATGTTATATATTGGCCGTACTTGGACCATATTTCTCTGCTTCTCGGAATAATGATTCGTCAATGCTGAGAAATGAAATGAAGCGAAACAGAAATGGGATCAGAAACTGGTTTTTAGAAAATGACATTTTTGTTGTTGATAGGGGCTACAGAGATACAGTACCATTGCTGGAAGAACTGGGCATAAACTGAAATTAGCTCCCTCCTACATACAAGACATGACACAATAGGAAGTAATTGATTTACAAATAGATCTGACACTGGAGCAACGCTCTAATTATTAGACTTAGACACCGAAATGCTACTAAGTACCAGTTATGGATACAGTATAGTAATATAGGCGATCCTATCACTGGATATTATTGTACTTGCAAATCTGGTGCAAGAAATATTGGCACATGTAGCTAGCTAGCGTTTTGTGGTTCTTCGGTTACTCAAGAGATGAGCCGAATGTGAAATATCCGTCAACCATGCTGTTGTAGATTGTAGATTGTTTTATGGGGTCGTTTGGCTTCGAACAGCCTTACTTCACTTCGACCTAAAAGATCTTCTGTGATTTACCCTACATCTAGTTGTTGCCCAGGATTCCAAGACTTTTTACAAAGCTTGTGATTTTCCTGGGGGCTAATTTCCCTATGTCTTCAGGCGGTAATTCCGCCTGTTCTAGGAATTTTAGCCTAGTGCGGACTAACACCTTGCATTCACAAAGTATATGTTCCCCAGTTTCAGTTGCAGTATTGCAATATGTGCATTTGTTGTCTACTGCCTTGCCCATATTCTTGAGATGATATCTCAAGGGGCAGTGGCCAGTTAGAAGGCCTGTGATTAGCCTTAATTCGGACTTTTCAAGTCCGAGAAGCCTTGTGGCATTCTTTGTCGAATAAGTTATAAACTTTTTCGATTGTCTTTGGCTACCATGCTGTTACAATCTATCCAAGTTGCGAGTGATAGGTAGAGATAACAACATTGAGTAAAAATCAATATTATTACTGTTAGCCGTTACAAGTTTTTCGTTTGTTACAATTTAGAATTTTTTAAATAAAAATATTTTCTGGTACACCCTGTAGGTTCTGTAGGTATTAAAGCAATATTTAGTAAAAAAAGTTTTTACCCCATTATTAACAAATTTTATTATTCTTGATTCGACCTATAAAATATTTTTTAGAAAATATTGCAAGGCTGCAGCCATGTAAGATCTAAAACTTTGGATGACCATAAATCCGAAAGTAATTCTTGTAGGTGAGTTTTGCTAATGGGCAATTTAATTAGTAGGACTAGATCTACAATTCACAAAAATTTTAGGGAATTTCACCGAAACCATTTTTAAGTGTATTTGCTGCGGGGTCCTTTGAGAAAATGTATATTTTAAAGCTCACTGATGTGCCATTATCAGGTTTTAAAGATTTTCAGTAATTTCAGAAATATATCAAGAGAAGGATGAAAGTTTTTACTATTAACTTGCAAGTGATAGGTTTTAGAAAAAGTTCTTTAAATAAAATTGAAAGGTGGTTGCCTATTTAAAGTCTCAAATTTCACAATGTTTATGGACTCAATTAGTGTTACGTCACATATTAGGCAACCCAACATACTACTGTCATACCATTAATAGCGCAAAATTAATGCACTGGAACTTGACTCTTAATGCTCTAGTTAATGTAGACCATTATCAAGAGGGTTAAAACATAGCTTAGATTTTCATTTTATTTCTGCCTCACAGAAAATATTTAAGACCTTCCAGTAACTAATTGACGTTCAGAAAGTATGTAAAAGTAAAGTAAAATACATTGGAAGAAAGTAACTTTTAATAAAATAAATTGATATTACCTATGAATTATAGTATCCTCCAATGGACTCAATTAGCTGTGATGTCACAACTTATGCAACCAGACATACTACTGTCATAGAAATTTTGATCCCGTCGAGTGACATTGGAATTTGAGCCTTATTACCTTATTCATAAAGACTATAAATTATAATGCTAAAACATTGCTTTACATTTTATTGAATTTCTTGGTTGAAACAAATATATAAGAACTTCCGGTGCCAATCTTATACACAGAAGATATGTTAAAATATATGTATTTATATAAGATTTAATAAACTTTTAATTTTATTTTAATAATGCCAAATATAAAACAGCAACAGTTTCCTCCAATGGGAATGAAGAATGTGAAAATTTAAATTACGTGGCAGAATGCAATACAATTGCAGCTAATTTCAATACTATTGTTTGAATTATTTACATTTACGGTTCATAACCTAATCTGTCTTACTGTAATCAAATCTTATATTCATTTTAAATTGTTTGAACTATGGGTTTATGTTTTGTTCCCGAATGTGAGCAAACTAATAGTAGTGAATGTAAAATGTTTAATTCTCCAAAGGATACCAAGTTAAAAGAAAAGTGGAAGCTACTTATGAGGTAGGTTAGGGTTATTTATATTTTACTTTATTATAGAGCTTTCTGACAGTAAAATGTTGATTTATAGTTAAGAATACAGCAGTACAAGTTATTAAAATTTATGAAGCAATTTTCTTTTTGTAATATTATTCCGGTGCCTATTTTCATACAAAAGAATTACATTAATTTTACTATTTACATCAATTCTATACAATATTTGTTATAAACTGTGTACCTAGTTAACTTTATTTGTTCTATTTTCAGAAGAGGCGATAGGAAATCTAATAAGTTTTCATTGGCACCAGCGATATTTAAAAGGAATGTTGGAAAAATGTTTACATATTCACCTCCAGAAAGACGAATTCGCCTATACCTACCTCAACTTTATACATTTTGTCTTCATACTTGCTTGAACCATCACGTATAGTATGCAGCTCATTATCATACTGCATTTTTTTAACATCCTGAAGATACAGAATTTTCTCCTTTTCGAATGATATTAGTTTCTTTGTATATTGCGCTCATACTTAACTTGTTTTTTTTTTTTTTAGAAATTTCTTAGGCGTACTTACATATACCAAAATACTTATTTATAAAATATTAAATTAGAAATTCAAAAGTTTTGAGACATATCTGTTAGCTGTACGAGAGGTTATAAACTGACAGAGCAAAAAATGTAAAACTAACTTGAAGTTAGCAGCAATGACGTTTTTGTGTTCTCAATTCCTATTGCAGGATACTATAATTCATATGTAATATCAATTTACTTTATTAAAAGTTAATTTCTTCTAATGTATTTTACTTTACTTTTACTTTCACATACTTTGTGAACATCAATTAGTTACTGAAAGGTCTTAAATATTTTCTGTGAGCTAGAAATAAAATGAAATTCTAAGCTATGTTTTAACCCTCTTGATAATACTCTTTAACTAGAGCATTAAGAATCAAGTTCCAGTGCATTAATTTTGCGCTATTAACAGTATGACAGTAGTATGTTAGGTTGCCTAATATGTGACGTAACACTAATTGAGTCCATAGGAATTGAAAATAAAAAACGTCATTGCTGCTAACTTCAAGTTAGTTTTACATTTTGCTCTGTCAGTTTATAACCTCGTACAGCTAACAGATATGTCTCAAAACTTTTGAATTTCTAATCTAATATTTTATAAATAAGTATTTTAAGTACACCTAAGAAATTTCTAAAAAAAAACAGTTGTAAATCTGAGTATGTCTACGAAAATTATTTGGGTTGTTAAAATGAATTGTTTTGAGTTATCGGAGACTACAAATTTTTAAAGTAAGATGGGCGCCAGCAGCCTCGATAGTGATGTTTCGTAGTTCTAAGAGTGGACAAGCTCTCAGGGTCGATTTTGGAGTTTTGTAATGAGGTTTAACGATTTTGCTATGATGTAGGTACTGCTACTTCCCCTTGGATGGCTGTGATGTGAGTTAGAATACACTTATGCCGCTTTTGGCGATAAGGTACCCAACTGGTGCTTTTTATTTAGGCGCTTTTGCCTGTCGATGCGTAGAAATAAAAGTCAATGGTCCAATTAAAACGTAACATGAAGCAGAACTCTGTCGCTGTTCGTTGCACAATTTGTTTAATGGTTGTTTATCCCTAACTTTACTAGCTAAACTTTGTATTCATATCGGTTTTAAAATTTCGCGTCACGATTGTAGATAAAGAATGGCCTTTCTCCTCAACGCTGGCAGGGTGTAGCTACAGAGGTGCACTACGATGCCGTACCGGTCTCGGTTCGTCAGGATTATGAAGTTCTGGAAGATTGCTTGAAGTTCGCTCTGGTAGGTAGATGTAGTCGCGTTGACTGTTCGCACTCGAATGATGCTGCTGCAAACCTCGCCTCGATACTGTAGACTTTGGGACGGACGGGGCTCTGGACGTTAGGTCGGCTGGCGTTCTGAACGTCGCTCGCCGAATGAGCCTCTGGGACCGTTGGCTGCGTCACGTCGGTACCGCCCAGTCATGCTGAGGCGGACGGGATCCTAAACGTTGATATAGTCTTGATGCTGTAATTGCGTAGTACTTATTTCGCGCTGAGATATTGATGCATGAAACAAATGACTTTTCTGATTAATTTTAACTAGCCTTTTTTGGCTTCGACAACAAGTGCAATATTTCACTTCTACAAACAAACTAAAATCATTCGAAAAGAAGAAAATTCTCTAGCTTCAGGATGTTAAAAAAATGCAGTATGATAATGAGCTGCATACAATACGCGGTTCAAGCAAGTATGAAGACAAAATGTATAAAGTTGAGGTAGGTATAGGCGAATTCGTCTTCCACTCCATTTAAATATCGCTGGTAAATTACTTTTTCTGTTACCATCTTCAAAGTGCCAATGAAAACTTATTAGATTTCCTATCGCCTCTTCTGAAATAGAACAAATAAAATTAACTAGGTACACAGTTTATAATAAATATTGTATAGAATTGATGTAAATACTAAAATTAACGTAATTTTTTGTATGAAAATCGGCACCGGAATAATATTACAAAAAAAAAATTGTTTCATAAATTTTAATAACTTGTACTGCTGTCTCTTAACTGTAAATCCACATTTTTACTGTTAGAGAACTCTATAATAAAGTAAAATATAAATAATCCTAAGTAGCTTCCACTTTTCTTTTAACTTGGCATCCTTTGGAAAATGAAACATTTTACATTCACTATTATTAGTATGATCACATTCAGGAACAAAACATAAACCCATAATTCAAACAATTTAAAATGAATATAAAATTTGATTACAGAAAGAAAGATTTAGGTTATGAACCATAAATGTGTATAATTCAAACAATAGTATTGAAATTAGCTGCAATTGCAGTACATTCTGCCACGTAATTTAAATTATCACATTCTTCATTCCAATTAGAGGAAACTGTTGCTGTTTTATATTGGGCATTATTAAAATAAAATTAAAGGTTTATTAAATCTTATATAAATACATATATTTTAACATATATATATATATATATATATATATATATATATATATATATATATATATATGTTTCAACCGAGCAGGCCCACGCCGTACATAAGGGCAAAGTCGTGTGGTGGACGACGGCGCCGAAGCGCCGAAAAGCCTCAAAACTGAAAAGTAAAAAAAAGATATAGCAACAAAAATTTGTAATGATAAAAAAAACCAGTAAAGAATTGCTAGCTATTACATTGTTTTTTATTTGTTTATTTTTTTATTTTTACTCATTGAGACGAGGGAATCGAATTACTTCTCGAAAATAATATATTTTCCAAATGAGAGTACGCAATAATAGCATTTATTCGATCGAATACGTAACATGATACCATGAATTGTGTAAACTCAAACAAATCTGATTTTATTCATGTTTGAGCTTGAAATTTGGCTTGCAACGAGCGAAACTTTTATATTTTGTTTATTTGAATCTAAAATACAAAAATTTTGAGTTGTAATACTGTTAGAATATATTCCTGTTTTTTATAAGTTTATAATTATGTTATGTACCTCAATGAAAAAATACTTGTATGGCTTGTACTTGTAAAATATAAAAATGAAAATACTTTTTAAAATTATTTTTCAATAGTGGATAATAATACCTAACTTAACCCGTATCTGTACTCACATATGAACGTAATACAAATTTGGGACGTTATTTTAAATTTGCACAAGGGCGCCAAAAGTGCTAGGCGCGGGCCTGCAACCGAGAAATTCAATAAAATGTAAAGCAATGTTTTAGCATCATAATTTATAGTCTTTATGAATAAGGTAATAAGGCTCAAATGCCAATGTCATTCGACGGGATCAAAATTTCTATGACAGTAGTATGTCTGGTTACATAAGTTGTTGACATCACAGCAAATTGAGTCCATTCGGTTTTAGTCTTTGAATCTGCTGTCTTTTAGGAGAAATCGAAAATAAATATTATTATTTTTCAGGAATATTCGTGAAGGAAGTAAATTTTTATGAATTTCCCACTGCATCCTAGAACCTAGAGATATGCCAATTTCATACTTTCTCTGAGCGGGCGGTACAACATTTTTAAGAGATTCTTAAGGATGTACGAGTATGTGTGTCTGAGAGAAGCGGAACCCAAATATCTCCGGAGGATTTTCAGGAGAGCGTGAACTTGCTTGAAAGTCTTAAAGGCAAATATCGTCTCAACGATATTCAAATAATATATTCCAACGAGATGTTCAGAGGAATAGCTCTCCAGTTGGGCGTGAATTCTTTATCAGAAGATGATTTAATGTTGTTTATCGATGTCAATATGATCTTCGACAAAAAGGGCTTGAAGAGAATTCGCAGGAACACCATGAAAAATGAGATGATATATTTTTCCATAGTCTACAGCTTGTACAGTCCCGGTCTCATGAATAAGTTTTATGTCGGCTCTGACTACTCGAATTTCGGCAGCGACATCGTTGATGGAGAGAATGGTTTCTGGTGATAGTTTGGCTTTGGAATCGTCAGCCTCTACAAGAGCGACTACTTGAAATTGGGCGGGTTTGATTTGATGATCTCCAGTTGGAGATACGAGGACGTCACCTTCTATGATAACGCGCTCAAGTCAGGCCTGGCGATAATGAGAAGTGTTGTTCCTGGCCTGTTCCACGTGTTTCATTCGGTGAATTGTGACGCTGGCTTGGATATTGAACAGAAAGGTATGTACAAGCAATACAAGTATCTTTTTAGGTAGCAGTGGTTATAGATTGGATATGAATTTGTCTGTGATTACACATTATTAATTATGCACTTTCTTACTGTCTACGTATTGATGTAATTTATCAAAGACTTTCAAAGAAGTCAGTGTAGATAACATCTACCTGACCTCTCTGATCTAAGACTTCACTAATATATTGAGTTTTTATAACCAAATTTGTAACTGTTGAACAACCTGAGAGAAACCCGTATTGCTCTGGTAATAGACAATTATTAAAGTGGGCATATAATAATTTCGAGTAACTTACTAAAATTGCAAATTATAGTAATTGGTCTGTAATGAGGGTGTAAACTTTAGATAATTTCCATAAGTCTGGAAATACAGAATTCTCTAAGATCGCATTATATATAATAGATAGCGAGTATGCAAGAAGAATGGCACAATCTCGAATTAAAAATGCAGGAATGTTATCCGGTGTTATTGTCATATTTGCTTTTAACTGACTAATAGCGTTTTTTACATCATCCAAGGTAACTTTTGTTAAATGCAAGATATTATTTGGAGTAATGCCATCGAGTTTACACGGGGTAGAGTTAACTTTGGTATCTGAAAAAGATTCAGAAAAGAAGTCGGCAAATACTGAAACAATTTCAGTGGAATTATCGAGATTTGTATCGTTATATTTCATATTAGACGGACATATATTGCACATGAAAGCTCCTATACCCGGATTTCCTATTTTTGGCTGTCTAACAATCCCTCCATAGGCTCCTCGCTGTCCAAATTCTCCATTCTGTCTTATCTAGTGCAGTAATTTGCCAATTATCTTGCATATTGATACCTTCTAGTGTTTCATATAATTGATTTTTGTATCTTTTTTATTGGGCATCCCGTTTCCTACTACCATGCACCACTTCCATAAATAGGATGCATTTAGGCAAACGGTTCTCCATCCTATGTACTACATACCCTGCCCATCGCATTGTATATGTGTATAATTATTTTATGTTTGTCAGGCAGAAGGACCGCAATCAGTAAGCCCGGTGAATCAATTTCAAGTAAAAAAGTAGGCACTCATTTATTGTTTTTTATGAAAAAAAAAATATATACATATATTTCTTGGAATATGTGCTAATGTTAAAACTGCAGTTTACAGTTACAGTTTATATGTTGCAAAAAACGCGAGATAAATTTGAGATACATAAAAAAAAAAGAAAAATTGAACTTGAAGAGTAAAAAAATTCCTGGGCAAGGCTTCTTCCAAGCTGTGTTGGTAAAAATCAGATCAGCATACTTCGTGGTAGCAAAATGGATGCTAGACTATTTTACCAGTACTAAAGATGATGGACTGTCGGCATTACCAGCAATTACAAATTCAGCAATAAATTATTATGATTAGGTACCGTGTTCCCAAAAGACTAGGATTGCTTTAAATTCAAATTTAGATATGAGGTTGACCATGAAGTTGAGAGTCTGCAATGCCCTATCCTATACCTATCCAAAACCTATAAAATGGTTAGTTTCAAAATTTGGCACTTATTCTCTCTGAAATTTTTATGCTACTATAATGATTTTAAGCAATATCTAACAACATCCAATGATTATATAACTAATTTACTGACCTAGATGTTCTTGGGTTTCTCTTAGGATGATGTCTGTTCTCTTCAAGTATTACAGTAAAGAGAACTAGCTTTTATCAATGGAAACTTTTTTCTAAAATCACCATATGAGAAAAGTACCAAATTTGGAACTTCCCAAATCTTGTATTTGAATAATTTTTCCTGGGATTACTTACTTTGGATGGATTTCACATATTTCGTCAAAAGTTCACAGATTTCTTTGTTAGTTTTAAAAAAAATTGCAAGTAAGGGATTCTTTTTTTTTTATTTTTTTTTGCAATGCCATATCTAAAAACACATCTCTATGCAAAATCCTGTTAGTTTTGGAGTAAAAAAAAAATATAAATACAATCACAATATTTTTGGCCGGGGGCTCCTCCCCTGACCTGACTTCTGGCCGGGAACTGGGGCCCGGAGCACCCGAGAAATCGGCGCATAGGCGCCGTACTAAAAAAATATGCAATTGTACTAAATCTGTTCTGGCTGCACTGCCCTCTATGAACTATACTATCAACCAAGGTTGAGTAATTTGTGTTGCCTATACTTGACGTTGATCGCGCCGCTAGAACAGTTGCCCTGGAGCCCTGCCGCATACATATTTATTCTTTATTTAAAAAATCGGGTTACAATGTTCTCACGATTAACGACGATATCTACTGATATGAAGGGAAATATGCAGTAGTTAGACCACTGGTTAAGCTCTATTTTTTTTTTAATCTTGGAGTAATCACTTCCATGAACAGGAGTCGCTTAAATCAATAATATTCCACGTTGAAATAATTTGAATATGGGGAGTTGCTACTTTACTACTCAATGAAATCGATGAATTGCAGTAAATAAACAATCAAAATTATGTCATGGCTTTTGTTTACCGTTGCTCTAAAATAACTTTTTCAATGTTAATCATTTCAATTGTTTATGGGCCTCTGTATTTTGTTGTGATCATTTTGAAATGTTTAATGCAGTAGATTCTTGTTCTAACAGCATATATTTTAGCTAAAAAATGACGCTGCAAACTGGCACTGTTTTAAAACAATGGGACAAAAAATAATCTTAAGATCTGGAGTTGTACCACATAAAAATTTAACCCGTTTTCATAAACCAACGGAATCTTAATCACAATCGGATGAGCACGCTCTCTTCGTATGTGCATTGAACTCGACTCTCGTGGGCAATAGACACCGCACGAATTGTTCATACTATTGTTTATTACGAATCACTGTCTGGTATAATTGTAGGACTTCTAATCATGTTTTCACAGAATTTCATTTTGCGTGTTTTATTGTCAATTCATGTGCGACAAATGTGATTAACGTACGCAAATAAATATTTAATAATAGAGCAGGCAAATAGCTATTTACCCACCTAAAAATCAAGCAAAAAAATTGGACTTGTCCCGCATGAGTGATAAAAAGTATTTGGTATCATGTATACCAAATGGATTATTATATGGCATGGCAAAATAATAAGTGTGCTAAGAGTATATATCGAACGATTAATTCGCTGATTACGTGAATTTAACATGTTAAAACAAACTGTACACACTCAACACATTTCTGACAATTATGGGTTGCATAACTTTATATGTTAATAATGATTATATTTACAAATAGATTAGTTGTTATGTTAATATGAAGATTGGCAGTAAGAGAACATGAAGCAAGGTTCTTGTAAATCATTTGTTTTAATAGTTCAATAAAATTGTATCAAATAGTTCTTTATTATATTACTATTATTATACCTCAGTTTAAAATCTTGAGAAATGATGAACTGTAAATTTGGTTTTTTATATTACAGTATTTGGAAACCTAACAAATAGTATTGTTATGTGCTGCCCTCTAACAGAGAGGAAGTTGTAATTACTCCCTGGCCAGAAGGGTGGCGCCATCTGTGGGCCAACTGGCGAACCACCATTTAGTAGTGCCTAAGAAAATTCTAGAGAATTCCAGTATATTTGTGGAAAGTTCTACAAGTTCTACAATGATATTCTGGACATTCCAAGTGGGTATATAAAGAGGTGAAGCCAGCAGATGGGGGAAGAGTACAGTACAGTTTAGTGAAGGATAAACAGTTCAGTTTAGCATCCAGTACAGTTCTGGGTAATCTGTGGTTCTGGTTACAGAAACAGTTTGTAGAAGAAGAGTTCAGTTGAGTGAAGTATGCAGTTTAATGAAGTAAACAGACAAGAGAGTTTTTAGGTTAGACAAGAGTTGACAAGTTTAAGAAGAAAAGTAAAGTGCTAAGTGTTTTAAAAGTAGTGAAATTATATTAGATTAAGTTATTATTAGTTGTGTGATTTTTAAGTATTTGCTAGTGTAATTTTAGTGATTAAATAAATCAGTGGTTTGTGAAAATTCTTGTTGCAAGTTATTTGGAATCCACGGAGTGTTTACTGCAAATTTGTAAGCACGTAACAATTGGTGTCAGAAGCGGGATTGCAACAGAATTTTTGAAGAATTCGACAAAGTTCCATAGTGTTCTATTTGGAAACCACTGGAGATAGTGAAGTGAGTCGAACTGGAAAGTGATATCGATATTGGACAAGACTTATTTGTGCTAGTGCGAGGATTTTGTGGACATATTTGACGTATACCAGATATAGACTTTAAATAAGACTTGTTAGTGTTGTTTGTTAGTTTTTGAATGGAAACAAGAAGCATGGCCGCTGAAAAACAAATGCAAGACATGTTCGCCGCATTTAGAAAAATGATGCTAGAGGAAAAAGAAGAACAAGAGAAACGACGTCAAGAAGAAAAGGAAGAGCAAGAGAAACGACGCCAAGAAGAAAAGGAAGAGCAAGAGAAACGACGCCAAGAAGAAAAAGAAGAACAAGAGAGACGTCAAGAAGAATTGAGAAAAATTATACAGGTGCAACAAGATGCTATCCTGTCAGCCACTAATGAGGTCAAGGAAAAAGTAGATAAAGTTGAACAAAAAGTGACTGGCGTGGAAGGAAAAGTGACCGCAGTCGAAGAAGAAGTAGGTGATGTCAAAGGAAAAGTAAATAAGGTTGAAGAGGAAGTAACTGAAGTCAAAGGAAAAGTTACTGGTGTCGAAGGGGAAGTTAGTGGAGTTAAAGGGAAAGTTACTGATATGGAAGAAAAATTTCGTGCAGTTGAAGGAGAGGTAGAGCGACTTAAGCGACTGTTAAGAGAACAAGGAGGTCAGCTGGTATTATCATCATCAGGTCCTCGATTACAACCGCCTTCCTTTGATGGTCAAACTTCTTGGTCAACCTATAAAAGACAATTTGAGGCAGCGGCATACGCAAACAATTGGAGTAACGAAGACAAAGCTATGGCATTGGTGCTAGCATTAAGGGGCCAAGCCTCAGAGTTGCTTCAGAGTATCCCAGTGACGCAGCAACGGGATTTTAAAGTTTTGGAAGCTGCACTAGATCTAAGATATGGCGACCAACACCTCGCCCAAGTATACAGGACTCAGCTCAAATCACGCACACAAAAGACTGGGGAAAGTTTACAAGATTTTGAAGCAGCTGTTGAGCGACTGACATACCTGGCTTACCCGGATGCACCCAAAGAATTCCAGGAACAATTAATAGTTGATACTTTCATCGATGGCATAAGAGATGAGGAGATCAGGCGAGTCCTTAGATTAACTCGAGCTAAGACTGGTAGCGAAGCCTTGATCCATGCCCTCGAAGTTGAGACCGCTTATGAAGAGACTCTACATCCGAGAGTACGAGCCATGAAAGTAGAAGAAGAGAACCATTTAGAAAAGTCAAATATGGAATCTTTGGTGGCTGACCTGCGCAAAATGATAAGCCAGTTGATGAACAAACCAGATGCTCCAAGGAAGCAGGAAAGAGAACAGAGCGATGGACAGCCAAGAAAGGTGATTCGGTGTTATCAGTGCAGCAAACCAGGACATATGATGCGGCAGTGTCGAGAATGGAATCCTGGGGAAGTAAACACTGCAAAGAAAGAGGAAGTTCGCTCTGATAAGATGAGATTGATTGTTATGTTAACAGACATACAGAAAATGGTCGCACAATTACTAAACGAATTAAGTTCGCGACCGGAGCTGAAACAGGAACCGCAACCGCCGAAACAGGAGCCGAAGCAGCAGCGAAGTGCTGGAGGTCCGACAAAAGTAATCCGCTGTTATAATTGCGGCAAATTGGGGCATGTCAAGAGGTACTGTCGCCAGAGGAGCCCTAAGGAAGTGAATGCCGAGAATGTAAAAACGCAGCAGGATATAGCAGAAGTGAAGGCAGTTAAGATAGAGGTTCCGAAGGACTGGTCAAAGAAAGTTCTAAGAGAGGAACAACTGAACGACGATGAAATTGGACCAATGTTGAAGGCGAAAGAAAAAGGAATCCGCCCGGAATGGAAGGACGTTTCCAGTAAAAGTGTTGGACTGAAGGCTTTATGGGCGCAATGGGATTCACTTAGGGTTATAGATGGCCTATTACGGAGAGCATGGGAGAGCCCAGATGGGAAAGAAGTTACCATGCGGTTGCTGATACCCAGGTGCCGAGTACCAAAAGTACTTCGGGAAGTGCACGAGGGAATATCCAGAGAGCACTTTAGCAGAAATAAGACTTTGGCTAGAGTACGGGAGCGATTTTACTGGGTAAATAGCTGTCAGGATGTGGAGGCTTGGTGTCGCAGTTGCAAGGTTTGTGCGAATGTGGCTGCCAAGAGGTCACCTACAGGGAGTGGTGATCGAATGAAGGCTAGATATGACCGCAATGCCAGTTCAGCAGGATTCAAGGTGGGGGACTCGGTTTGGCTGTATAACCCACAGCGGAGTGAAGAAGGATTCTCGAAGCCTCGCTCACCTTGGGAAGGACCGTATTCTGTCATCACTCGGATCAACGACGTTGTTTATAGGATTCAACGTAGAAAGAAGTCCAAGATGAAGATCGTGCACCTGGACAGGTTGGCAAAGTATACTGGGGTATCTGAAGTGCCTGACCGGGACGTTCAGGCTTAAGGAGGGGGCAGTGTTATGTGCTGCCCTCTAACAGAGAGGAGAGTTGTAATTACTCCCTGGCCAGAAGGGTGGCGCCATCTGTGGGCCAACTGGCGAACCACCATTTAGTAGTGCCTAAGAAAATTCTAGAGAATTCCAGTATATTTGTGGAAAGTTCTACAATGATATTCTGGACATTCCAAGTGGGTATATAAAGAGGTGAAGCCAGCAGATGGGGGAAGAGTACAGTACAGTTTAGTGAAGGATAAACAGTTCAGTTTAGCATCCAGTACAGTTCTGGGTAATCTGTGGTTCTGGTTACAGAAACAGTTTGTAGAAGAAGAGTTCAGTTGAGTGAAGTATGCAGTTTAATGAAGTAAACAGACAAGAGAGTTTTTAGGTTAGACAAGAGTTGACAAGTTTAAGAAGAAAAGTAAAGTGCTAAGTGTTTTAAAAGTAGTGAAATTATATTAGATTAAGTTATTATTAGTTGTGTGATTTTTAAGTATTTGCTAGTGTAATTTTAGTGATTAAATAAATCAGTGGTTTGTGAAAATTCTTGTTGCAAGTTATTTGGAATCCACGGAGTGTTTACTGCAAATTTGTAAGCACGTAACAGTATAAATGTAACTATTAGATATATTTCGTATATTAACAATAAATTGTAGACATACTGACATACTTAACTGAATGAAATAATCAAATAAACAATTACAAATTAACTAATTAACTTCGGGAAAATTGCTTTTCTCCAAAATTTAGTGGCTTGCGTCATTATTTCTATGCAGAAAGTTTCATTGCGACAAATTTCATGTATAGAAATCTCCATGTCGTTTTCAAAATTTGAGCAGGCTACACAAAACAAACGTTTACATTTATTAGTTAAAAACATTCACAACTGTATTGTGCAAATGGTTTCTTCATAATATTGCCATCTCTAATGTAAACTAATATAAATCTTCACTGTTCTATCTTCCGAAGGATAAATTTGAGATAGTTCTTCTTTAAAAAGAGTCACATAATATAGTATTTAGTCACTATTTGATGCCTTCTGTTAATCCCCACGTTTACAGAATTGGTGATGTGTATTTACTTATCAAATTTCATTTATTTTAGGTGTAAGGTGTTCAATGAAGGCTCCCTTAAAATCACCCCTGCAAACACAAACACATCAGGTTTATTTTAATAAGACACCTCATAAGAGCAAACTACGAGGAAGAATAAGAAACTACCGCAATTTAAAAAAAATAATTGTGTATTCTATACATGTATATTTTTGTGTTCACTAATTTTAAATTTTTTTATTGTGTCTATGATAGCATTATAATTGTAATTTTTGACTTTTTGGTAATAAAGGTTTGTATTTTATGCTTTTGTTTTATTAACAAGCTTTTTACAACATTGTAGTACACGATACTGTCATGGGTTCTAGTCAGTTGCCCAGCGTTAGTCAAGCCTATATCAGTCGCAAGCCGTTCTTTTGAACTCTCTTAAAGCAAACAAGCCTTTCACTGAATTTAAATAAAACAAAAGATCTAATAGGGATACAAAACAACAATAGAAAAGAGCCATTAAGGACACAAGTAAAAGATCCCCTCGGGACAACAAATATAAAGTAGAAAAGATCCATTAAAGACACAAAAAAACTAACAAAAGATCCATTGGGATATACGAAAAAAATTATAACATTCAAAAGGCTGAGCGTTGTGAGGCGGGAACCTGATATAATTTATTAGAAAAGATCCCATAGGGACAAAACCACAAAAAAAAGTTGACGTCGTGAACCCATGGCCGTCGTATTGTCGCTCCCAGGCCCACGGTGCTCCAACCACACCATGAGACTCACGACAAGGCGCTCCCAGAGGCCCGCAACTTGCTCAGAGTGCCCCAGAATTCCATATGGTAGGCAGTAGATTTTTTAAATACTTCGTCAGCTTCAATGGGGAGTCCAGCGGTCCTGAGTGGCTGAATTTCGACATCGTGCACCTAAAAAAGGCCCAAAGATGACAATATAATAAATATTTCTACTCCTAATGTAACTATACAATCTGTAATAATCTAGAAACGGCCGTGACTAGACTGATACTCCTGGTAGAATTGTTGAATTCGTAATTTTTAAAATCGAAACAGACTGCGTTTAGTAGTAATTCACTTAATACCTCCTCGCATTTCAACGATCCTGTTGCTCCTGGTAGAATTTTAAATCGAGCAAAACTATTTCTCTTCCCTCAGATCTTTAAAATCGAACTAGACTGCATTTAGTAACAGGGGAGCATGAAACAAAAGAGGTGTAATTTCAGTGCGCCTAATAATTCATTAAATACCTCCTCGCATTTCTGCTATCCTAATGCTCCTGGTAGAATTGTAGAATTCTTAATTCGAGCAAGTGTTTCTCGTTTCACAGATTTTTAAAATCGAAACAGACTGCGTTTAGTAATAATTCATTAAAGACCTCCTCGCATTTCTGTGATCCTGATACTCCTGGTAGAATTCCCGTATTAAAATCGAGCAAAAGTGCGTTTCGTTCCACAGATCTTTGAAATCGAAGTATACTGCGTTTAGTAGCAAGAGCGCATGAAACCGAAGAGGTATATTTTCAGTGCTCCTAATAATTCATTAAATACCTCTTCGCATTTCTGTGGTCCTGATACTCCTGGTAGAATTCCCGTCTTAAAATCGAGCAAAAGTGCGTTTCGTTCCACAGATCTTTAAAATCGAAGTATACTGCGTTTAGTAGCAAGAGCGCATGAAACCGAAGAGGTATATTTTCAGTGCTCCTAATAATTCATTAAATACCTCTTCGCATTTCTGTGATCCTGATACTCCTGGTAGAATTCCCGTCTTAAAATCGAGCAAAAGTGCGTTTCGTTCCACAGATCTTTGAAATCGAAGTATACTGCGTTTAGTAGCAAGAGCGCATGAAACCGAAGAGGTATATTTTCAGTGCTCCTAATAATTCATTAAATACCTCTTCGCATTTCTGTGGTCCTGATACTCCTGGTAGAATTCCCGTCTTAAAATCGAAAAAAATTGTGTTTCGTTCTACAGATCTTTAAAATGGAAGTAGACTGCATTTGGTAGCAGGAGCGCATGAAACCGAAGAGGTATATTTTCAGTGCAACTAATAATTCATTAATTACCTCCTCGCATTTCTGTGATCCTGATACTCCTGGTAGAATCAACCAAGAATTTGACAGATGAAATTTGACAGATGAAATTTGATATTTGACAGTTGAAATTTGACAGATGAAATTTAAAATTTGACAGTTGAAATTTGACAGATGAAATTTGACAGTTGAAATTTGACAGATGAAATTTGACAGATGAAATTTGACAGTTGAAATTTGACAGATGAAATTTGACAGATGAAATTTGACAGATGAAATTTGACATTTGAAATTTGACAGATGAAATTTGACAGATGAAATTTGACAGTCGAAATTTGAAATTTGACAGTTGAAATTTGACAGTTGAAATTTGACAGATGAAATTTGACAGTTGAAATTTGACAGTTGAAATTTGACAGATGAAATTTGACAGTTGAAATTTGACAGATGAAATTTGACAGATGAAATTTGACAGTCGAAATTTGACAGTCGAAATTTGACAGTCGAAATTTGACAGTTGAAATTTGACAGATGAAATTTGACAGATGAAATTTGACAGTTGAAATTTGACAGTCGAAATTTGACAGTCGAAATTTGACAGTCGAAATTTGACAGATGAAATTTGACAGTTGAAATTTGACAGATGAAATTTGACAGATGAAATTTGACAGTTGAAATTTGACAGTTGCAATTTGACAGATGAAATTTGAAATTTGACAGTCGAAATTTGACAGTCGAAATTTGACAGATGAAATTTGACAGTTGAAATTTGACAGATGAAATTTGAAATTTGACAGTCGAAATTTGAAATTTGACAGTTGAAATTTGACAGTTGAAATTTGACAGATGAAATTTGACAGTTGAAATTTGACAGTTGAAATTTGACAGTTGAAATTTGACAGATGAAATTTGATATTTGACAGTTGAAATTTGACAGTTGAAATTTGACAGATGAAATTTGACAGTGGAAATTTGACAGATGAAATTTGACAGTTGAAATTTGACCGTAATTTGACAGTCGAAATTTGACAGTTGAAATTTGACAGTTGAAATTTGACAGATGAAATTTGACAGATGAAATTTGAAATTTGACAGTTGAAATTTGACAGTCGAAATTTGACAGTTGAAATTTGACAGATGAAATTTGATATTTGACAGTTGAAATTTGACATTTGAAATTTGACAGTCGAAATTTGAAATTTGACAGTCGAAATTTGACAGTTGAAATTTGACAGTTGAAATTTGACAGATGAAATTTGACAGTTGAAATTTGACAGATGAAATTTGACAGATGAAATTTGGCAGATGAAATTTGACAGTTGAAATTTGACAGTTGAAATTTGACAGTTGAAATTTGACAGTTGAAATTTGACAGATGAAATTTGACAGTTGAAATTTGACAGTTGAAATTTGACAGTTGAAATTTGACAGTCGAAATTTGACAGTCGAAATTTGACAGTCGAAATTTGACAGTCGAAATTTGACAGTCGAAATTTGACAGATGAAATTTGACAGTTGAAATTTGACAGATGAAATTTGACAGATGAAATTTGACAGTTGCAATTTGACAGATGAAATTTGAAATTTGACAGTCGAAATTTGAAATTTGACAGTCGAAATTTGACAGATGAAATTTGACAGTTGAAATTTGACAGATGAAATTTGAAATTTGACAGTCGAAATTTGAAATTTGACAGTTGAAATTTGACAGTTGAAATTTGACAGATGAAATTTGACAGTTGAAATTTGACAGTTGAAATTTGACAGTTGAAATTTGACAGATGAAATTTGACAGATGAAATTTGACAGTCGAAATTTGACAGTCGAAATTTGACAGTCGAAATTTGACAGTCGAAATTTGACAGATGAAATTTGACAGTTGAAATTTGACAGATGAAATTTGACAGATGAAATTTGACAGTTGAAATTTGACAGTTGCAATTTGACAGATGAAATTTGAAATTTGACAGTCGAAATTTGAAATTTGACAGTCGAAATTTGACAGTCGAAATTTGACAGATGAAATTTGACAGTTGAAATTTGACAGATGAAATTTGAAATTTGACAGTCGAAATTTGAAATTTGACAGTTGAAATTTGACAGTTGAAATTTGACAGATGAAATTTGACAGTTGAAATTTGACAGTTGAAATTTGACAGATGAAATTTGATATTTGACAGTTGAAATTTGACAGTTGAAATTTGACAGATGAAATTTGACAGTGGAAATTTGACAGTTGAAATTTGACCGTAATTTGACAGTCGAAATTTGACAGTTGAAATTTGACAGTTGAAATTTGACAGATGAAATTTGACAGATGAAATTTGAAATTTGACAGTCGAAATTTGAAATTTGACAGTTGAAATTTGACAGTTGAAATTTGACAGATGAAATTTGACAGTTGAAATTTGACAGTTGAAATTTGACAGTTGAAATTTGACAGATGAAATTTGACAGATGAAATTTGACAGTCGAAATTTGACAGTCGAAATTTGACAGTCGAAATTTGACAGTCGAAATTTGACAGATGAAATTTGACAGTTGAAATTTGACAGATGAAATTTGACAGATGAAATTTGACAGTTGAAATTTGACAGTTGCAATTTGACAGATGAAATTTGAAATTTGACAGTCGAAATTTGAAATTTGACAGTCGAAATTTGACAGTCGAAATTTGACAGATGAAATTTGACAGTTGAAATTTGACAGATGAAATTTGAAATTTGACAGTCGAAATTTGAAATTTGACAGTTGAAATTTGACAGTTGAAATTTGACAGATGAAATTTGACAGTTGAAATTTGACAGTTGAAATTTGACAGATGAAATTTGATATTTGACAGTTGAAATTTGACAGTTGAAATTTGACAGATGAAATTTGACAGTGGAAATTTGACAGTTGAAATTTGACCGTAATTTGACAGTCGAAATTTGACAGTTGAAATTTGACAGTTGAAATTTGACAGATGAAATTTGACAGATGAAATTTGAAATTTGACAGTTGAAATTTGACAGTTGAAATTTGACAGTCGAAATTTGACAGTTGAAATTTGACAGATGAAATTTGATATTTGACAGTTGAAATTTGACATTTGAAATTTGACAGTCGAAATTTGAAATTTGACAGTCGAAATTTGACAGTTGAAATTTGACAGTTGAAATTTGACAGTTGAAATTTGACAGATGAAATTTGACAGATGAAATTTGGCAGATGAAATTTGACAGTTGAAATTTGACAGTTGAAATTTGACAGATGAAATTTGACAGTTGAAATTTGACAGATGAAATTTGACAGTTGAAATTTGACAGTTGAAATTTGACAGTTAAATTTGACAGATGAAATTTGACAGATGAAATTTGATATTTGACAGTTGAAATTTGACAGTTGAAATTTGACAGATGAAATTTGACAGTTGAAATTTGACAGATGAAATTTGACAGATGAAATTTGACAGTTGAAATTTGACCGTAATTTGACAGTCGAAATTTGACAGTCGAAATTTGACAGTTGAAATTTGACAGTTGAAATTTGACAGTTGAAATTTGACAGTTGAAATTTGACAGATGAAATTTGACAGATGAAATTTGACAGTCGAAATTTGAGTCGAAATTTGACAGTTGAAATTTGACAGATGAAATTTGACAGTTGAAATTTGACAGATGAAATTTGAAATTTGACAGTCGAAATTTGAAATTTGACAGTCGAAACTTGAAATTTGACAGTTGAAATTTGACAGTTGAAATTTGACAGTTGAAATTTGACAGATGAAATTTGACAGTTGAAATTTGACAGATGAAATTTGACAGTTGAAATTTGACAGTTAAATTTGACAGATGAAATTTGACAGATGAAATTTGACAGATGAAATTTGACAGATGAAATTTGACAGTCGAAATTTGACAGTTGAAATTTGACAGATGAAATTTTAGATGAAATTTGACAGATGAAATTTGACAGTCGAAATTTGACAGTCGAAATTTGAGTCGAAATTTGACAGTCGAAATTTGACAGTCGAAATTTGACAGTCGAAATTTGACAGTTGAAATTTGAAATTTGACAGTCGAAATTTGAAATTTGACAGTTGAAATTTGACAGATGAAATTTGACAGTTGAAATTTGACAGATGAAATTTGACAGATGAAATTTGGCAGATGAAATTTGACAGTTGAAATTTGACAGTTGAAATTTGACAGTTGAAATTTGACGGTTGAAATTTGACCGTAATTTGACAGTCGAAATTTGAAATTTGACAGTTGCAATTTGACAGTTGAAATTTGACAGTTGAAATTTGACAGATGAAATTTGACAGATGAAATTTGACAGATGAAATTTGACAGATGAAATTTGACAGATGAAATTTGAAATTTGACATGAAATTTGACAGATGAAATTTGAAATTTGACAGTTGAAATTTGACAGATGAAATTTGACAGTTGAAATTTGACAGATGAAATTTGACAGTTGAAATTTGACGAAATTTGACAGTCGAAATTTGAAATTTGACAGTCGAAATTTGAAATTTGACAGATGAAATTTGACAGTTGAAATTTGACAGATGAAATTTGACAGATGAAATTTGACAGTTGAAATTTGAAATTTGACAGTCGAAATTTGAAATTTGACAGATGAAATTTGACAGTTGAAATTTGACAGATGAAATTTGACATTTGAAATTTGACATTTGAAATTTGACAGTTGAAATTTGACATTTGAAATTTGACAGATGAAATTTGAGATTTGACATTTGAAATTTGACAGTTGAAATTTGACAGATGAAATTTGACATTTGAAATTTGACAGTTGAAATTTGACAATTGAAAATTGAAATTGATATTGTTTAGTAGTAATTCATTAAACACCTCTTCGCATTTCTGCGATCCTGATGCTCCTGGTAGAATTGTAGAATTCTTAATTTGAGCAAGTGTTTCTCATTTCACAGATCGAAATAGTCTGCGTTTAGTAGTAATTCATTAAATACCTTCTCGCATTTCTGCGATCCTGACGCTCCTGGAAGAAACTAGTCTGCATTTAGTAACAGGAGATTATGAAACCAAAGAGGTGCAATTTCAGTGCGCCTAATAATTCATTAAATACCTCCTCGCATTTCTGCGATCCTGATGCTCCTGTTAGAATAGTAGAATTTTTAACTCGAGCAAGTGTTTTTCGTTTCACAGATTTTTAAAATCGAAACAGACTGCGTTTAGTAATAATTCATTAACCAAGTCAAAAAATGGAAAAATTATTATCCTTACCATAACTAAAAGAATCCCTGCAATTTTTTATCGGCCTAAAAAATGCAATTTTTAATTTCCCATATACGTAGCATATAAGAAAGTATTGTGACTGTACAAAATCGATGTTTTGGTGAATTTGCACGTTTTCAGGTCACTTGAAGACAAAAAGTAGTTTTTAAAAGTACTTGTCTGCCGTTTGTAGTCACAGTTAGAGCCCAAATCACTCGTTCAGTTTTGCTTAAATTTTGTATGAGTATCCAGGACGGCCACACCTCGAGGTAAAATCGCAAAATCTGTCCTATCTCAACTGAAGGGTTAGGGGAATTAACCCATAAAAACTGATTAAAAGAATATAAAATAATTTGTTTCGTAAAAAACAGCTTTCACGATTTTCATCAAATTTAACCCATGAATACTCCCTTAGCACTAATATGAGACAACATAACCAATGACTCCTAATAAATTCAGGGGCGGAGGCTGCGGGGGTAAGATTAGAGAAATTAAATAATTATTTCCTCAAAAACCGCTCAAAGATTTTTATTAAATTGAACACATTGATACTCCCTTAGTACTAGTATGAGAGGACGTCACCCGTTTCCTGAAAAAATAAAGAAACGGAGCCTGTGTGGGAGGGGTAAGATTAAGAGATTTTTTTTTCTAAAACGGTTCTAACGAATTTGATCAGTTATAGATTAAAAATAATCATCAGGTTTGTATATTTTATTATAACTGATATTAAACATTAATTGCATAATTAGAGGGAAACTGATAATAACATAAATAAATACAAGGGCATTAATTAAGCATATTACAATTATCATATTACCAGCAATACTTCCTTAGTACCAGTATAAGATAAGATGTCAAGACTAGTTGCTTCTGGAAAATTCAGTGATGTTGCAGGCGGGTGTGGTTTAAAAAAAAAAGAAAAGCGTTCAAGTCGCTGAGGCTCGTAACAGGTGTACCGAGGGCTAGCTCAGCTCTAGTGGGTGAGGGGATAGGTTAAAGTTCATACACAAAAAAAAATAAAGCATACACACATTAGTTACTCATATATATGCATAAAGGGCGCCACCAACTAATAAAATGACTGCAACCTAGCTAGAAGGCTCCCAAAATTTCCAAGGGTACCCAAACGCTACACTATATTTATTCGAGGTATGAATTTAAAAGAAACCAGTATGTAAAGTTTGAATTTAGATATCAAATGTATTTAGTAAATGAGTATTTAATGCCATCAATCAGAGAAGATATATATGTTCACAAACAATAAATATATTTGAACCGGTCCTTGGTTATATAATTTAATCTTACCATGCGTGATATCACAAAGGGTTCACATTAGGTTCACACGAGATAATAAAAATCGTGCATATGAACTTATTTTTATACATATTCGAAGCCTGCAGTTGTCAATATAGTTCCATACCTGTTTTCCAAAATCCCCGAATCGTTGTCCAAAATGAAAACAAAAAGTTGTCAATAAAATTCCAGTTAGGGGTCCACAAGTGGAGAACAAGAATAGGTGACCGAAACCCAGGCCTCTCTTGCTCCGGAAATGGGTAACGCCAGGCTCAATAAATACTTGGGGGGAATTCGTAAAATTCGGGATGAGTATTACGAAAACAACAAAAGTAACGTAAACACAAAAAATAGAATAAAATAAAAAAAATAATTTCATAAGTATACCAAAAAAAAATTAATATGATCTTTATTCCTTAGTCAAAGGTATATGGCGGCAAAATCGGCGATCCAAGAGATCAAATTTGGAAGTATTATTATTATTATTATTATTAGCCGTTACTCGAGTCCGAGTATAAAAATGTTACAGTCGATAAATTGTGTACAATAAAAAACAAGTAAAAGTTGTAGTCTATTGTAATTCCCATTTATCTACGGTGCACACGACTATGGCTATAGAGGCCAATTCGGGAGAGCACATGTCCACCGCAGTCAGGACAAACATAGACCTGGTTAGGTCTTGGATTCGGCCTTCTTGCAGCAACATTTCCTTGATAGCTGGCCACAACCCCTCGCCATTCGGTTCTGTCCGCTGCAAGTTGTTCCCACTGCTCGTCTGCAATAGCGCAGGATTTTAGATTTTCATGGAGAGCGTCTTTGAACCTCTTTCGTTGACCACCACGCCTTCTTCTACCGCTTAGCAACTCACCATAAAGTGTACATTTAGGAAGGCGGTTATCATGCATACGATGAACGTGACCTGCCCATCTTAGGCGTGCTCTTGAAATAAGCACCTCAATTGGAAGGCTGTTTGCTCTCCTGAGTACTTCCACGTTTGATATGTGATGGAACCAACGGATTTTCATCATACTTCTGAGGTGTCTTTGCTGAAAACGTTCTAATTCTTTCACATGACGACGGTAAGTGGCCCAGCTTTCACATCCACATAGCAGTGTTGGAATGACAACTGCTCTGTAGACAGCCATTTTCGTTGACAAAGCAAGGTCGTGGTTGTCAAATACTGTCTCTCTAAGTCCCCAGAGTGCTCTAGATGCAGCGTTAATTCTATTGCGGATCTCGCTGTCCATGTTTGCTTTGTCATTAACAACGTTGCCTAAGTAATTGAACTGATCCACCACTTCAAGAGAATTTCCGTTAAGTGTAATGTCTATTTGGTTCACTTGATGAGGAGTTGACATAATCTTAGTCTTTCCAATGTTGATTTTAAGTCCCAAGGAATCATAGCTCTGGGCATACACATCTAAAAGTTCTTGAAGCTCTTCCGGCGTAGAGGCTAGAAGTGCACAGTCATCCGCATACTGGAGATCACAAATGAATCGTGTGCATATCTTCGTGAAAGCTCTAAAGCGGCCTATGTTAAAGAGACCGCCATCAAAACGGTATCTGAGACCTATTCCTCTGACTGTCAGTTTTTTGTCAACAATAATTGTTAGAGCAGTGGTAAACAAATTAAAGAGTAGGGGTGCCAGGACACATCCCTGCCTAACTCCAGTGAGGGTTTGGAAAGGCTCGGTTGCCTCATTATTATACATAACCTGGGCGTTGTTGTTTGTATGTAGACTGCGACATACTTCCACAAATTTTCTAGGGATACCTAAGCGGAACATAATTTTCCAGAGCACTTCCCTGTCCACCGAGTCAAACGCCTTGGTTAAATCAATGAAGGCCATGTGAATTTCTCCTTGATGTTCGAGTGCTTTTTCTTGAAGCTGTTTAAGTGTGAAGATTAAATCCGATGTGCCTCGGTTTGGTCTAAAGCCACTCTGTGTTTCAGGAAGTAACTTTTCCATAACAGGTGTTAGCCTATTTGTCATCGCTTTAGTGAGTATCTTCCCTCCAACAGCCAGGAGAGCTATACCCCTGTAATTTCCACAGTCCGCAGCGCTCCCTTTGTTTTTGAAGAGGTTGATTAAAAGTGTATCACGAAACTCCTGCGGAGCTTGACCGCTTTCCCACACGACATCAAACAGTTTTTTGAGGTAGGGTATGAGCTCTGACGATACAGCTTTAAAGATCTCAGCTGGGAGTGAGTCGGCGCCGGGAGATTTGTTATTTTTTAGCTGCCCAATGGCGGTTAAGATCTCTTCCATTGCTAGTGGTTTATCTAAGTCTTCGAAGGTGTCATATTGAGGGATAAGATTTATAATATCGTGATCGGCTTGACTTTGCTGGTTAAGAATGTTAGAGTAGTGTTCTTTCCATCGGGCTCTTATTTCCTGGTCTTCTTTGAGGAGATTTCCATTTAAATCTTTAATAGGGCACATATTTTTCCGACTGGGGCCGTACATTGCTTTACTCCTTGAAAGAAATTCCTGTAGTCGTGTGAATCGGCGTACCTTTGAATTTCTCTGGCCTTGCTTGGAAGTAATTCCTCGTGGGACGGCTTTCTACAATTAGTACAAAAAATGCGTTAGGACATGTGCTTGCTTCACAAAAAAATATAACATACTTAATGTCAAGTAGGAAGAAACTGAGACATAAAAAACATAACAAAAACTTTACGACCTCATTAAAAACTGGTACTCTTTTTTGTGCAGTTCGCAAATTGACTCGCTTACCTTTATAGGTTTTTAATGTGCGTCGGGAATGTTTCATGTCAGGCTTGGCACCATGGCCCGCGGCGATATAATTATATCGTAAAGTTTTTGTTGCGTTTTTTATTTAGTGGGATCCATTTATTTCAACTAGCGCCATGGCCTGCGGCGATAATAATTATGTCGTAGAGTTTTTGTTGGGTTTTTCTGTCTCGGGAATTTATTACTTGAACTATACAATTCAAGAATCCGAACTAGTCGAGTAAGCTGTGTCGTTCTAAACAACTATAACGTACACAACCAACCATGAATTTTCAATATCCCATGAATACATCAAACGGCAATTCAAAAGAAAAATTCACAAAGAATGCCAAGCGCACTGCTGCCTAATGGCTACCCGTTTACCACCCCCAGAGCTCTGCCACCCCAACCCACCCATCTATTCTCTAAAACCCCGTGACCATACAAGCCGACAAAATCACTAGCGTCTAGGGGCCAAGTACCACTTTCTATTTGTGGCCTCTGAGACTGGCGCAGATTGTTTTGTCACAATGCTGCGTTGTGTGTTGCCGATTAGCCTCTTGTCAAGTAATTGTTATGAAATTATATCTTATTTTAGCAAATGGAATAATATGCAGCGATTTAGTACAAAAATAATATTTTGGTTTGCATTATTTGACTACCTATCATGGATGAGAAAATGTATTGCAAAAATTTGTACACATAGTTTTCAAAATTTAAACAACTAGTTATTACATATCCATTATTGTAATGAGTAGGCAACACACCATACAAATGTGTATAGTGGGTTGCATAAGATATATTTAATGAGACCGCCACTGCTGGTGCGCAAGCCGTCAGCCAGTCTCCTGCCTCCTGCCAGCCATAGTAGAGTTAAGTTGTATGTTGTTCCACGTGTAGTTTATGTCGTTTATGTCAATAAATAATATATTGTTGGATATCGTGATTTACTCTCTACGCTCCATTGATCAAAACATTAACACAAATACTACATGGCGCAGCCTACGGAGCTGGGTAAGCCAGAAATATAATTCAGAAAAAAAAGGTCCACCATTTTGTACGCCCACGTTTTCTGAGAAGTGAAAATTCAAGAGTTTTATAAATTTATATCTGTTGCCATCCAGCCACAGAAGGTTCTTTAATTAAATAAGAAGCGTTAAATAAAGGAGTGGAAATTGGCGACAATAGAGGCATATTATCTCCCTTAAATATGTCTGGTAACGTGGCGGAAAACTGGAAGATGTGGAAATTGCGTTTTGAGAATTTTATGCTTGCAACTGAGCTAAATAAGAAAAACCAGGCCACTCAATGCGTCCAGGTCCAACATTATATAGGTGAGGAAGCCTTCAAAATATATACAACTTTTGACCTCCAAGAGGATGAGAAAAATAATTTAAAAGTACTTCTTCAAATGTTTGAAACACATTTTCTGCCAAAAGAAAATCTGTCGTACGAACGGTATCAATTTTTTTCATATAAGCAGAACCCGGGCAAACTTTCGAACAATACGTAACAGAACTAAAGAAGAAGGCCATGAAATGCAAGTTAGGAAATCTGCAAGACAGTCTCACCAAGGCTATGATCATATGTGGGGTTAGTAACACAGTCATGAGACAACGCCTGCTAGAAGATGATTCCCTATCTCTGGACGATGCTATTCAACTATGCAAAGTTATAGAAGCCACAGCCATGAGAACATCAGCGATGGAATCCTCCTCGACATCGCATCAAGGTGAAGTTGACACAATTAAAATAATTAATTCATGTAAAAAATGTACCAAAACCCACCCAATAAACAAGTGTCCAGCTTTCGGTAAGACATGTTCTTTTTGTAATTTAAAAAATCACTGCAGATGCTTGCTACAAAAAGAAAAATTCTCATAACTCTCAATACAATTGTAATTACAGAAAGTCAAAAGGAAATACGAGTTATAAAAACGCGTCTCGTCACACTCAATCTAAATATAAAAATAAACATGTACATGAAATAAAAAATGACGTGGACGAATCACATTTGTTTATAGGGTCGGTGGATGATCACGATTCTGAACATAGACAGTGGCACACAGCAGTAAAAATAAATGATAAGTACGTAAAATTTAAAATTGACTCTGGGGCCATGGTAAATGTATTACCTTTGTCGGCATTTGTCAGTCTGGGTTTTCAAAAAAATAAAATAAAAAATACAGGTACAACTTTGAAAGCCTACACGGGTGACAACTTGAAGGTCTTGGGAACATATAAAATTAATTGCTTTAAAAATAAACATAACTTAGAATTCTATATTGTAAACTCTGAGACGCAGTGCATCTTAGGGTTAGAGGCATGCATCAAATTAAATTTAATTAAAAAAATTGAAACAATAAGTCACATTAATCCCGAATACAGTAATCTATTAAGCGATTTTCAGGATACGTTCGATACGTTCGAATTGGCTGTTTGGACAAACCATATCACATTGAGCTAAACGAGGGTGTCAAACCTGTGGTCCAACCTATCAGAAGGGTGCCATCACCCCTGATGCCCAAATTAAAGGAAGTTTTGGACGTCTAGTCAAGCAAAAAATTATTGAAAAGGTAGCTGGCTCATCCGATTGGCTGCACGGTCTGGTTGTTGTCAAAAAACCGGACACTTCGTTAAGAATTTGCATGGACATGAAAGTCCTAAATGATTGCATTAAACGTGAGTATTGCCAAATTCCCACCATCGAGGAAGTCTCGGGGGAACTAACGGGTGCTGAGTACTTTAGTTGTTTAGATGCCTCTAACGGTTTTTATCAAATTATTGTAGATGAGGAAAGTGCTAAAATATGCACAGTGGGTACACCTTTCGGGCTTTACAAATTTTTGCACCTCCCATTTGGGATGAAATCAGCACCGGAAGTATTCCAAAAACATTTTAAGCCAATTTTCAATTTACCGGGAACAAGAATTTATATAGACGATTTGCTTGTTTGGGGCAGAACTAAAAAAGAGCATGATGAGAGACTTGTTAGGGTACTTGAAATAGCAAAACTAAACAATATCAAATTCAACAAATCTAAATGCAAATTTGGGGCTAGAAAAATTAAATATATGGGTCATATTTTTTCAAAACAGGGTGTTGAGCCTGATATATCTAAAATTGAGGCCATTCAAAAATTTACTAAACCAGTTTGTAAGCAGGATGTCCAACGTTTACTGGGAATGCTCGCATATCTAAGTAAATTCATACCAAATTTTTCGTCGGAAACAACCTGCTTATGCGATTTAATAAAAAAAGATGTGGAATTCCATTGGGGAAAACCGCACGATGTTGCATTTGAAAAAATAAAAGGCATATTGATGTCCAGGTCCGTACTCCAAATGTTTAATATAAGTAAACAAAGTACCATATCTGTCGATAGTTCCAAGTCAGGTTTGGGGGCCGTCCTACTTCAGGACAACTTGCCTTGCGCTTACGCTAGCAGAGCCCTTACAGAGTGTCAAACTCGTTATGCCCAAATTGAAAATGAACTGCTCACAATTTGTTTCGGCTTGGATAGGTTCTATCAATTTATCTTTGGAAAAAGGGTCATAATTGAAACTGATCATCAGCCCTTATTAGCCATTTTCAAAAAACCTTTAAATAAAACGCCGGCTCGTTTACAACGTATGCTTTTGCAAATACAAAAGTACAATATCGAGTTGAGATATAAGAAAGGATCTCAATTACATATCGCAGACGCTTTGTCGAGAGCCTATATCAAAGAACAGATAATTGACGATTTTGATAAAGAACTTCAGGCTCAAGTATGCTTAATAATTTCACAAATTAACGCCACGGAAAATAAATTAAAAGAATTTCAAAAAAATACAAATAATGATAGCAAATTAATAGAGTTAAAAAAGATTATTACGGAAGGTTGGCCCCATGATAATAAGAAAATTGATGATAAAATAAAAGCATATTCAAAATTTAGAGATGAACTCACAATAATGAATGATTTAATCTTTAAGGGTCAGGCAATAGTTGTACCAAGCAATATGAGACGAGAAATGTTAAATAGAATCCATTACAGTCACATGGGAATAAATAAATGCACAAAACTAGCTCAGGAATCGGTATTTTGGCCTAATATGAAAAATGAAATAAAACAATTAATTGAAAACTGTTTTTTGTGCAATAAATACGCAAATTCGCAAAAATCTTGAACCTCTGGATCCACACTTTATCCCAAAGATACCTTGGAATAAGGTGGGTTGCGATTTGTTTGAATTAAAAGGGGTTAAATACTTACTATTATTACGATTATTACTCCAAATATATTGAAATTGAAAAATTGAGCAAGGATACGACTAGTTTTTCTGTAATAAATGCCATGAAATCTATTTTTGCTCGTCATGGAGTACCCCTCACTGTTGTATCTGATGGGGGACCTCAGTTCACTTCTGAGGCATTTAAGAGATTTTCTCGGGAATGGGAATTTGAGCACTCGTTATCAAGTCCATACCATAGTGCAGCTAATGGGATGGCTGAGCGCCACGTCCAAACTGCCAAACAACTCTTTCGGAAGGTAACTGAGGATAATAGGGATCTCTATAAAGCGTTGCTGCAATATCGCAACATGCCAGTCGTTGATAATTTCTCTCCTGCACAAATTTTAATGTTGACACTTTCAATCCATGTTACCTCTCAGTAATGTAAATTTAAAATCCAGGGTGGTAAATGTCGGAAAGGTTAATAGCAGAATCCGACAAAACCAAGAATTACAACAAAAATACTTTAATAAAAAAGGGGTTCAAAAATTAAAACCTTTGGTAGTAGGAGACAATGTGTTCGTACAACTGAGACCAAATGCGATCTGGACTCCTGCCATTATTGTAAAAAAAAATAGAGACAGATCGTATTCAGTTAAAGTTGCAAACAACACCATTTATGTAAGGAATCGTAAATTTATAAAACTTAACAAAAGCAATAATCGGAATGTAAATGTAAAAAGCACCATGAGATCGGAAAACCTTCATACCACTTCGGTCTCACCTAAAGTGTTTATAGAAAGTAATAATGATAGTCCCGCAGAGCCAGAAAACATTGTGGAGGTTGGAACCTCAATCGACGGGGATGAGGTGTTTAGTGATCAAAGTGATATAGCGTTAAGTTGTAGCGACAGGAATTTTGATAGAACTTCAGAGGAGAGTGAATACAATAGTCTAAATTCTAGTTCGGAGTCGGAAACTCTCGTTATAAGAAATAAGCCCTCTTACTCAGGAAGAACTATCAAACGACCTGACAGACTAAATTTGTAATAATTTTAAGCAATTCTCTGACTTGAAGAATTGAAAATATGTATCTGTAATTTAAGCATTGCTGTATTTGTTTTAAAATGTTTTTAAACGTAATGTAAATTTAATGATGGCTGTACTTTGTACTTCTGTTGTAAAATGGTGTTTTCAAAAAAAAAGGAGATATCATGAGTAGGCAACACACCATACAAATGGGTATAGTGGGTTGCATAAGATATATTTATTGAGACCGCCACTGATGCGCAAGCCGTCAGCCAGTCGCCAGTCTCCTGCCAGCCATAGTAAAGTTAAGTTATCTTTAATGTATGTTGTTCCACGTGTAGTTTATGTCGTTTATGTCAATAAATAATATATTGTTGGATATCGTGATTTACTCTACGCTCCATTCATCAAAACATTAACACAAATATTACAATTATCACTAATTTATTTTGTCCACTTTTGTATGAATTTTGCAATTCCCCATGCAGTGTTATACTATTTTATTTATTTTTTTGTACTTTCATACCTGTGTAGGACTACTTTTGTCATGTTTTCTTACACTCTTTGTTTTAATTTGTAGCAATGGGTTCGCCCGTATATGTAAATAAATAAGTAAATTACTTAAACACAGAATATATGTTTGTTTTTAATTAATGCCGTATTTATATTATTTTTTTATTTTATAGTTAAATTCTTTAATAAATTTTTGAAAACAACATTGTATTTGTCTTCAAAACAAATCACCGAATCTACAAAATAATAGAATTATTGGAAAAAAGGCCTCTGCGCCCGTGACGTTTACGCCAAAGGAAAAGTGAGAGGTTATGTTTTGCAAATAATATAAATCGGAATAAACACAAAAATAATATATTTTGCTGACGTTTCGGAAAGTATTTGTTTAAATTGGATTTCAAAAAATATAGTTTCACAAAAGAAGGAAATTACAATATTTTACAAATAAGTATTTAATGGATATTAATCTGAAAAAGTATTTTATTAATTTCTCATTTAGAGCAATTAATAAAATATAAAGTACCTAGAAATTTTAAATTCGTATGTATATATAATAATAAACAACCAAATGTGTTCAAATTTTAATATTGATAAAATATGCTGATTATCAAATCCGACTTTAACAGAATTTTATTTAAAAGTAAATCATTAAATGTTTATAATATAGATATTCATGACAAGGGGCTGATAGGCAACGCACACCGCAGTATTGTGTTAAAACAATCTGGGCAAGTCTCAGGAGCCAGAAATAAAAAGTGATACTTGACCCCTAGACGCCAGTGACAAAACTCACGACGCAACCCCTAATACAACTAGAATTCCTTGCTGCCTATACCTAAAAGATTCAAACTACCTCGTTTCAGCCAATAAAATCTAACAGCACGGCAACCCTCAATACGCCTCTCAATAATTACTTACTGTCTACCTAAAAGGCGCTGCTGGGAAGGGGACGACCCTCTTTTCGCACTTATTGTGAAATACGGAAGTGGTCGGTGACTGTTTATTATTTTTAATTACCTATTAATAACAAAGCCAATATTGTTGTGCGTATGGCTGCAAAAATAAACGATTTCCCGGGACGACTATTCGTTTTCATAAGTAAGTATATTTTTAAATAAATAAAAAGTTTCAGATGTGAAAACAATTTTAAGGTTAGGTATTTTAGGAATTTCCCAAACACTACCTACCGAAAATTTATTTTACTGTTCCTGTTTGTAATTTTAAACTACTTTTTTTTATAGATTTCCATTATCTAGAAAACCAGTTTTAGAATTATGGCTAAATGCTGTGAGATTGAAAAATTTTAAACCCAGCGTTTTTACTGTAATATGCAGTGAACATTTTACTGAGGAAAGCTACTTAGAATCTTCTTTGAATCGGAAGTTATTAAAGAAGGATGCGGTTCCTTCAATTTTTAACTTTCCATGCCACCTAAATGTTAAAGCCTGTACGAACAGACAACAAATTAAAAGGCTTTGCATTGAATCAAGTACTAAAGCTGATGAAGCAGATAAGAATAATGTGCAGGTAACGTAACCTTAATAATTAAAGTTTTAATCGTAATTAGCATAGTATTGTTTTGTAGGAACCATCTACGACAACAAAACATGATGCTTCAGTCCAAACGTCACTTTTTCTTACGAAGTCCTTACCCGAAGTTAAAATGTTAAAATGCACAATCAAAACTCTACAACAAAATGTTACCCGAAAAGCAAAAAAAAAATAAGTAGTATGAAGGACTTAATCAGACATTTAAATGAAAACAATAAAAGTGACTGCACCATAGAGGAGGTTCTTATGAACAATTTTGAGGGCCTTTCACTGGAGCTCTTTCAAAATGAGTTAAAAAATTCAAATGTTAGTCCAACACAAAAGAGATATACCAATCAGATGAAAGAATTTGCGTTAACTTTATACTTTTATTCACCAAAAGCGTATATGAAAAAAAATCAATTTGCCACATGCTGGGATGTCGAGGAAATGAAGTTTTTGATTTTTTAAAAAAAGAGGCCGAAGAAGTTGATTATTTATGTGATGTTGCTTTAATATTTGATTTGATGGCTATTCGATCAGAACTTGTTTATGATAGGAAAAATGACAAGCATTGTGGCTATGTTGATTTAGGTGATATCGCTGCTGTACATTCTGATTTAATGGCTACAGAGGCATTAGTTTTTCAAATAGTTTCGTATAAAAATAATTTTAAATGCCCAATAGGCTATTTTTTTATAAACAAAATAACTGCAGTTCTACAAAAACAATTTGTTTTGGTTGCAATTGAAAAATTATTTGAAATTAATATAAAAGTGCATTCCGTAACATGCGATGGGTGCAGTACTAATATAAAAACATTTGAACTGTTAGGATGTAATTTGAGCCCGTTAAATATGGAAGCTAAATTTAAATTTAATCATCCTAACAAAGTCGGTATGCAAACTAACGATTCTGCAAGTTTACAAAATTATCACGAAATTTTCTGTATCTTAGACCCTTGTCATGTAGTTAAATTACTAAGAAATACTTTTGCAGGACATGGTTTATCTTCTCCATCCGGAAATATTGATTTTAAATACGTAGAAAAACCACATATTTTACAAGAAAACGAGGGTTTAAAGTTTGCTAATTCTCTTACAGGTTCTCATCTCAACTTCAAACGAAAAAAAAATGAATGTTCGTCTCGCGGTACAAACAATTAGTAACAGTGTAGCTGGGGCTATTGATTTTTTAAGAATTTCAGGGTAGCGAGGCTACAGTCGAATTTTTAAAAATATTTGACAGAATTTTTGATATAATGAATTCAAGAACACTATTTGGTCGTGGCTATAAATCCCCATTATTTTAAAAAAATTCTCATTACTGGCAAGATATCTTTAAAGAAACCGCAAAATACATAAAACAATTAAAAATAAATTGCTGTTATGTTTTACAGCATAAAAGAAAAACTTTTGCTCTCGGATTTCTTATAAATATTTACAGTTTTGAAAAGTTAGCTTTGTATCTTTTTAGTCGTCCAGAAAATCCCCTCAAATATTTTTTGACGTATAAATGTTCCCAAGATCATATAGAGTTATATTTTTCTTGTATTAGATCACGAGGAGGATGGAATAATAATCCGAATGTTTTACAATTCAAATGGGCTTTACGAACATTGTTGTTTCGTAATAGTGTACAGCCAAGTATAAACGGCAATTGCTGCATTAACTTCAGTTCAGATCTAGCACCAATATTTGATTTTCAGCATGTTAGAAGAAATATTGTTGAAAATACAAATAATAAAGACCAATTTGATGATAAAGAACTGAATTATTTAATGTCGGTAATTGAAATTACATCGCTCTCTTCTATACAAGAAAATATACTATATTACATAGGCGGTGTAATCGTGCGCAAAATTCTAAGTAAAAATTCATGTACTTTTTGCCAGGATATGATTAAACAACCCTTGAATGACCATGATTACTCCTGTATTAGTATTAATAACCCAAGTAGTTTTACGAGGTTTTTATCTAATGGAAAATTATATTTTCCTTCGAAAGGCGTCTTTCAAATTGTTACTTATGCTGAGAGAGCATTTCCTGCTGAATTAAATATTGGGTATCTGGGAAAGTATAATTTTAAAAGAAGAATTATAATGTCTGTCATGCAACATTTTATTTCAAAATTAAGAAGCCTCTTTCAACCAGCACACCTTGTGGTAGAAATGTGTGAAGACTTGCATGAAGTTCAAATAATAAAATACATAGCTAGTACTTATGCAAACATTAGAATTGAAACCCACGCGAAGAAAAAATCCCAGCACTTATTAGGGCACAAAGTTACACTCCTTCACAAGTTAAATAAGACAATTTTATTTTACCATATTTAACTTTTAATTTCTGATTAATATACAGTTTTGAATTTTTATGTTAATAAAGATATACGTTTCTTCTACCATTGTGCTATTCCAAATCTCCTTCTACCCTTATATTTAGTTTTGTAATCCCACTTGAAGAAGCATTTGCGCGATTTTTACATAAACGACAATGAGAGAAACAAGGAACTTAAAAAAAAATCACTAAATCCAAATCGTTGGGAGCTAGTCAATAACAATTAAGAGTGAAAGCAGTCTGAAAAGGGGTTTCTAAAAATGTAGTGATATTTGTAACATTCAATTGGCACTTGGCCCTGTACAAAATCGTCTTGGTTCATCCATAATTTCTAGCAATTATAGAATTTGAGCTTCGAAGTCGGACGTACTATTGCCCCACTCTGCATTTTTCTTGAATTCATTTATTTTTTGTTTGGAATGAAAAGCTCCTGTTATTTATATTTAATAGAAATAATAATAAGCTGTGGGATAAAAATATTTGATAGAAATATTAACTCTTGCTTACCCCAATGTACTTTTGTTTACTTTTCAAAGCATACTCTCTGCACCTATGTATAAAAAATGGAATGGAATGAAAATAAATAATTCCTGTCGAGTTTTAACTTTCTAGTCCTACTTTTGGTGTTGTTACAGAATTAAATGTAATTTTCAGTTTTTGTTTCACTTCCCTTTTCCCGTTCTATCGAAAATTCTGGAAAAAAATCATGACCCATACATCATAATTTTTTTTCCAGATTTTTTACCTCTAAATTTGGCTTCTTAAAATCTGTTGAAAATTGACATACAGTTTTGTTTTTGATTTTTTCAAGTGATTATGTTCTTACAGCAACAGCGTCTCTGAATGCTTATTGCCTTATGTAAAAAACTAAAATTTGATTTTGAGATGTTTCGGTCCAGTACTGTACCTGTTAATCTTTATTGATGAGTATATTGCAATTTATAACACGTTTGTATAGTAAACAGTACATAAATAACTTTCCTTACATTTCAGTATAAGTACATATGAATAGGTCCATTGTTTCAATGGAATAGTATAGACAACTACTAAACCATAAAAGAGAGATTGTCAGTTAAATTTGAGAAAATGTTAATTTTAAAGCTCACTAATGTGCCATTATCAGGATATAGAGATTAAACTTGCAAGTGACTAGATTTAGAAGAAGTTTTTATAAAATTGGAAGGAGTTGTTGGGTTGACTATTTAAAATCTCAAATTTCACTGTGCTTGTTCGGTTATACTCTGAACCGGCTATGCCTTCTAGGAGAAATCAAAAATAAATTTTATTGTTTTTCAGGAATATTTGTGAAGGAAGCCAATTTTTATGAATTTCCCACTGCAACCCAGAGGCCACAAGCCACAGAGCCGCTACCGGCACCGCAAAAAATCGTCCATCAAATATTCTCTAAATTGAGCGAGAATCTTCAGCCCATCTTGAGCTCCTCCAATAACTCCAGGAAAATATATGTCAATTTCATACTTCCTCTGAGCGGGCGGTACAGAATTTTTAAGAGATTCTTAAGGATGTACGAGTACGTGTGTCTGAGAGAAGCAGAACCTACCAGACTCTATGTTACTCTGTACAAGAACCAAATATCTCCGGAGGATTTTCAAGAGAGCGTGAACTTGATTGAAAATCTTAAAGAAAAATATCGTCTCAACGATATTCGAATAATATATTCCAACGAGATGTTCACCAGAGGAAAAGCTCTGCAATTGGGCGTGAATTCTTTATCAGATGATGATTTAATGTTGTTCATGGATGTCGATATGATCTTCGACAAGAAGAGCTTGGAGAGAATTCGCAGGAACACCATGAAAAATAAAATGATATATTTCCCCATAGTCTACAGCTTGTACAATCCCAGTCTCTTGAATAAGTCCTATGTCGGCTCAGACTACTCGACATTCAGCAGTGATATCGTTGATGGAGAGAATGGTTTCTGGCGACAGTTTGGCTTTGGAATCGTCAGCCTCTACAAGAGCGACTACTTGAAATTAGGCGGGTTCGATTTGATGATCTCTGGCTGGGGATACGAGGATGTCACCTTCTATGATAACGCGGTCAAGTCAGGCCTGACGATAGTGAGAAGTGTCGATCCGGGTCTGCTCCACGTGTTTCATTCGGTGAACTGTGACGCCGGCTTGGACATTGAACAGAAAAGTATGTGCATCGGAACAAAAGCGAGTACATTAGGGTCCATCCCTCATCTGCAGCGTATCTTCTTAAAATACAAGTATCTGTTTAGGTAGCAGTGGTTAGATTGAATTTGAATTTTTCTGTGATTGCGCATTATTGATTATGCACCTTCTTACTGTCTATGTATTGATGTTGTCAAGTTGAGGCAATCGTATCAAATGATACGTAGCTTACATGCCGCCGTAAGTGCTGGGCGATGGCGCCGACGGTGGTTGCAAAGAAATTAGGACATCTGTGGTGGTAATGTGCAATCTGGCCTCATGAGAGTGACATTTGCAAACTGAACCATATGTGACGTTTACAATCGCTCAAGGACGGTAAAGATTTTACCACCCATAGTATGTACGAAGTTTTATCCAGAAACGTGAAATAATGTATAAAAATCCAAAGAAATATTTTGTAATATATGGGATGTCTGGGTAAATCATGGAAAATCGTGAAACAGAGATTAGATGTGGTCATGACCTATCACAGTATCGAAGCTTGACCTTAGTAAAAATTAGCGCTAACTCTAAGCAATGAGAATAATTATCATTAGTTTCATACAACCCCTACTGTCAATGTGACTGCAAAACAATGGTTGCCCAGCACACTATCGATGACAAGTGAGAGAGCACTTCATGGACCAATATTCACTAAGATGGTTTGAGCGTCTCGGTCCAATCCGTGTCCAGCTCGACCTCCGCATTTGAATTCATTGGATTTCTAGTAATAGAGTATGGGATTACATGTGAATGTGTAAATGTATAATGAAAGTGATAGGTATTTATTATAACATATTGTTATGTGCTGCCCTCTAACAGAGAGGAGAGTTGTAATTACTCCCTGGCCAGAAGGGTGGCGCCATCTGTGGGCCAACTGGCGAACCACCATTTACTAGTGCCTAAGAAAATTCTAGAGAATTCCAGTATATTTGTGGAAAGTTCTACAATGATATTCTGGACATTCCAAGTGGGTATATAAAGAGGTGAAGCCAGCAGATGGGGGAACAGTACAGTACAGTTTAGTGAAGGATAAACAGTTCAGTTTAGTATCCAGTACAGTTCTGGGTAATCTGTGGTTCTGGTTACAGAGACAGTTTGTGGAAGAACAGTTCAGTTGAGTGAAGTATGCAGTTTAGTGAAGTAAACAGACAAGAGAGTTTTTAGGTTAGACAAGAGTTGACAAGTTTAAGAAGAAAAGTAAAGTGCTTAGTGTTTTAAAAGTAGTGAAATTATATTAGATTAAGTTATTATTAGTTGTGTGATTTTTAAGTATTTGCTAGTGTAATTTTAGTGATTAAATAAATCAGTGGTTTGTGAAAATTCTTGTTGTAAGTTATTCGAATCCACGGAGTGTTTACTGAAAATTGTAAGAACGTAACAATTGGTGTCAGAAGCGGGATTGCAACAGAATTTCTGAAGAATTCGACGAAGTTCCATAGTGTTCTATTCGGAAACCACTGGAGATAGTGAAGTGAGTCGAACTGGAAAGTAATATAGACATTAGACAAGACTAATTTGTGCCATATAGTGTGAGAAAATTTATAGAACATTCTACTTGTACCTGGCATAGACTTTAAATAAAACTTGTTAGTGTTGTTTGTTAGTTTTTGAATGGAAACAAGAAGCATGGCCGCTGAAAAACAAATGCAAGACATGTTAGCTGCATTTAGCAAAATGATGCTAGAAGAACAAGAGAAACGACGTCAGGAAGATAAAGAAGAACAAGAGAAACGACGTCAAGAAGATAAAGAACAACAAGAGAAACGACGTCAAGAAGATAAAGAAGAACAAGAAAAACGACGTCTAGAAGAGAAAGAAGAACAGGCGAGACGTGAAGAAGGAAAAGAAAGAAGACGTCAAGAAGAAAGGGAAGAACAAGAAAGAAAACGACAAGAAGAAAAGGAAGAATTGAGAAAAATTATACAGGTGCAACAAGATGTTATCCTGTCAGCCACTAATGAAGTCAAGGAAAAAGTAGATAAAGTTGAACAAAAAGTTGGTAACGTCGAAGGAGAAATTAGTGACATTAAGGGAAAAGTTACCGACGTTGAAGAAAAAGTTACTGGTGTCGAAGAAAAAGTTACTGGTGTCGAAGAAAAAGTTACTGGCGTTGAAGTAAAAGTTACTAAGGTTGAAGAGGAAGTAACTGAAGTCAAAGGAAAATTTCGTGCAGTTGAAGGAGAAGTAGAGCGACTTAAGCGACTGTTAAGAGAACAAGGAGGCCAGCTGGTATTATCATCATCAGGTCCTCGATTACAACCGCCTTCCTTTGATGGTCAAACTTCTTGGTCAACCTATAAAAGACAATTTGAGGCAGCGGCATACGCAAACAATTGGAGTAACGAAGACAAAGCTATGGCATTGGTGCTAGCATTAAGAGGTCAAGCCTCAGAGTTGCTTCAGACCATCCCAGTGACGCAGCAAAGGGATTTTAAAGTTTTGGAGGCTGCATTAGATCTAAGGTATGGCGACCAACACCTCGCCCAAGTATACCGGACTCAGCTCAAATCACGCACACAAAAGGCTGGGGAAAGTTTACAAGATTTTGAAGCAGCTGTTGAGCGACTGACATACCTGGCTTACCCGGATGCACCCAAAGAATTCCAGGAACAATTAACGGTTGGTACTTTCATTGATGGCATAAGAGACGAGGAGATCAGGCGAGTCCTTAGATTATCTCGAGATAAGACTGGTAGTGAAGCCTTGATCCATGCCCTCGAGGTTGAAGCCGCTTACAAAGAGACTGCACGTCCGAGAGTACGTGCCATGAAGGTAGAAGAAGAGGATCATTTAGAAAAATCAAATATGGAATCTTTGATGGCTGACCTGCACAAAATGATAAGCCAGTTGATGAACAAACCAGATGCTCCAAGGAAGCAGGAAAGAGAACAGAGCGAAGGACAGCCAAGGAAGGTGATTCGGTGTTATCAGTGCAGCAAACCAGGACATATGATGCGGCAGTGTCGAGAACGGAATCCTGGGGAAGTAAACACTGCAAAGAAAGAGGAAGGTCGCTCTGATAAGATGAGATTGATTGTTATGTTAACAGACATACAGAAAATGGTCGCACAATTACTAAACGAATTAAGTTCGCGACCGGAGCTGAAACAGGAACCGCAACCGCCGAAACAGGAGCCGAAGCAGCAGCGAAGTGCTGGAGGTCCGATAAAAGTAATCCGCTGTTATAATTGCGGCAAATTGGGGCATGTCAAGAGGTACTGTCGCCAGAGGAGCCCTAAGGAAGTGAATGCCGAGAATGTAAAAACGCAGCAGGATATAGCAGAAGTGAAGGCAGTTAAGATAGAGGTTCCGAAGGACTGGTCAAAGAAAGTTCTAAGAGAGGAACAACTGAACGACAATGAAATTGGACCAATGTTGAAGGCGAAAGAAAAAGGAATCCGCCCGGAATGGAAGGACGTTTCCAGTACAAGTGTTGGACTGAAGGCTTTATGGGCGCAATGGGATTCACTTAGGGTTATAGATGGCCTATTACGGAGAGCATGGGAGAGCCTGGATGGGAAAGAAGTTACCATGCGGTTGCTGATACCCAGGTGCCGAGTACCAAAAGTACTTCGGGAAGTGCACGAGGGAATATCCAGAGAGCACTTTAGCAGAAATAAGACTTTGGCTAGAGTACGGGAGCGATTTTACTGGGTAAATAGCTGTCAGGATGTAGAGGCTTGGTGTCGCAGTTGCAAGGTTTGTGCAAATGTGGCTGCCAAGAGGTCACCTACAGGGAGTGGTGATCGAATGAAGGCTAGATATGACCGCAATGCCAGTTCAGCAGGATTCAAGGTGGGGGACTCGGTTTGGCTGTATAACCCACAGCGGAGTGAAGAAGGATTCTCGAAGCCTCGCTCACCTTGGGAAGGACCGTATTCTGTCATCACTCGGATCAATGACGTTGTTTATAGGATTCAACGTAGAAAGAAGTCCAAGATGAAGATCGTGCACCTGGACAGGTTGGCAAAGTATACTGGGGTATCTGAAATGCCTGACCGGGACGTTCAGGCTTAAGGAGGGGGCAGTGTTATGTGCTGCCCTCTAACAGAGAGGAGAGTTGTAATTACTCCCTGGCCAGAAGGGTGGCGCCATCTGTGGGCCAACTGGCGAACCACCATTTACTAGTGCCTAAGAAAATTCTAGAGAATTCCAGTATATTTGTGGAAAGTTCTACAATGATATTCTGGACATTCCAAGTGGGTATATAAAGAGGTGAAGCCAGCAGATGGGGGAACAGTACAGTACAGTTTAGTGAAGGATAAACAGTTCAGTTTAGTATCCAGTACAGTTCTGGGTAATCTGTGGTTCTGGTTACAGAGACAGTTTGTGGAAGAACAGTTCAGTTGAGTGAAGTATGCAGTTTAGTGAAGTAAACAGACAAGAGAGTTTTTAGGTTAGACAAGAGTTGACAAGTTTAAGAAGAAAAGTAAAGTGCTTAGTGTTTTAAAAGTAGTGAAATTATATTAGATTAAGTTATTATTAGTTGTGTGATTTTTAAGTATTTGCTAGTGTAATTTTAGTGATTAAATAAATCAGTGGTTTGTGAAAATTCTTGTTGCAAGTTATTTGGAATCCACAAAGTGTTTACTGAAAATTGTAAGCACGTTACAATATAAACATTAAAACTGAACTTTATAGCAAATTCACAAATTATTTCCCTCCTACTCTGATGCAGTTGCGGCATTTTCGCAAAGTGATCATTTAAGCAGTCATGTGCTCCACAAAATTTTTATTTCTTGAGATGTATTATAAGTTCTTTGTTTTAATTATTGGTAAACTTTTTCTTTAAGGCATCCCCAGCAATAGAAATTGGATGGATTCAAATCCTGAGATCGCGGAGAAGAATAGAATTGAACCGAGACAGCTGATTCTTCTACATGGACACGTTTGGTCCAAATGCTCTCTCACTTGTTGTCCATAATAGTTCTTACTAAGGTTTGCACCAGTTTCAGGATTATCCATAATTTACTGGACACTCTGTACGTAACTTCCACTGTCAAACTTTCTTGTATTTGTTTTTATAGAAACCAATCAGCACGGTAAAGTCACTTTACCGCACTCAAAATTATGTAGTAAACCTCCCATTACTCCACAGTGTAGATAAATGATATTAATGACGACATTCAAGTAGTTTTCACACACCAAGTATTTGCACCATCTGAGAATAATTGAAGCTAAAAAATCTTGATCGATGTTCTAGGAGAAAATTAATGTATACTTCATCTTCCTCGGTGCTGTGTTTCATTAATGAAAGAAAAAATTGATTGAACCGTTAACATTAAATTCATATGCATTTATTCGGATAATAGCCATGAATGCTTGCCCATCTATAACTTTTTCATTATTGTTACCAATACACAAAGTAACAGTAATAATAATCAAAATATACAGATTCCAGCAGCCAATTATGCACATCGGGTTGGATTCACATGAGAAATAAATGAGCAACCAACTTGTATCGAACACAGGTAGGTGTAGATGTGCCACTGCTTATGTCTGTTTAGTAGCCAGTGAGATGCTGTTGATGGTAGGGTGTGGACTCTTTTTCAATTGTCCAATTTGCATTGTATACATATGTCAGAGCATCTAAAAAATATTTGAATGACTCGGCCCTATAAAAGAATGTTATTTTTAATATAAAATACACATTATTCCTAAAATAACAAAATAATTTTGAAATGAAAATAATTGAATTACAATAAATGGTCAAATAGGGCCCCCTTAAGTTAAACAATAACTGAATCAATCAAAAAAACTTTCTGACATTTAACAAGATATTAAAGGAAATTTTTTCGATGGCGTTTAAGGTTTTCAACCGCAACTCCTATAGATTATCAGTCCTGTTCTCCTGGAAGCCATAAATTTGAGACAGATCCTCTTTTATGTGTTGCAGGAGAAACGCACCAGTCCATGTTTTTCGAAGTTTTCTATGATTCAGTTTATTGTGTCTAGTGTAGGAGAAAGTCTATTTGGAAATGTAGTTTCAAATATCCCATTAACTCCACGCATTGAACAGTCATCATAACACCATTTAATTGTTTGGGTTTTTTCGATAACCTGATAATTTTTCCCACTTACATTTCAATTACTCAAAGGGGAATAATTACTTGCGTATTAAAAATCTGCCCTGCACGTGAATATGAAATGTCCAGTTAGCCATAAATTCGTACGTGTACATAGTTGGCTACCGCAGTGTATATCAAAAGACCATTAACCGACGTCCTTCAGCCTGTCTTCTTTTTAAATTTTGTAAGTCTCTTATAAATTTGTTTGACTTATATGTAAAAACATGTACTATGTAGGAACAAAGAATTGTTTACTTTGGGAACTTAAATAAACAATCCAAATGGCTACCGATGGAAGTCTTTCTGCTCATAAGTTATTGCACTTCATAATATGTACGTACAATATACAATCGATGCATGCTTATATAAGCCTGTAGCCTTAAGCAAGCGAAACACTTTCTGGAATCTCTGTGACAAAATTATCTCGGTATTATCAATGCTCTAGGTGTATTACAGATGATAATACACTTAGGCTGAAACTCAATATTTATAAGTAATACTTATTGCTGAGTCCTATGATAATTGTACACTTGTACAGGCCAACACGAGAGGATTGTGTGTCCACATATATCGTACGTACATGAGAGCTCTTCTACCCTGATTTCCTATTTTTCGCTGTCTAACAATCCCTCCATAGGCTGCCGTGTCTTATCTAGTGCAATAATTTCCCAATTATCCTGCATATCAATACTCCTGAGTGTTTCATGTAGTTGATTTTTGTATCTGTTATATTGGCCACCCTGTTTCCTACTACCATCCACCACTTCTCCATTTAGGAAATACTCTACTCGTTTCATTATATATGGATATAATTATTTTATGTTTGTCAAGCAGAAGGACTGCAATCAATAGCCCACCGAATCAATTTCAGGTCAAAAAGTAGGCACTTATTTATTATTCTTAGAAAAAAATAAATTATATGTGCTAGTTTTAAAAATGTATTGAAATACTCCTGTGTACAGACTTTACAAATGAAATGTAATAAAAATATTTTGTAATATTTATCTACAGCTATTTTTTAAAAGAAGTTACCCGCACTAAAACTGTGACAAATGAACATCCTTATTTGCACCCAATCTGTGCTATTGAAATTATTCTGGTTAGAAGACACTGCTCGAATATATATCTTTTGGAAGTTATTTTATTGTTTGAATAACTACAAAAATATTTTAAAACCAATGCTTTTTTTGACGACCAGTAAATACGTCCCTTGTTTTTATTTTTCTTGAACCCATATGATCCTGAATTTAAAAATTAAAATAAATATCAACTGGTATTTTGTGTTTTTTTTTTAGATGTTATTCGTTGAGATGTACCATTAGCGATACTATCTACTGATAGAAAGGGAAATATACAGTAGTTAGACCATTGGTTAAGCTCTATTTTTTTAATTAAAAACTGTTATTTAACTTTCAGTGTTTGTTAGTTATTTTGGTTAGGTCAAATCTTTCAATCAAAATTTCGATTAGTTCCAATCAAACCCATTATATATTTTTTTTGATATAAGAACAGGAAAATCGCGCAAGCTTTTATATTCTAAAAAGAAAATTATACAATGTAACAAAATGATGGGTTTCAAAGTTTATTTTCTACTTTTTAGAGCATTTAAATAAAAGCTTTTTTAAAAATATATTTTTATATAGTTTTGGAGTAATCACTTCCATGAAGAGGAGTCGTTTAAGTCAACAATATTCACGAAAAATTTGAATGTTTATTCTATGAATTGTAAATAATTGCAAATTTTATGCAACAGCTAATAATTATGGATTGTTTTGAAATAAAAAAAACCCTCTACTACTTTAAATCAGTTGGAGTGACTAAAAAAATGAAATATAAAGTATTTGGTATCATGTACACCAAACGGATCAGTAAATTATGTGTTCTGTGGGTTTGAAGGTCGAGCAGGCAGATGTAATTGTTGTATAGGACTCAAACTTTATGGATGTTCTTGTAACAGTGTAATCTGATAGATGCTTTAAGCAGGTCGAGCAGGTGCTACACCAAAAACACAAAATTGTTGAGATCACCAAGTGTTAGTGCAAAACAAAAAGGAAGTGTGCAGCACGGCAAAATAATAAGTGGCTAAGAGTAGGTAGGTACATATCGAACGATTAATTCGCCGATTACATGAATGTTAAAACTAGTACATATATAACACAACACATTTCTGAGAATTATGGATTGCATAACTTTATATGTTAAGATTTATATGTTTTCAAATAGTTCCGTTTTTATGGTATTGTAAAGATTGGTACATTGGTAGCGGTGTGACAGTGACATTTTTGCTTATTATAGGCTACATGATATTCGCGAGGTTGTACGAATGGTTGTCTATTTCTATTTACTCCTGACCATTCTGCAATAACTAAGCGAAACATTGTATTACTGGTCATCTACTTGAGATATTTGTTACTTATGATAGTCCACATCATATACAAGACGGTGTACGAAAGGTTGTCTATTTCTGTTTACGCCTGACCATACTATAACCAACTAAGCGAGGCACTGTATTATTGGTCATCTACTTGAAATAATTATTATTAGTCCACATCATATACATGATGGTGTACGAAAGGTTGTCTATTCTTTGTTTGCGCATTGAATTTAGGCAACTTCATATACATGTATATAACATATGCTATAATGATAATAACCATTAAGGTTATCGTCTTATTGTTTAACCTGGGACATTTTGTGGAAATTCAAATGATTTAAATATTTAGAAGAAATTTGTACACATCTAAAACAAATAACTTTTAAATTTTTAATATGTAACTGGTATATGTGGAAGAACAGTAAGTAACTAAAGCAGGAAGATTTAACTTTCTCCGGGCTTTTTGTTTGCTGTTGGAGATAAAGGTTTGCAGGAATGCCTTTGCCCTGGGATTTTGCAAATATATTTTTATATTACCTTAGCAGTGGGTGGACAGATAAAAAAGCGACAATCTGTTCGGGCAGTTCAGCCGAAACTAAAAATGGTCTGCTGTCACATTGATTTTTGACAAGTCATCTTGGTCAGGGAATTTCAAATGAAAAAGTGGAGGCAAACTTGACGTAACTTAAACCTCTTCCTCTCCGACGTGCGTATGGTCCACTCACCCTTTATTCGTTAATAGTGCATGGGGTAAATAAAGGTATCCGAAGGGCAAAGATCTATATACTAATAGATAGCCAGGCAGCACTAAAGGCTGTAAGGTTCTATATCTTTGAGTCTAAAAATATTTCTCCCTAGCTATTAAAAATAGCTCTCAGATTTTGAAGAAAACTTGTTTTGTTGGGAACGTCCTTAAGGCTAATTACAGGCCTTCTAACTGGCCACTGCCCCTCGAGATATCATCTCAAGAATATGGCCAAGGCGGTAGACAACAAATGCAGATATTGCGATACTGCAATTGAAACTGCAGAACGTGTACTTTGTGAATGCAAGGTCTTAGGCCGCACTATGCTAAAGTACATAGAGCAGGCAGAATTAACGCCTGAAGACATAGGGAAATTATCCCCCAGGAAAATCACAAGCTTTGTAAAAAGTCTTGGAATCCTGGGTAACAACTGGATGCGGGGTAAAATCACAAAAGATCTCTTAGGTCGAAGTGAAGTAAGGCTGTTGGAAGCCAAACGACCCCGTAAAACAATCTACAATCTATATAAAAATATACAGGGTTTTTCTATTTAAAAAGCGACCTTGATATAACACGTGATCTTACTATTTTAACTGGGTATTGTGACTTATACTATGTCAGTATTTAATTTACTGAATTAATAATAATCTAAAATCTATGCAAGCAATCGTTTTTTAAATGCATTTAAAAAAATATGTATACAACTGTACAACTTTTATACGATACTTTTTGTTTATCTCCAGCAATAACAGAAACAAAAGGGGAGTCAAAATATAGTGAATAATCTGCTCGTGGCTCAACGCATACGTGTTAGTCTTGCAACCAAGGAGTCCCGGGTTCGAATCCTGGCTAGTGTATGGAATTGTAGTAGTGTTTTTCATGTGTTACCGAGTTGGCAACAGTGGACTAGACGAGGTTGTGTGGGAGACAACACGATTAGTTGCTGTAACACTCTTGAGTTCGAGTCTCAGCTGCGGCAGATAGAAATGTCGTAGGGAATGTTCGTCATGTCTATGAGTATGTGTTGTGGTTGAGTGGTGGAATAGCTAATGCTAAACTCCGACAGGACGTTAATCTAAAAAAAGGCGTTAAAATAAAAAAAAATCAAATAAACAATCCTGTACATACTGATTGATCCCTATGGTGGTCAGTGTTTATATTGATACGGCTACAATTGCAGTCAGTAACTTCACTGAATGTGAAACGGGCTTGAGATGGGAGTCTCAAAAAAATGTTTCAAATCTGGAAATTCTTTTTATTTATATGACTGGTGGTCGGGACTTAAGCGCACTTGCCTCTCACCAGTCTCACCCAAAAATCCCGGGTTCGATTCTGGGTCGTGGCAGTGGAAAATACTGTGAAAGGGATTTTTTCACTATATACGGATATTGGGTGTGTGAGACACTTGTCTCTAAATGTCTAGCCCCCTCCCACACAAGGCTCTTCTAGAGCCCTCCTGGATAAAGGGGGTCGTAATTACCTGTGGTGTTATTTATTATTATTAAACTTTTTTAATAATATATTTATTTTAGAAAACTTTGTTACATTTTCTATTATCATGTAGCTATGGACATTCCATCCATGGCAGTATTTATTTATAGAAAATTTCTATTTCCAAATCTAAAATAGTTATAAATATTATTTAAGTGTGATACAATTGGTGTTGTTGTATTATTGGTCATCTATCTGTTTGATCGAATGATCCTTGTTTGTGACAGACAACATCCTTTGTTTATTTTATATGCTATAATAGCTGTTTTCTTTCGTCCTAAAGATAGTGAATGCAATCAGTAAGCAAACCAATAGAAATCAGGAATTTAAAAAATGTCTCCTATCATTGGCTGTTTAATGATTGTATTCAGTTTGTTTTAACAGTTTAACAAATAAGCTCATCTGCAATAGTTACTGTGTAATTTCAGTCAACCCCTTTCGTGGCAGTAAGGTCCAGAAAAACCTTATGCCTGCATAAGTTTAAAATTAGTCCATTTATTAGATTATGTTGTTATTATAACATGTGGACTTGTAATTTGCAACTTGCAACAACTTTGAAAGTATTTTGTGATGTACAAGATATAGTTGTTTTTGTTGTAAAACACTTTCTAAGTAATATATAAATATAGCTGATTAATATAGCTTTATTACTTTGACTTTAAATAATATGGATGTACGAAAGCTAACCAGACAAAATAAACACCGCTTCACAAATTAATAAAAATATAGATTGTAATCAAATAGTTCATCTTTATTATATTACTATATCTCAGTTTAAAATCTTAATAAATGATGAACTGGTAATTTTGTTTTTTATTTTACAGTATTTGGAAACCTAACAAAAATATAAATGTAATTATTAGAGATATTTCATATTTAAGTTAAATATTAACAAAAACTTATATGAACAATAGATTGTACACATACTGACGTACTAAACTGAATGAAATAATCAAAGTAAAAAATTACATTATTTCTATGCAGAAAGTTTCATCGGGACAAATTTCCTCTATAGAAAGAAATCTCCACGTTGTTTTCAAAATTTGGGGACCTTACACAATAAAACAAACTTTTACGTTTATTACCTAAAACCATTTGCAACTGTATTTGTGCAAATAGTTTTTTCATAATATTGCCATCTTTAATATAAAGCTCCACTGTTTTATCTTTCGAAAGATAAACTTGAGATAGGTAGTCCTTATCTACAAACAGTCACATAATAGAGTATTTAGTCACCATTTGATGCCTTCTGTTAATCCCCACATTTACAGAATTGGTGATGTGTATTTAGTTCTCGAATTTCATTTATTTTAGGTGTAAAGGTGTTCAATGAAGTCTCTTCTAAAAAATCGCCCCTGCAAATACAAACACATCAGATTTAATTTAATAAGACACCTTATAAGAACAAATTACGAGGGAGAATAAGAAACTACCGCAATTTAAAAGTTTAAAAAGTATATTTATTTCGTGTATTCTACATGTACCCATATATAATAATAAACAACCAAATGTGTTGAAATTTTAATATTGATAAAATATGCTGATTATCAAATCCGACTTTAACAGAATTTTATTTAAAAGTAAATCATCAAATGTTTATAATATAGATATAACAAATAAATAAATTATTTTGACATTTCATTTGTTTACATTAAATAATAATATTCATGACAAGGGGCTAATAGGCAACATACATCGCAGTATTGTGACTAAATAATCTGCGCAAGTCTCAGGAACCAAAAATAGAAAGTGATACTTGGACCCTAGACGCTAGTGACAAAATCTCACGACGCAACCCCTAATACACCTCGAATTCCCTGCTGCCTATACCTAAAAGATTCAAACTACCTCGTTTCAGCCAACAAAATCAAGGCAGAGTCATGCTACACTACACTTTATGCAATGTTTTCGAAGTAAGCTACAATTTACATACCTTCTTCTGTATTAAATTCTTTAATTTCTTTAAAAATTTCATAATTATGTGCACTGATATAATGTTCTCTTAAATCCACATAACTCCTATTAAAACTATTACAATCGCTACATTTTAAATTTCCTTTAAAGGTTGGTTCACTCATGAATATTTCTTAAATGATAGTACAAGTGCGTTTTTCTGGAAAATTGTTTACCACAAAATGAACAGGTTTCCATAGCTAATGTAAAATTATTTGCAACCGTAGATTAGATAAGTAATAGCGAAATACGAGTTCACCACGGGTTTAATAACGAACCATAAACAACGGAATTGTGACATTTGACAGATACAAATTTTTTAGTTCTTCGAATGACTACCATGCGCGCATTATCGCGGCCATTCCTCTCTGCACCGGCTCGTACAAAATCTCACGGCAACCCTCAATACGCCTCTCAATAATATGACAAGGGGCTGATAGGCAACACACATCGCAGTATTGTGACAAAACAATTTGGGCAAGTCTCAGGAGCCAAGAATAGAAAGTGATACATGGCCCCTAGACGCCAGTGACAAAACTTACGACGCAACCCCTAATACAACTAGAATTCCTTGCTGCCTATACCTAAAAGATTCAAACTACCTCGTTTCAGCCAATAAAATCTAACAGCACGGCAACCCTCAATACGCCTCTCAATAATTACTTACTGTCTACCTAAAAGGCGCTGCTGGGAAGGGGACGACCCTCTTTTTCGCACTTATTGTGAAATACGGAAGTGGTTGGTGACTGTTTATTATTTTTAATTACCTATTAATAACAAAGCTAATATGGTGGCTTATTGTTGTGCGTATGGCTGCAAAAATAATCCCGGGACGACGATTCGTTTTCATAAGTAAGTATATTTTTAAATAAATAAAAAGTCGTTTCAGATGTGAAAACAATTTTAAGGTTAGGTATTTTAAGAATTTCCCAAACACTACCTACCTTAATTTGTCGTCTGTTCGTACAGGCTTTAACATTTAGGTGGCATGGAAAGTTAAAAATTGAAGGAACCGCATCCTTCTTTAATAACTTCCGATTCAAAGAAGATTCTAAGTAGCTTTCCTCAGTAAAATGTTCACTGCATATTACAGTAAAAACGCTGGGTTTAAAATTTTTCAATCTCACAGCATTTAGCCATAATTCTAAAACTGGTTTTCTAGATAATGGAAATCTATAAAAAAAAAGTAGTTCAAAATTACAAACAGGAACACTAAAATAAATTTAAAAGGCTTTGCATTGAATCAAGTGCTAAAGCTGATGAAGCAGATAAGAATAATGTGCAGGTAACGTAACCTTAATAATTAAAGTTTTAATCGTAATTAGCATAGTATTGTTTTGTAGGAACCATCTACAACAAAACATGATGCTTCAGTCCAAACGTCACTTTTTCTTACGAAGTCCTCACCCAAAGATAAAATGTTAAAACGCACAATCAAAACTCTACAACAAAATGTTACCCGAAAAGCAAAAAAAATAAGTAGTATGAAGGACTTAATCAGACATTTAAATGAAAACAATAAAAGTGACTGCACCATAGAGGAGGTTCTTATGAACAATTTTGAGGGCTTTTCATTGGAGCTCTTTCAAAATGAGTTAAAAAATTCAAATGTTAGTCCAACACAAAAGAGATATACCAATCAAATGAAAGACTTTGCGTTAACTTTATACTTTTATTCACCAAAAGCGTATACGAAAAAAAATCAATTTGCCACATGCTGGGATGTTGAGGAAATGGGTATCTTCCTTTAACTGTGAAGTGGGTTTTCTAAACGAAGTTTTTGATTTTTTAAAAAAAGAGGCCGAAGAAGTTGATTATTTATGTGATGTTGCTTTAATATTTGATTTGATGGCTATTCGATCAGAACTTGTTTATGATAGGAAAAATGACAAGCAGTGTGGCTATGTTGATTGGTGATATCGCTGCTGTACATTCTGAAGTAATGGCTACAGAGGCATTAGTTTTTCAAATAGTTTCGTATAAAAATAATTTTAAATGCCCAATAGGCTATTTTTTTATAAACAAAATAACTGCAGTTCTACAAAAACAATTTGTTTTGGTTGCAATTGAAAAATTATTTGAAATTAATATAAAAGTGCATTCCGTAACATGCGGTGGGTGCAGTACTAATATAAAAACATTTGAACTGTTAGGATGTAATTTGAGCCCGTTAAATATGGAGGCTAAATTTAAATTTAATCATCCTAACAAAGTCGGTATGCAAACTAACGATTCTGCAACGTACAAAATTATCACGAAATTTTCTGTATCTTAAACCCTTGTCATGTAGTTAAATTACTAAGAAATACTTTTGCAGAACATGGTTTATCTTCTCCAGCCAGAAATATTGATTTTAAATACGTAGAAAAACTACATATTTTACAAGAAAACGAGGGTTTAAAGTTTGCTAATTCTCTTACGGGTTCTCATCTTAACTTCAAACGAAAAAAAAATGAATGTTCGTCTCGTGGTACAAACAATTATTAACAGTGTAGCAGAGGCTATTGATTTTTTAAGAATTTCTGGTCATGCAGATTTTCAGGGTAGCGAGGCTACAGTCGAATTTTTAAAAATATTTGATATAATGAATTCAAGAACACTATTTGGTCGTGGCTATAAATCCCCATTACTTTTAAAAAATTCTCATTACTGGCAAGATATCTTTAAAGAAACCGCAAAATACATAAAACAATTAAAAATAAATGGCTGTGATGTTTTACAGCATAAAAGAAAAACTTTTGCTCTCGGATTTCTTATAAATATTTACAGTTTTGAAAAGTTAGCTTTGTATCTTTTTAGTCGTCCAGAAAATCCCCTCAAATATTTTTTGACGTATAAATGTTCCCAAGATCATATAGAGTTATATTTTTCTTGTATTAGATCACGAGGAGGATAATAATCCGAATGTTTTACAATTCAAATGGGCTTTACGAACATTGTTGTTTCGTAATAGTGTACAGCCAAGTATAAACGGCAATTGCTGCATTAACTTCAGTTCAGATCTAGCACCAATATTTGATTTTCAGCATGTTAGAAGAAATATTGTTGAAAATACAAATAATAAAGACCAATTTCATGATAATGAAATGAATTATTTAATGTCGGTAATTGAAATTGCATCGCTCTCTTCTATACAAGAAAATATACTATAGTACATAGGCGGTGTAATCGTGCGCAAAATTCTAAGTAAAAATTCATGTACTTTTTGCCAGGATATGATTAAACAACCCTTGAATGACCATGATTACTCCTGTATTAGTATTAATAACCCAAGTAGTTTTACGAGGTTTTTATCTAATGGAAAATTATATTTTCCCTCGAAAGGCGTCTTTCAAATTGTTACTTACGCTGAGAGAGCATTTACTGCTGAATTAAATATTGGGTATCTGGGAAAGTATAATTTTAAAAGAAGAATTATAATGTCTGTCATGCAACATTTTATTTCAAAATTAAGCACACCCTGTGGTAGAAATGTGTGAAGACTTGCATGAAGTTCAAATAATAAAATACATAGCTAGCACTTATGCAAACATTCGAATTGAAACCCACGCGAAGAAAAAATCCCAGCACTTATTAGGGCACAAAGCTACACTTCGTCATAAGTTAAATAAGACAATTTTATTTTACCATATTTAACTTTTAATTTCTGATTAAAATACAGTTTTGAATTTTTATGTTAATAAAGATGTATGTTTCTTCTACCATTGTGCTATTCCAAATCTCCTTCTACCCTTATATTTATTTTTGTAATCCCACTTGAAGAAGCATTTGCGCGATTTTTACATAAACGACAATGAGAGAAACAAGGACAGGTTACCCTCTTGCAGCAACTGCACTCATCGCACACCCTGTCCTCTCTTTCATATCATAGCGCCTGCATTCCAGTTATTAATAGAGTTCACTGCATTTGACACGTAACATACTGTCAGCTCTTTTAAATAACCTAAATTAAGTGTGGGAAAAAGGGGTATATGATTTTGAACCCATCTTGCATTTCTAATGTGAAGGTTGTCTATTTCAACTCTGGCTTGAAGAACGTTAGGTGTCTGAGATTTCTCTAACATTATTTGAGCTATTTCTGCGTTTGCTCCCTCCATAAGTATTGGTATTTATGAAGTATTGCTCCAGCAATTCGATAAAAGTCCGATATTAATAGCATGGTGCATAGGAATGATTTAAAAAAAAAAAATTAAAAACAGATTTTATGTGACCATTACGTGCCTCTACTATCCACCTCGTTTTGGTAATCAATCTGGAATCATTAGCTTCTTCGGTATTAAGTTGCCGTTCACCAAGCTTAGACGTGATGGCATTTTGTAATTAATACCTATATTTTCAAGAAGTGGCAAAACATCTGAATAACCACGGTCCACAATAAAAATGTCATCATTATTGAACCATTCTCGAAGCCCATTGGCATCCACTTCAAAATCGTTACGGAGCATTGAGGCGTCATTATTACACGAATTGGAGAAGTAAGGACCATGAATATCTAATATATATCCGAGGCTACAACGAGGGCTGGGTTTATCAAGTGACGGCCCTTATGGACTGAAGATGATTGCCTCAGTGCTCTAAAATTGCTACTCTTCTGAATGTAGGCATAAGTTCCATCTATGTATGCAATCGCTACACGCAGATCCCCATTAGAGTTATAGAGTTCATTCGCAAAAGCCGTCACATATCTCTGTATATATTGCTCTCTTTTAATTGAATTCAATTCTATATTTAGAGTAATAAAACGTACCATCAATGATCTCACTTTGGTAATAACAAGACTTAGGTACAGCTTGCCTGCTCGTGTACCTGAAAATGACTTTCAAAAAATCATCAGGAGGATGAAGTTTGCATAGGAATAATAACAAATCTCTTTTGCTAATATGTCGATGAGTATTTTGGTCAGGTACAGGGTCACAATATGCAAACAAATCTTGAAATTGTTGGCGTGTTATTGGGCTTATGGACCGGAACTCATCCTCTGTAAAACTATTTTCATCGTTAAAATCGGGCTCATCAATTCTAGTTGATCAACGTAAAACCTGTCAAATATTTTGCAACTGTGCACCGTTTAAGCGATATGGTCAATATTTTATAATAATAAAATTGCAAACCCTCAAAACAGAACTGGTAGAACAAATCCAATGACGTCTAAATGATGATGAGAGCAGCGAGCTGATTCGGGTATATAAATATTTTTTATGATAAAGACTTCTTTACACTCGATAGAAAGCCTACTTAGATTGCGTAACCCATTGCAAAACATACAAGAATTATTTGTGGGTCTGCTTTAAAACATTTAATTTCAAACAATCAGGATCACGTGCTAATTCATCAATCTCGGCATTGTCAGTTCGGTTGCAATTAAGACAGTTACCTTCAATATCTCGAGGTGGTAAGTTAACATCTTCACGACGACGAATTGCAATTTGATACTTGAGCTCATTTTCATTTCCAGAAATGCTAACCATTGCTCATGGCTGCAAACCAATGTTACATACATAACAGTTTACTCTTCACCTAAACATGTCTGGATTTTTAACAACCAAAAGTCGGACACTTGTTATAGAACTTCTTCTATTGTTAACTAATACAATACCAAATTTGTAAGAAATAAACACACAAGACGTTATTAAAATGTTTACAAATGTCGAAAACATTTAATTTTAGACAGGCTATAGGCCTATTATTTTTTAATTAATTCTAAAATTCAAATAACGTAGAGTTTTTGTTTACACAAATATAAGATAACCACTGGGAAAAAAAGCAAGTGTGTGCTTCTGCAAATGTATTTTTACTTGTGAATAATAATGATAACCAGTAATACTACGTACCTAAACGTTTAACTATATTTAAGGAATATTATCATGTTCTTTAATTTTTTAGTTTAATAATAATTATGGTTATAGAATTATATATGCAGTTTTAAAAATGATAGTAATTAAACAGAAATGGTATATAAAAGAAATTCTGGTGACACCAGTGATCGAACCCGGGGCGTTTCACATGCAAAACGAACACTCTGCTACTGAGCCATATCCCCGCTACGATGCAGTTTAAACAAATCTCATAGTAAACACACACCATCATCCATACTATCTTTTTACAGCGTAGCCCAAAAACTATCAATTTTCGGAGGTCGCCCATTGAGGCTCTTGTTCACAACGACAAGAAGTACAACATATTCGAAACCACTTTTACGTAAGAAATGTCATGGTCCTTTGGCTTGATGCACAAAGGTGCCTTAAAGGTAATCAAGGCATCGATAAGGAATTGCAATCACAAATTAATTCAGAGACAAAACGGTGGGAGCTAGTCCTTGAAAGAATAATAACAGTTGTATTTCTTGGAAAAAACAACTTGGCGTTTAGAGGTAGTTCAAACAAGCTATTCATGCCGAATATGTAATGTATAGCAACAAATTTATTTTCATGTACTGCTGTTTTTAAATTCTACATTGTACAATAGGAGTTAAGAGTTTTTTACATTTACTTTTTTAGTTAACAGAACCGTCCCAGCCACACATTAGGCTAGTCCAGTTGTAATTGTGCCAGGAAATTTTATATAAAACTTTACATTCATACAAAAATGTTATCCTTGCATCAATAAAAAAAAATAAAGTTGCTTTTTTGTGTACTTTTTATGTATAAAAATACATAAATTTAATTTTTTTTTTCCAATTTTTCTAATTGCTTCTGTTTCAGCTTTACGTCAAGCTCTAGCGATACCATTCTTGCTTCATGCTCCTTTTTAAGTAATTCGGCCAACACTATTTATTTATTAACTAAAATTTCATATTTTTCACCCAATGCTGATGACGTTAGTGTTTTTACTGTCTTTGGTTGACGCCTGCGAAGGGACTGAACTTGTTTGGGTGTGTTACTTGATACACTTGCGTTTGCTGTTGGCAAAACATTTGCTTGTGGTAAGTCCTCCTCCTAAATCACGTCTATGTTGTTGATGTTTCTTGGCATTGCCGAATCCTGCAAAAAAAATAGAGCTTAAATACTTAGGCAGTTGGAAAAGTTGTGCAAGTCATCCATTAATGGGCGTCAAAAAAAGGAATGAAATACAAAACAAGAGAACAAACAAAACTGAGCAAATAAAATAGTTGCAGAACTGTGCAAGTGTGAAGCATTTTTTAAATCTTGTTTTTGAAGTTAATTTTTTAATTTGAATCATAGTAACGGCCTTAGAAACAACATCTTATATGAATAATATAATGTTGGGCATTCTAAGGTAAGTAATTATTGTAATTCTAATTGTGATTTACCGAGAAAAATACGAAGTTTGCGAAATTCTTTGGTTGAATACCAAAACTTTTTCTAAATACAGCATTCAAAAATACTCAATATTAAAAGCGCAAATCTATATCCCGATGTTTTGAAATTTGTACTCTGGGAGTAGCGGCATCTGTGGCCTGATTTTTTAACTAAAACAATTTGACAACACTGTTTATGACTTTAACTAGAAATCTAGCGCTCGAAAGACAAAGACAGCAGCTCTTAGCTGAGAAAGATGGAGGGAAAAATTTTAAATTATTTTATAGTTCAGAATCTGAGTGCCCGTTGTATTTCAGTTTATTCAAGAGTTGTTTAGTTTACACGTGCTCTGTGATTTACATTCATGTTCCTAACAAGTGTATAACTTGGCGTAATGTGAAAAAACGTTTTTAATTAATTTTTATTAATTGTGTACTTTTTATAAATTTTTGTGATAGGACACTCGACTTTGCGTTTGGAGCAATTACAAATTGTTAGTGTTAATAGAAGAGGTATTTTAAATTCTTTTCATTTAATAATTCTCTCTTTGCTCAGTAGGACCTTTTTGGAAAAACAATTGATCAGGTAATAATTTCAAATAAAATAAATCTTCTTTCAGATTGAACGAGATGAAGTTTACTGGGAAGAAAAGATGTTGCCGTTATTAAAAACATTTTATTTCACCTGTTTGTTACCAGAAATAATAGATCCGCAGCACCCTAAAGGCCACCCGATTAGAAACCCCGATAGAACATGAGTATTATTTATTTATGGAAGTGTAGAAATATCTTCATTTTATTTATTTTATTTTGGGAAAATCATATTTATTTTTGTTGTATTATTTACAGCAAATTGCTTGTATGAAGTTTATGAATTTATTTATTATTCACTTATTTTATAAGGTTTTTATTTTGAAACTTCGTTTTGCTCAAAAAAATCGAATGATGTGAGATTAAGGGCTCAGTTCACGACTGACAACTCTGTTTCTACAGGAAGCCCTTACTAATAAAGCTATAAGTTTCAATTCAATAAATGATTATTCATCTGTATTTTGTTTGCTTAAAAGCTCCTCCTCTTTTGTTAGTTTAGTTATCTATGAATAATTGAGTAAACAAACCAAAATTTGCATAGAAAATAAAGAAAATATTATTATGTTGGCTATTTTATAAAAAAAAATCATTATGAAAGAAAACCAAAACTTTTCTAACAAAAATTCTTTACTTTGCTATTGGTCTCGTGAACAAAATTTTGCTTCGCATCCTCTGGGTAACAAGAATTTTTCCATAAATTTGAGGTTTGTAAAGGAAAACATTGCGCATTGTATAACAACAGTCAGTAGATTTTGAAATTTGTAGTCTACTTATGTAAAATAAAGTTAATGAAGGACTGTTGTGTTCGTCGTTTGTCCTCGTCTAAGAAACATTTTAAATTAGTTTATAATCTTTTATTTTACATAAGTAGCGAATTTGATACACACGCAAAGAACCATTTGATACACAATATTCGATGATCAAAGTAATCTACCTCGTCTGGGTACGTTACTTTTGCGAAATTTCTTATTTTAGTGCTACATTGGTAATATTTTATTAAATGATTCACTATACTTTTTCTTTAAATAATATAAAAATATTTCGCACGTAATGTTTTAAAAATGGTCCGAAAATCGAATGAGTCTCAACAACTCCAGAAATGTTATGTTATAAAAATAATAACACTAAACAAAGCACTACATCTTTAACAACACTTACAAATTTAAAAAAAGGCCGGAGGAAATCTATAGGTAGAAAAATACTGCAAATATGACTCGGAACAAAACTCTTGCCACCTTATAGGTTATGTTTTGTTTGTCCTACAAGCTGAAAAATAACCTAATGATAACATATTTCATTTCACCTGAAAAATATGATGATAAATACTTTAACACAAAATTTTTCATTTAAATAATTAGTTTATTTATAATTCAAAAATCATTGTAAACTAAAACAAATAAAAATATTGCAAAAGGCAATGTTGCCGGCCACAGATTAAAGATACTACTATATGACCATAGATAAAATAGACTTATATGATAGTTATTAGTTGCCGGCTTATATTTTGACGGAATAAAGAATGAAGCAAAGGTACGTATACGACATTCCATGTTACTTGCATCACATTCTCTGGCTGAAATCTGGAAGCAAAGTACCCTGGTTTCGTATTTCCACGTATTTCTGTGATAACGTAAATGTAACTATGGGATATCTCCGACGCGCAGATCTGTGAGTATTGCTGGCTTCACTCACTAGGTTGGATCAGCTGATCCTTCCTTATCCCTTTTAATACAACATGCTTTTAACTGTCTGAACTGGCCAACTGTCACCACAAATCACTTAAGTAGTTTGTGACTGGCACTTATATTTTCTTGACAAGGGGTAAGTATTTACAACCCAGTTATTAAGCTTTTAAGTGGACAGAGTACAACTTGATTATTACATCACATGAATTGGCCAGTGTAACAGTGAAGAAAAGTATACATTAAAACAAGTTCGATTTGTTTCAGGGTTAATAAACATGACAAGAAATTTGAATGGTATTGTACCCAGTAAACAGCTGTTGGATCGGTTAGGATTATTCGTGTCCCTGGCCTAAAAAGTTGAAACGTGCTGCCGTTGATTGCCCCTCAACAGTTGGTATATTACTGTGCCCTAGGTAGTAACCATGAAAAAAATTGCGTAGGGCTTTGCCCTCTCGGCTGATAGTCGGATATGGAATGAGCCTCAAAAAGAACAAAATTGGAATGTACTCACATTACGTAGGCAGGCTTTTCTGATATATCCACTGGGCTCAAGCGGTCCATGGGATGGAGCTAATAGTTTTCTTTGAAACTTCCTGCCTGGGGTTGGTTTAAGTCCAGAAACAAACTGGCCTACATGTCTTAGAGGTTTTGGTTGGTTTGGCGTGATGTCTGACAATCAACTGGTTCTTGTCAGGGTGTTTCAGAAAAATTCCAATTCCGCTATTCGATAGTTGTAATTAAATTTGTGGGTATGTATAAAAGGCCTGGAGTGAATTATTTTCCAGTAATATTTGTACAAGTGCATTGTGGTAAAATGTGGTGTCCCACAAGGTAGCATTCTGGGACCAATGTTATTTAATATCTTTACAGCCGATTTACCAGCAATAATACACCACTGTAGTATTTATATACAGACGACACACAGATATTTAAAGTTATTTGAACCGTCATTGGCAAATATCGCTTTGCATGAAGTAAACTCTGACCTAGAGAAAAGTTGTTATTTGATTATGGTCACGTCAAACGTCAAAAATAAAGTTATGTTGTTCAATTTCACCACAATTCATATTAACAATATGGAGATTCCATATAAAGAATATACTAAAAATTTAAGGAGTTATTTTTTATGACTCTTTAAACTTTGAAAATGTAACATTTAAGCTAAGCTTATTATATATGAAATTAAAGGCACTATATAAGTTCAAATAAAGGGTGTCTCACCGGGAACTGAATCGATCGATATAGAGAAAAGTATGCATCAGAAAATTTTAAAAATTTAGATAATTACTAATGTCGGTGTGGTCAACCCAACTAAAATAATTACAAGTAGCTGTCATTTCCGCTTATACCCGAAGTCGATACCAACTTGCTTATTTCAAGTGGAACACCCTATATATTTTAGGGTTTTCGAAAAGAGCATAAAATTCTGAGTAAAAAATATGTAGCATATCCTATACCTAAACCTAGCCGTTTCAGAGATATTTGACATTTTATAGAAAATTTGACAGGTGCAACGGTTTGCAAGAACCGTTATAACTTTCTTCATGTAAAAGATCCTCATTTGCTTCTTGTCACGTAAAAAGAACACAAGGAGAACTACGTTCTACAACTGAAATAAATTCAATAATGTTATACCAAGTGTTCCGTTTTTCGCGTTACATTTTATCAACTTCAAACCGCGAAAACTTGTTTAGGTCAAATGGAACACCCTATATTTTTCTATGTCAAGTTGTGTAAAAGTGAATTCCCTTTTTGAAATATTTGCGATTTTATTAGAGATTCATGAATTGTTGTAATCATTTCATCAAAATAGCCAGGATTAGAAACAATCAGTCATTATCTTATGTCAAAAAATGCCAGCACGTTTAAATTACACCCACGAAGACTTTTTTTTTAATTTGTTTATTATTTATGGAGAATGTGATAAAGTAATATCAAGAACTTGCAGCACATTTGCTACTCGATATCCAGAAAAACGGAAACCGTCACCAAACACTGTAAAACGCATACTGGAAAATTTTAAAAATTATGGCTCTGTCAAGGCAAAAATGCAAAGAAGAAAGCCTATTGTTGGTGACGAAAACATTGAAATAGTCATTCTGGGATATTTTCATGCATTTCCAAGGATGTCATTAAGACAAGTTGCTCTGGAATCGGGACTATGCAAGGATTCAATTCACAGAATCTTAGTAAAACATGTTTCACTCGTTTTCATTCCATATTGTTCAAGGATTAAAAGAAACAGATTTCCTAAGAAGACGGAATTTTTGTGAGTTTATTCTAATAAGGTCTGAGGGTCACGATTCTTATTTGGGAAATATTATATGGACAGATGAAGCAAAATTTACAAAAAATGGACTTTTTAAAATAGATACAATTCGCATTATTAGAGTGACTCAAATCCTCATATGTTCAGAGAGCGAAACTTTCAGGAAAGTTAGTAGTTCAATGTTTACTGTGCCATAAGAAACGATAGAGTGGTGGCATTAGAGTTTTACCAGGTAAATTTAAACGGTAAATTAAATTTTCTCTTCTGCTAATATGTATAATTTTTGTTTTTTTTTTTTTAGTTGAAAGATATCTGAATATCTTACAAAATTTAAATAATAACTAGTTAGAAAATTTACCTCTTGCCGAACATAGAAACATTTTTTATCAGCACGACGGTGCTCCCCACATAACGCATATTTAATTAATAATTATTTACAAGAAACTTTTTATGATCAATGGATTGCCAATAATGGACCTTTCTTATGGCCTCCTCGCTCGCCCGATTTATCAGTTCTGGATTATTTCATTTGGGGTACTATTAAAAATAAAGTTTATTAGCCCATTAACAACCATTGAAGATTGTATGTAAAGAGTAAGAAATGCATTTCAAAACATATCACAGGATTCAATTAGAAGAGCTACCCATGAGGAACTAATCCGAAGGTGGGAAAAATGTGTCGAGGTTTGAGGGCGGAATTTTGAGCAATTATTAAATTAAAATGAAATCATATTTTAAATTGATCTTATCTCTGCTATTTTAGTTCATGCCATATCTTCGATTCGATTAATACACATGTTACAGTGTTAGTGTTATTTTGCGTTTTTGTGGATATCGAGTAGCAAATGTGCTGCAAGTTCTTGATATTACTTTATCACATTCTCCATAAATAATAAACAAATTTAAAAAGTTTTTGTTGGTATAATTTAAACGTGCTGGCATTTTTTGACATAAGATAATGACCGATTGTTTTTAATCATGGCTATTTTGATGAAATGATTACAACAATTCATGAATTTCTAATAAAATCGCAAATATTTCAAGTTGTAACTTTAACCCCCACAATGCTAATATCAGAAAAAAGGAAATTCAATTTTACACAACTTGACGTAAAAAAATACAGGGTGTTCCATTTGACCTAAACAAGTTTTCGCAGTTTGAAGTTGACAAAACGTAACGCGAAAAACGGAACACTTGGTATGATATTATTGAATTTATTTCAGTTGTAGAACGTAATTCTCCTTGTGTTCTTTTTACGTGACAAGAAGCAAATGAGGATCTTTTACACGAAGAAAGTTATAACGGTTCTTGCAAACCGTTGCACCTGTCAAATTTTCTATAAAATGTCAAATATCTCTGAAACGGCTAGGTTAGGTATAGGATAATATGCTACATATTTTCGACTCAGAATTTTATGCTCTTTTCGAAAACCCTAAAATATATAAGGTGTTCCATTTGAAATAAGCAAGTTGGTATCGACTTCCGGTATAAGCGGAAGTGCTAGCTGCTTGTAATTATTTTAGTTGGATTGGCCACTCCGACATTAGTAATTATGTAAATTTTTAAAATATTCTGATGCGTACTTTTCTCTATACCGATCGATTCAATTCCCGGTGAGACACCCTGTATATGTTGCAAGAAAAAGTCAAATGTAGAACAGTGGAATCTATATTATATCCCCAATTTGATTATTGCCTAATATTATATTATAAATATTTGACTAGTGAATTTAAAAATAAGTTGCAGATAGCCCAAAACACATGCTTATGCTTTGTTTACTTAATACAAAAATATGACCACATTACTCCTGTATACAAAGAACATAAGCATCTAAAAATAGATTATCGTTACAAATTTTTCATTGGGGTATCCTTAATGAAAACGTATTTAAGTATTTAAAAGAATATTTAATACCGAGGCAATTAATGCATAATGTTAATCTTAGAGGCTTAAATCAATTTCATATACATCAGCATAAAACTGCCAAATTTCAGTGTTGCTATGCCTATGTTGCTGTAGACTTGTTAAATAATATAGAATCCTACGGAATGATACAGGGTATTTTAGAAGACTCTTTTAATAGAAAATATAAAAACTATTGTTACGTGTTTACAGTCTTCAGTAAACACTCTGTAGGTTCAAATAACTTGCAACAAGAATCTTCACAAACCACTATTTTATTAATCACTTACATTACAATAGTAAATACTTAAAAATCACCACACATGCAACTAATAATAACTTTAATCTAATATAAATTCACTACTTTTAAATCACAACTGTACTTTACTTTTCTTCTAAAACTTGTCAACTCTTATCTAACCTAAAAACTATTCTGCCTGCTCAACTTCACTTCTTTATATACACCCTTAGAATGTACCAGAATCGCATTCAATAACATTCTAGAACAGGTTGGAATCCTCCATAGTTTGCTACTATGTGCTAGATGGCGGTTCGTCAATCGGCCCAGAGATGGCCCCACCCCACCTACCGGTCATCAACAGAATAACAGGTTTCCCGTCACTTTGACCAGAGACTTAATCACATTTCTCCCCATTAGAGGGCAGCACATAACACTGCCCCCTCCTTAAGCCTGAATGTCCCCGTCCAACAATTCAGATTCCCCAACATACTTCATACTTTGCCAACCTATCCAAATGCACGATCTTCATCTTGGATTTCTTACTACCTAGAATTCGGTAAACGTCATTGATCCGAGTGATGACAGAATACGGTCCTTTCCAGCGTGGGTGAAGCTTCGGAGATCTTACCCTCTATCACTGTGGGTTATTAGCCAAACCAGATCGCCCTCCTTGAATCCTGCTGACTTCGTCTTTCGGTCATAGCGAGCCTTCATTCTGTCACTTGCTATGCTAGCTTGGTTTCGAACCAACTCGTGGACATTCCTCAGCCGTTGACTAACTTCGTCTGCATAGCCATCCACGGACACAGTGGCTTCTTATCTGATGTACCAAACATCAAATCACTTGGCAGTCTGATCTCGTGCCCAAATATTACACGAGCCTGTGTCTGTTTAGTAGTCTCATGAATGGCAGCTCTGTATGCCATTAAGAAAAATGGTATATGTCGATCCCAATCTCTCTGGTTCTTGTGAACCACCTTAGAAAGATGTTCCTTCATGGTTTTATTATGTCATTCCACCATTCCATCTCACTGGGGATGAAGAGGGGTTGTCCAAGTCTTGTGAATGCCCAGCAACTCACAAATTTTCCGAAATACCCCCGACTCAAACTTTCTCCCTTGATCGGAATGTAGCTCCAGGGGTACACCAAATCGGCATACTAGGTTATCCACCAGAGCTCGAGCAACAGCAACTGCTTCCTGATTTGGAATGGCATAGGCTTCCGCCCATTTACTAAAATAGTCTATAGCGACCAGGATGTATTTATTCCCATCATCTGTCACTGGGAATGGGCCCGCTATATCTATAGCAATCCTCTCAAAAGGGGCTCCAACGTTATATTGCTTCATTTGGTCCCTGCTCCTTTTTTGTGGTCCTTTGGTGCCTTGCATTTGCGGCACCAAGCCTCCACATCTTGACGGCTATTTATCCAATAAAATCGTTCCCAATTGTGTTATTCATACCGACATGTCCCCCGGACACTCCATCATGTACTTCCTGAAGCACTTTTGGGACCCGACAGCTGGGTATCACCAGACGCATGGTAACTTCCTTCCCATCTGGACTTTCCCATGCTCTCTTTAATAGTCCATCTACCACCTTAAGGGAGTCCATTGTGCCCACAATGCCTTCAGCTCCACACTCTTGTCCTTTTTCCATTCTGGCCGCGTTTCTTTTTCGTTTGTCTTTAATATAGGACCAATTACTCAGTCATCCAATTGTTCTTATCTTAGAACTTCCTTTGTCCAATCGTCTACCTGAACTGAGTTTACTGTTACCGTGCCCTGTACTTTTTCAACCTGATAGCAGTGCTTGCAGTCATCTTTGCACGGTCTTCTTGACAGAGCATCTGCATTTTTATGGAATTTTCCAGATCGGTGTTCGACTGCAGCCTCAAATTGTCTCTTATAGGTCATCCATGACATTTGACCATCAAAGGAGGGTGGTTGTAATCGAGGATCTGACGATGGTAATACTAGCTGGCTTCCTTTTTCCCTCAGCTGCCGTTTAAGTCGTTCTACCTCCCCTTGGGTGTAATGGGGTAGTGAAGCGCAAGTTATAGCCTCTCCTACTCAATTGTTAACCTCACCTTCGCGATGAGTTCAATTTGAACTTGGTGCACCCTGTTTTCACTAACGAGGCTCTAACGACCGAGTAAGGGCGGAATAACCCTTACCTTTTGCCGTGAGCACATCCACCTTCTCACGAAGAGTGCGGTAAAAATAACCCACCGCACACAAAGGTTGCTTTTGGAATCGTTTGGTTACCCCATCGTCGCAGTCTCCTTCTGTGCCATGGGACCACACCACTCGCCTTCCGCAACCGAGCTGGTCAGTTGCATACCTGCTCCAGCTAAAACTTCAAATGCAGCTTCGTTTTCAGTCGATTAAGGCTTTAAAAAAATGATGGAGCGTTCAAGTGGGACAAAATCATCCGGAGGTAAAATACCCTCCCGATCGGATCTCCGGGGGAGGGTGCCCACAGGGACACCTCGTCGAATGTCAAAAAAACACCGACAAGTTAAATCCAACAAAACTAATTCTTTCATCTACGGCGCTTGGAATGTTCGTACTTTGAACGACAGCACTCGCACCGATCGGCCTGAAAGAAGAACTGCTCTAATAGATAGAGAACTTCACCGACTCAATGTTGACGTTGCAGCTCTCAGCGAAACTCGATTTTTGGAGGAAGGCTCTCTCACAGAAAAGTACTACACCTTCTATTGGAAAGGTCTTCCCACCAATTCAAGAAGACAACATGGAGTAGGATTTGCCGTTCGGAATCAACTTGTATCCAACTTAACACAAGTACCACAAGGTCTATCCGAGCGTCTAATGCTGCTACGCTATGAGCTATCAGATGGCAATGCGGTAAATCTAATAAGCGCCTACGCTCCCACTCTAGATGCAAGTCACGAAACCAAGGAAAGCTTCTATCAACAGCTGGAAGAAACCCTCTGTAGAATACCTAAAACGGAACGACTCGTTATTCTTGGCGATTTTAACGCTAGAGTAGGGAGAGATGCAGACACCTGGCCAGGCATCATAGGCAAGAACGGTTTGGGCAACATGAACGCTAACGGTCAACTACTCCTAACTAAATGCGCCGAGCATGATCTAGTTATAACAAACACCATTTTCCGACAAAAGGATAAATTTAAAGGCACCTGGCGTCACCCCAGATCAGGTCACTGGCACCTACTGGACTATGTTATCGTACGTAGGAAGCATCTCAAGGACGTCCAAATTACAAAGGCGCGCATTGACAGCGAATGTTGGACCGATCATCGTCCTGTTGTCTCTAAAATGAAAATTGTTATGAGACCCAAACACCGAAGAACTCAAGTAAAACGTAGACTCCGTCTCTGTATTAGTAAATTGCGTGACCAACAAACCGTCGAACAGCTAAAGCAAAAAGTTCAAGAGAATTTGAGTGCACTAGAAGAAACCAATTCTGTAGATGTCGCTGCCACCTGGACACAAATTAAAGACAGTTTAAAAAGTGCGAGTGAGGAAATTCTTGGCACTGCAGCAAGTAAAAAACAGGAGGACTGGTTCAATGATAATGAAGCTTTTATACAAGAACTTCTTGACCGCAAACATACTGCCTTCCAAAACGCTATCAACCACCCCAACGACTCATCAAAAGCAGAAGCTTTTACCCAATCTAAGTATGAAACGCAACGCGAAATCAGAAGAATAAAGAACGAGTGGTGGGCAAGCAAGGCCAGAGAAATTCAAAGGTACGCCGATTCACACGACTACAGGAATTTCTTTCAAGGAGTAAAAGCAGTATACGGCCCCAGTCGGAAAAATATGTGCCCTATTAAAGATTTAAATGGAAATCTCCTCAAAGAAGACCAGGAAATAAGAGCCCGATGGAAGGAACACTACTCTAACATTCTTAACCAACAAAGTCAAGCCGATCACGATATTATAAATCTTATCCCTCAATATGACACCTTCGAAGACTTAGATAAACCACTAACAACGGAAGAGATCTTAACCGCCATTGGGCAGCTAAAAAATAACAAATCTCCCGGCGCCGACTCACTCCCAGCTGAGATCTTTAAAGCTGTGTCGTCAGAGCTCATACCCTACCTCAAAAAACTGTTTGATGTCGTGTGGGAAAGTGGTCAAGCTCCGCAGGAGTTTCGTGATACACTTTTAATCAACCTCTTCAAAAACAAAGGGAGCGCTGCGGACTGTGGAAATTACAGGGGTATAGCTCTCCTGGCAGTTGGAGGGAAGATACTCACTAAAGCGATGGCAAATAGGCTAACACCTGTTATGGAAAAGTTACTTCCTGAAACACAGAGTGGCTTTAGACCAAACCGAGGCACATCGGATTTAATCTTCACACTTAAACAGCTTCAAGAAAAAGCACTCGAACATCAAGGAGAAATTCACATGGCCTTCATTGATTTAACCAAGGCGTTTGACTCGGTGGACAGGGAAGTGCTCTGGAAAATTATGTTCCGCTTAGGTATCCCTAGAAAATTTGTGGAAGTATGTCGCAGTCTACATACAAACAACAACGCCCAGGTTATGTATAATAATGAGGCAACCGAACCTTTCCAAACCCTCACTGGAGTTAGGCAGGGATGTGTCCTGGCACCCCTACTCTTTAATTTGTTTACCACTGCTCTAACAATTATTGTTGACAACAAACTGACAGTCAGAGGAATAGGTGTCAGATACCGTTTTGATGGCGGTCTCTTTAACATAGGGCGCTTTAGAGCTTTCACGAAGACACGCACACGATTCGTTTGTGATCTCCAGTATGCGGATGACTGTGCACTTTTAGCCTCTACGCCGGAAGAGCTTCAAGAACTTTTAGATGTGTATGCCCAGAGCTATGATTCCTTGGGACTTAAAATCAACATTGGAAAGACTAAGATTATGTCAACTCCTCATCAAGTGAACCAAATAGACGTTTCACTTAACGGAAATTCTCTTGAAGTGGTGGATCAGTTCAATTACTTAGGCAACGTTGTTAATGACAAAGCAAACATGGACAGCGAGATTCGCAATAGAATTAACGCTGCATCTAGAGCGCTCTGGGGACTTAGAGAGAGAGTATTTGACAACCACGACCTTGCTTTGTCAACGAAAATGGCTGTCTACAGAGCAGTTGTCATTCCAACACTGCTATATGGATGTGAAAGCTGGGTCACTTACCGTCGTCATGTGAAAGAATTAGAACGTTTTCAGCAAAGACACCTCAGAAGTATGATGAAAATCCGTTGGTTCCATCACATATCAAACGTGGAAGTACTCAGGAGAGCAAACAGCCTTCCAATTGAGGTGCTTATTTCAAGAGCACGCCTAAGATGGGCAGGTCACGTTCATCGTATGCATGATAACCGCCTTCCTAAATGTACACTTTATGGTGAATTGCTAAGCGGTAGAAGAAGGCGTGGCGGTCAACGAAAGAGGTTCAAAGACGCTCTCCATGAAAATCTAAAATCCTGCGGTATTGCAGACGAGCAATGGGAACAACTTGCAGTGGACAGAACCGAATGGCGGGGGGTTGTGGCCAGCTATCAAGGAAATGTTGCTGCAAGAAGGCCGAATCCAAGACCTAACCAGGTCTATGTTTGTCCTGACTGCGGTCGACATGTGCTCTCCCGAATTGGCCTCTATAGCCATAGTCGTGTGCACCGTAGATGAATGGGAATTACAATAGACTACACCTTTTACTTGTTTTTTATTGTACACAATTTATCGACTGTAACATTTTTATACTCGGACTCGAGTAACGGCTAATAATAATCTTAGAACTTCCTTTGTCCAATCGTCTACCTGAACTGAGTTTACTGTTACCGTGCCCTGTACTTTTTCAACCTGATAGCAGTGCTTGCAGTCATCTTTGCACGGTCTTCTTGACAGAGCATCTGCATTTTTATGGAATTTTCCAGATCGGTGTTCGACTGCAGCCTCAAATTGTCTCTTATAGGTCATCCATGACATTTGACCATCAAAGGAGGGTGGTTGTAATCGAGGATCTGACGATGGTAATACTAGCTGGCTTCCTTTTTCCCTCAGCTGCCGTTTAAGTCGTTCTACCTCCCCTTCAACTGCACAAAATTTTTCTTCCATATCAGTAAATTTCCCTTTAACTTCACTAACTTCTCCTTCGACTTTTTGTTCAACTTTAGCTACTTTTTCCTTGACCTCATTAATGGCTGACAGGATAGCATCTTGTTGCACCTGTATAATTTTTCTCAATTCTTCCTTTTCTTCTTGACGTCTTCTTTCTTTTTGAGTGCCCGTGTGGACTTCTTGTGTGATGTGGGGAGTTGATGAGTGTTGCCACGCACCAATTTCTCCACGTCGCATGGTGGTCTGTGCGGGTGTCATTCGCTTTCCTGTTCACAGCTGTTTCGGTTTGAATCGGTTCTCTCTATATGTTTTTCGTTTTTAAATGTTTCTTAGGATAGTATAATCTCTTTTTTATTAATTTATTAACACTACCAACAATACAAGTTGCTTGTGAAAGATCGTTTTCGACACTAAAATTTATAAAAAGTCGGTTAAGAAATACACTAAGTGAGGTAAATTTGGAAGCTTTCATGCTGATGGCTGTAGAGAGAAAAGTGCCGAATGGTTTAGCTAGTGACTTAATAATTGATAAACTAGTTATCACGGGACGTTTTATCAGCCGACAGTCGAGGTATCATCATAGATCAAAGTATCTAATATTGTAAATCGTAACTTATATATTTCTACTACATAAATGTGGTTTTATTTTTTATTGTGACATTTTTTTACTACCTATATGGAATTGGCTTGGTCCAGGCCTGCATTGGTTCTGCTAGCACGCCCCTGAGTATATTGTAGTCTGGTGAAGTTTTAATGTAATATGAAGTATGCTGACCACCTTTCAAAGGAGTGATTACCTCGAGGATTACCCCCTCGGTCCCACTTGTGCATATTAGGAACCAAAAAAGAACCTTTCAAAATGACTCTCCCTTTTTTGCTCCTTTTCCCACTCTCTCTAATTTAATTAACAAAAAAACTTCCAATATCTGTTAATCAGAATTTCAAATTCCCTAATATTATCTGTCAGAAATCACATGCAAAACACTATTTACATTATTTATAATTCAAAACTTTAACTTTCTGTTTTAGGCTTCCACAACAAGAAAACATTTATAAAAGACTGTGACGTGAAACGTAAGGAAATGGCCTTTTCGATTAAGCACTCACCGGCTGCTCTTCTGTTCGGAGGCGGGTCGTTGGTTCTTTCGATAACTTTAACTTAACCAACAGTTTATATTGAAGAAAGAGTTGTTAATTTGTAAGCTCTGGGGCGCCAGTCAATTTCTTGACAGAGAAGAGGTTAGAGACCAGAATAAAAAAATTAAGTAATGTATACTAAATATAATAAGAGTTAAAAAATGTATAATTACAAAGCCACCAACAAATAATAGAATAATACACAGGATAAGGTATAACACAATTGCTAAAATTAGATTTACTAAACTATGAGGGAGTGAGGCACAAATGGAATAAAAAAAGTTAAAAAGATTAAATTGATTTAAAACAAGAATGATTAAAATTTTGTTATGGCCTCTCCGGCTATGAACATTTTAACTTCTAGAATATTTCAGATTTTAGAAATAAAAATGGTACAGTATAAATGACCCTGACCTTGTCAGTAATCCTGAAGGGATAAAGAAATCTCAAAAAAACACGATGGAATTTAAATTCCCAAACAGCTGTTTAGTTAACAATAAAAAAATATGTAATTATGACGCTTTTTCAAAAAAATATTAATTCATTTATGATGCAATACTTGATCTCTGAATAATGAAATGTTGGAGGCTCCTCCCTGCAGTTGTAAACTAGACCAGTTGTACTTACAGTCGTTAAGACGAAGGCTGCTCTCCGGAGAATTAAAATAATTACCATATTAGCTGGACCAACAAACCATTCAGCAAAACTAAGCTGGTTGAAAACGATGACCGAACATCTCAGGTGGAACGTCTTAGTTCTCTTAAGTTACATGACCTGTTCCGACATCCACGACAAGTGTTATGTGTCCTCAAGCCACATAGGTGGGTAATATACTTGCGACTGGCTTAAATCTTTGAGAGTGTCAGATTATTGGACGAGGGTTGGCAAGGCCCTCCAAAAAAAACTATAAAAATTACTAGTATCAAAACTTGGTACTCTCTTGAATTTTATGCTATTTGTACTTATATTAAATTCAACAAAATGTAGATCTTTAAATGAATACACTTCAGATTTACTGACCTTAGATGTTCTTAGGTTTTCTATTACAGAAAGGTGGTGTCTGCACTTGGCTGAAGTTACAGCAAAAATGCCTCTAGCAACAGGGCTATTCCTTTTTTACTTTGTCACAAAAAAAGACCAAAAAATCCGCCACAAAAACTATCCTTTTTCCCTCTAATCCGGGGCGCTACCAATTATAGCATAAAATTCCTATAGTAGAGTAGAGCCAAGTTTGAAATGCCCCATTTGATCTGTCTTTTAGTAAAACAGCATTCCTGAGATGTTGTCATTACATTTTCACACTATATTTGTTGGTTATATTAATGTCATCTGACATTGCCTTCCAATTCAAAACTATAGACCATAGAATCCTCTGTTGTTGTCTTAATTTACTACAATGTATTGAGTGTTGCATAAGGTCGACAAGTGAAATATGCAAGAAGGTGCATTATAGCCCGGGGCGCAATAAAAATTTTATATATTTACCTGAATGGGTACTACACACAACTGAGCAAAAGTACACAAATACACATATAATGGTATTAAATTCAAAGGTCTTAAAATTAAATAATTTGATATGTGCTCAAATCACTGGGCAACAATTATTATAAAAATGCACATACTATAGTAATGGTGATCAAATGGCAAGTGGTGAAAGCCACATATCATATATGCAAAGTCAAGCGAATAATAATACACCACAGATATGTATGCGTACAGCAAAGTACGATATGTAAAAATTGAAAATTTTATGCTGAAGGCTGACTTGGTTCCTTCCTCCGCAGCGTGATGTAGCTCCTAAGTTGGAATAAAAATCAAAATTACTCACTCTATGTTGGAAATTCTTACGCAGTTAATCATGTGCCGGTACGCCATGCCTCTACGATGAATTAAAAACCTTCTGGGCAGCTCCTCAACTAATCGTCTACCATGCGACAACGATTTGACACAGCGGTCATAAACGGCTTCGATCCACAAGATATATGCAAAATATACAGACCAGGTGGGTAATTCTCAAATGCCAAGGGGCAACGGCAGTCAAAAAGAACAAACAAGCAGGGCAGGGCAAAGACAGGGCTTTAACGGTAACAAAAAAAACCTGAAAAATTTTAGACTTGACTGAATATGCCCAGAAAAATATATACTTCTAAAATATTAAGTACATTTTCAAACAATGTAAAATATTTTAATTACTGACCTTAGATTTTATTAGGTTTTTGACTGGAGCAAATTTATAGGACCTAGCTTCTGCTCTCTCCAGAAGTCTCAATATGTCTGCCCCCTTTTTGTTCTCTTTGAATAAAAAACCGGAATTTGCGTCAAGGCAATAAAAGATTGGCAATTAAAAATCCCCCGAATGATAACTTGACATTTGTCATTTTAATATCAAAACAAACCACCTGGGGTAATTTTTATGGATTTGAAAGAAAACTAAAGTGTTCAGGTAGCCTATAATGTGTAATTAAATTTAGATGACATTAATTAAATAATAATAATAATATAATTTGTTTGGTTTTAAAAGATCTGCGATACTTGGATGCGGCCCAGAAGATTTCATAACCTTTCATTTACGAAACTGAAAGACGTTTGATGAACATATGTACGATATTAGATGTAACGTTGCTTACTGTGCCATTAAAATGTCCTTTGCATATATCCTTTTATATTTGATCTAATTTGACCCGTTACAACACTGACCCACTAATCTTCGATATTGACACAATAAGCCTTCTTGGTACTTAACCTGTTCATATATTTTCAAATTAATAACTCAAAATAAAGGTCCATTTTGTCAAAGAGCAACAATAATTATGCTCCAATTTCATAAAAAGTAATTATTGGAATCGGCGACATCCCAGCTGTAAGGTCCCTTTGTTTGATGTTTTTTAAAATTGTGTGCCTAACGTTTTATTAAAATTGGTTGAAAGATATAATGCAGATTTGAAGGAATAAAAATTTATTGCGGGAATAGGACATGTTAATTTGGCAGATTTACTATAATTTGAAATAAAAATTTGTTTATTCCTAAATGGAAACATTTGTCCCAGTTGTCAGGTACTGATTTTTATAATTGTAATCAATTGATTTGACCCTTTTGTCTGTATAGCATCTAATTAAATACAAAATCAAGCCTGTAAATTTTCACAAAATGTTTGATTCAACTTGGTGTGCCTTTATCTGTGCCAATTTACTTGGTAATTTTCTTTACCAAACTTACAATAAGTTCATAAAATTAAATTATTTTTATGAATGCTTGCAGCAAACACTGTATCGATGGAGTTTATGTATAATAGACATCTAGAATTCACGCAAAAATATAGAGTGGACATTTGAAATAGCGCTAAAGTGACAAAAATATATTTCACATTTACACAGAACATCATGTCTGTCAAGGTTTTGCCACACTTACTAGAAATGCATATAAATATCGAATCGCTACAACTTAAGAAATGAAAAGACAATATCCGAGAAACAAAATCTTTACCAGTTTTAAAATTAAGTATGCTTCGAATATTAATCTTTCTTAAATTAGTTGCTCAAATAACACTCGTTGGTTAAAAAAAATGCCTTAATGCACGCCGTATTGAAATTAATATCAATAAAAATGGAAAGTTATACAGCTGCATCTTGCAAACGTACACTCTAATGACAAATATTTATATGATAAAATTTTCTTTAATTTGGACGAGAAATACGCCCCTTCATTTATGACATTCTATTAAGATGCACCCCTGTGTATTAGCACATTTCTACAAAAATCATCTCTTGCGACTTGGCCTGCCGAACGTGGCCACCGTTATAATAACAATAGGAATACAAAGCTTTTAACCAAAGGTTGATAAAGTTCTTTTCAAATGAAAAAATATTTACTCCCTAACAATTAGCACATCTACCACTGTTCTGTAATTCTCAACCAGAAGTGTAAAACACAGAACATGTGTTTCCAAAACAAATATTAATTTTATTACATATTATTCTAATAAATTATAAAAACTAAAAACATTTATTAATGCGATTAATAAAGATGTTGATTCCAAACAAATTTATCACTAAGTAAAGTTAATGTTAAAAGTACTTAATTTATAGTTCTTACATCTTTCAAGAATCGCCTTTTACGTAAATTAATATTTAGAAAGGTTTAAAATTAATTCTAAATGTCGCGAAATATGTACTTATATTGTTAAAATTTAGTATTGTTGTTATCTACGTTGCAGCGTAAAAAAAGCGATGGTAAAACACATACTGGCATCGCTAGTTGTGTCAACAGGAAATATAATAATTAAAAAAAGCCGCTACTTCCACATCCAGATTTTGTATCCAAGTCTTATACACACTAAATCCCAATGTGATATTTTACTCCCTTTAATAATAGGGTGGGAGTGGTAGAGGGGGGTGGCTAATGTCAAAAAAATTTTTAGAGGCCCTTGGTTCTCCTATACACACAATATTTAATTTTTTACTCTCTTTAATAATAGGGGGGGGGGGTGGTAGAGGGGGTATCTAACGCTAAAAAAATATTTTGAGACGTTTCGTTCTTGTATACACACTAAATCACATTTTATATTTTTACTCTCTTTCGTAATAGTGTGTGGGGGCAATAGTGGGGAGTGGATGAGGCTTGACTTTTCGTACATGCCCTAAATTGCAATTTTATGGACCCTTACCTGCTTCCTTTGCCTATTTACCCCCGAATCCTTCAACAGAATTAGATCAAAATATAGTCCAGTTCCAGATCTCGTTATACTATATATATATGTACCAAATTTCAAGTCAATATCATAAATGGTTCCAGAGCAAACATGCGCACGAAAAAGTTACACAGACAGAATTTTTTTTTCTCCAATTTAAAGTTTTGACATTTTAAGCCTATTTGAACAAAGAAATTGTTACTATATTACTTCCGCCGGACGTGGAAGTAGTAACAATACCTACTATACGTAAACTTATAGACGTTTCGCTAATCAAGTTGACATCATTGGGAGATGATTAAAATTACAATTATCTAAAAAGTTCACTTATTTTCAAACAACTGTGAATAATATTATAATATTCTATAAAATGTTCAACTGTTAAGAATTTAGAATATTGAAATTGTTGTTATAACTGGCCCTAAACATTATACCTACTGTTCTTTTCTAAACGATATTTAGGTATGGTTTTAGAAAAGCGCCTGGAAAATATATAGGGAATACACAAAAACAAACTCTAGTAAGAATACATCTTTAAAATAATAATTTAATAACTTACCATTTTACTGTTTATTTTCAAATTTATAAACAAACCCCCCAGAGTTCCACACTAATTTCACTTAAACTGTCTGTTATTTACTCTCTTATTAATAACCACAAATATACTGCAATAATAATGCATTATTCATTTCTTCCCGCCAACAATAAGACTGATGTACACAAGAAGAAACGTAGACTAGACTTCGCTGACCACGTGACCAATCAGCGCCACCGACCGCGTTTGTTGAAATTCCTGGAAGCGACGCGGCGCTGTGATTGGTTAGCGGAGTGCATAGCAACTAGTGGCAGTGGGAACGCGGCTGCGCAACCACGAAGAATACCGAATCGAGTGACTGGGGCATTCGTCGCTTTAACCTTGGTCACTTGTCTCGATGTTTATTATTATAGTGTCTGTTTATTTGCAGTTTAGCAATGGTGCGGCGCGGCGTTTAAAATACTACGATTTGTTTGTAACTTAAATAAAATTCCAATATATCTCAGCAATATTAAAAAGTATTAACTGTGTTAAAGAGAATTGTGTATAGCGTGCACAGGATTGATTTTAATTGATTCATTTGTGATCGGTATTAAAAAACAAGCGGTTAGATAATTTGCCGAACAGTGGTATAAATAAATGTGATAGTTTTAATTCTGGATTTTAATTTCAACCAGTAAAACTTGGAAACCATGAGCCAAAGCTGCAAAGTGAGTACCTACCCTATTTAATTTTCTTTCTTCATTTATGTCTCTATATTTATACAGGTACCTAAAACAGGGCATTTTGAATTATCTCCCCCGTAATATTTAATTTACAAAAACATGAGTAGTAATTTCATAGAGATAATTGAATTTCTATATTTTATGTAGCTAATATTTTGTGTATTAACCAGGAATACCTATACGTGTAGGTATTTATTTTAACAAGTGAGAACAGTACTTCTGTAATGTTGACCTTGTTGTGCCTCACAATGTTCTAAAGTATTTGAAGTAGCAAAATGATAAATCATATGTCAAGTAAGGACTTCTCGAGACATAATAAGCGCAACAAAAACGTTACGACCTTATTAAATACCATTACCCTTTGCGCCGACCGCAATTCATCTCGCTTACCTTTTTTATAGGTTTTTAATGTGCGTCGAGTCGTTGGATGCAGGCATGCTGCCGTGGCTCGCGGCGATAATAGTCATCTCGTAAAGTTTTGTTGCGTTTTTTATGTCTCGGAAAGCCCTTACTTGGACTATACCTAATCATACACTGATACACTTATAGTGCAGTAACTGGAGATTTTAATTTAGGAGAATTTTATGGATTAAATTTCGGTTTGATAATTTAATAGTATAGTTCATTTTATGTATTCCCTGCACTCAAAAAACGCAACAAAAACTTTACGACATAATTATTATCGCCTCTGGGCCAAGCGGCATACTGTCATCAAACAAACCGACGCATATTAAAAACCTATAAAGGTATAGTTCAAGTAGGAAGAAACTGAGTCATAAAAAACTTAACAAAAACTTTACGACCTCATTAAAATACCGGTACTCTTTTTTGTGCTGTTTGCAAATTGACTCGCGTACCTTTATAGGTTTTTAATGTGCGTCGGGAATGTTTCATGTCAGGCATGGCGCCATGGCCCGCGGCGATATAATTACCTGTGTCGTAAAGTTTTTGTTGCGTTTTTTTGAGTGCAGGAAATAAATAAACTGAACTATATAAATAATAGAATAAACTTGAAAAATTAGAGGTTTTTCCAAATAATTGAACAGAAAAAATGATAATAAATGCTCCGCATGTTGTCCATTTTCATTGACACACATCTCAATGCATCTTTGAAATGAAGTTTTTACCGTTTTTAAAGTTGCCGGTGTCATCGATCGAAAATCAGTTATTATTCTTTTTTTCATATTTTGAATTGTAGAACATTCAATTCAAAAAATTGAAAAATCATTTTGGGTCACCCTGTGCATTTTTAAGAAGTGAAAATGATTCAAAAACATCACACAGATGTCTTGTAACTTCTCTTTGCAATTTCTTTTCTTAAAATCCATAATAGTGACTGTAGTGATTTTTTCAATATGCATCTGCAGAATGGCATTATTTCAACAAAGAAATCACTACATCCAATACTAGAAGGAGACTTCTAAAATTTACTGATATTTATAATATTCAACACTACATACACATGAACACTCAATTGATGTACGTTTCGCCAAGTATGTTGGCATCATCTGGAGATTATAAAAACTACGTTTTAAACTTGAACACTACCATTCAACACCATCTCTGCTCGACATGCTACTCAGAGATGATTAAAAATGAAATCATCTCCATCCAGACGATGCTAGCATGAGGGGCGAAATGCGTGTCAAGTAGACTACTGGAGTGTATTGTTAAAATTAAAGCTCAGTTTTCAAATTATAGTTCAGTTTTCATCATCTCCATTCTCCAGGTGATGTCAGCATGGTGGACGGAACCCGCATCGAGTAGAACATTCCAGTGTTGCTATCAAATTAAAACTCAATTTTAATCATGTTCAGATGATCAGTGTGTTGTTCAAATGAAAGCTCTCATCATCTCTAGGTGATGTTAGCTTAGAGGGTGAAAGCCCTGTCGCGTAAAACATTCAGGTGTTGCCTTCAATTTAAAGCTCAATTTTAGGCACCTCCAGATAATGCCAACCTGGTGGGCGAAACACACGTCAAGTAGAGTATTCGAGGGTAGTATTCCTAAAAAACTACTGCATTAATCATATACATATGATGCTAAACATAGTGGGCAAAACGCACATCGAGTAGGTTATTAAAGTATAGTGTTCATATTAAAGCTCAGTTTTAAGCATACTCAGATTATGTCTACATTATTGGCGAAATACGCGTAGAGTAGAATATTCGAGCGTAGTGTTCAAATTGGGTTTTACCAATTTTAATCTTCTTCAGATGATGACATGGTGAACGAAACGTGCATCGGGCAGAGTTTTCTGGTGTATTGTTCAAAATAAAGTTCAGTTTTCATCATCTCCACTGATGTCGAGATGGTGAGCGAAACCCGTGCCCAGTAGAATATTCGAGTGTTGCTATCACATTAAATGTCAGTTTCAAGCATCTCCAAATGAGGGTAAGCTGGTGATCGAAACACGCGTCGACTGTGTATGTAGTATTTAAATGCAATTAGAACAAGACTTTATGTATTTTTTTATCTAGTAATCTTGTATCTAGTTGATTCATACATTATTTTTTCAAATAATTTAAATACAAATAATTATAAAAAATAATTTATAATATTAAATAATTTTACACAAATTTATATACATAACTAGAAATGGCCTACGGCCATTTCTAGCTCTTGCAGAGGCATTCGCGCTTCGCGCTCATAGTGGCGCCTGCGGCGCCACGCGGGGATGCTCCCTCCGGTCGCATCCCCGCAGTTGAGGACGCATGAAAGTCGGAGATATGTTCAAAATTCTAGGATCGGTCCTCGGATTAGCCTCAAAATTCTAAGGAATTGTCCCTGAATGCGCCTCAATATTAATCATTATTATTATCAATATCAGAATTAAAATCAATATCAAAATCGACATGAAAGGATGTCGAAATGAACATGAAAGAATATCAAAATCAACATCAGATTCAGTATCAAAGTCAATATTAAAATCAATATCAAAGTCAATATTCAGTATTTCAGCATTTCATTTTTCAGGATTTCATTTTTCAGTTTTTTATTTTTCAGTTTTTCATTTTTCAGTACCTATTTCATTTTGCAGCATTTCATTTTTCAGTTTTTCATTTTTCAATATTAACCGAACATATATTTTAAGTTCGTATACGTTATAAAATATTGAAACGACATTCCCCGAATCGTTCGAGGCACGAATTCATGAAAGAAATATCGATAAAATGTAATGAAAGATGAGGAAAATCTATTTAAATTTTTTTCTACTCCCTTGCGTAAATTTGCCGTTTGCCGAACAGTCTATAGAATGGATATGAAATCAGTCAATCACAGCTAATCTTCCCAAAAAACGGTATATCACTGAAAATATTTTTTAAATCATTATACAGACAAAATTTTAGATGTACGGCAAAAAAAAAGGAGCTGTGGGTGAGGATGGAACCAGTTACCAATTAAAAGCTTTTTTTATTGTTTTATAAGTACAATTCATTCTATTTATATTGATTTTTCCCTGAGCTAACGTTTTTATAAACCTGCACAATGTGCATACAAAAACTAATTATCCTGTTCTAAAATAGGTAGTTCCTCATAGATACAGGTTGGCTGGTGGTAGCCGAAATCAATATGCTTTAGATTTATTTATTGTTGTTTTAATTTATCATTTTATTGTGTAGGAAAATTTATTCAAACCTACTTAAGTTAATCATTAGTTCTAAAAATAAATAAGGGTATTCTATCTGTTATATACATAATAAGGTTAAAAATTTAAAAGACAGAAATAAAGATGAATTTTCAATTAAGATAAAATGTACGGAAAAAAAAAAAAAGAGCTGCTGTGGGTGAGGATGGAACCGGAGACCTCCCGCTTGGAACACGTCGACTATTACCGTCCGGCTACCGCGTCGCCTTTACAAAATGTTTCACGTACATCATGAGATTCAGAAGGAATTATTTGACGGCAACAAAATATTCCGTTTTACTATAAAGTCGCATTTTCTAAAGGCCACAACTTTCTTAATATTTATAGTAGAGAAATGAAACTCTGCATAGCGGTAGATAATTTACTTAGCTTTATTTTCGTTAGGTACGAGTTCGCCGAAAACGGCCTATTTGCCGAGATATTCGGCTTTTAACGAAAACGCTACGTATTTTGGCCACCCGACGTCGTTTCCTTCAAAACGCTCTAGCTCGAAAACGGTTCATCGAAGGTGAAATCTGAAAAATGGAAACGATTCCTCATTAAATAGTCTTGTCCTTTGGGAGTTTTTATTTTTAAGAAATTTCCAGCGGTTTAGAAGTTATTGAAGGAAAACCGAAAATGTGCGTATTTCGCCAGAATCGTGAAAAACCACCAAACACGCAATTTTTAAACGCTCATATCTGGCGAAAAACACCTCGCAGACGGCCGTACGATGTCGATATGGAAAGTACGTGAATGGCAATGAAAGCAAATCGTAAATCCCACCGGCATAATCGAATTATAAGGCCGCCAGGAACGAAACAAAAACGGAAATTTTTGACGTTTACCAAAATAAGCGGGCGCCTACGTCATCAAAAAGGAGCCACGCAAATTCATTTTGAGGGTCGTAAAAGCGTGTAGGGAAAGAGATAGCCGACATTATTAGCCTAATTAAAAATATCAACCCCGAAAGGCACTCGTCGCCAATACGAACTTGGGACGTAGTTCGGCCTCCCGCTTCCGCTCGTCCCGCTCCCGACCTCGGGCTCTGCCGCAAACCGGAGAATATGCGCCAGCAAAATTGCAAAACGCAAGGGGCACGCACCAACACGATTTTAATATATATTGATAATCGGCAGATGCACATATTCTACGAAAGATTGACGTGTCCCCAGGGCATGCAATTACTTTTAGTGATATACCTATTATAACTACCGCCACTGACATTTATTTCGTGCTCTACAAAATTATTCACATGAAATTTTATCCTATCTCTCACCGTTTTGTCAGCGATTGTGCTAGAAGCTAAGCCATACGAAATGTTGCCAATTACCGTTCAGGCTCTTCATTTCTATTCGAGGTGTGAGCATTGACGGCAACGCAGCATTTTTCGATCAAATCTTCCAAGTTGATAGGTATATTAAAAATATCGCATTGGATTTGTTTCATCGTCTAACGCCATTACAGCACTGAAAAACGTAGTAGGCCATGGAAAAAATCTGAATGCGAATGCGACTGACGTGCCGCTTTCAATTTCGTTGCTGTAGATCGAACGTTTTGGGTTTAAAGAATTTGTTCCGAGTTGTTTGCCGCGTGAATTAAGTTTCTATATGTCAAGTGACTTTTAACCACGTTTTAATGGAATTTGTATACTCTTTGGTTTGTTTGTATCGGTTTGATGGCCACTGAAGATAGGAATAATTGTTATTTTGTCTTTCCAACATGACTTGTAATAATTGTTGTTTACTTTTATTTGTTAATTAATTGTTAGTAGATGCAGTTCATTCCAAAGTTTTGTAAAAGCTCAGTCCCTGTAGTATTAATAATGGGAGGATCGTGTTTAATAATAATTAATTGTTAATAAGTATTTGCATGAACATTATTATTCATTTGCAACTTTGAGTTGATTCTTTTTATTAGAATAAAACGCCTCTATGACCATCGAAGTTAAAAAAACATATCCAAAATTGTGATTTATAGTCAAAATATATTGTTAAAACAAAGCCAGATCAAGGAAAAAAATTAGAAACTGGGTTAGTAGGCCAGTCGTCAGGCAAAGTGACATCGTTTTAAATCGGACAGAAGATTTTACTGTTGGAACCAGTTCATTATAGGCCTCTTTTATACGTACTAATTTTTCCCCCTCGCCCACTCACCAGAACAGCCCCAATTTTGGGGCAATATCGCTTAAGAATTTTTTTTTTTTTCTAATGACTCGATTGCATGTGAATGGCCCTACAAAAAAAAGGTGGTTATCAAAGTTAAAGATAAGTAAAGTTTAGGTATATCGAAATGGTTCAGACATATTTTTACGTAGTATTAATATTATTAGAGTTACAGGCGAGGGAAGTTAATCATCGTATCGCATATTCCCTTTGTATATCGACACGTTTCTATATTCCACGCTTTCTACTTGCTATTACGTTTAATTTTCACATTTGAAGTCTTAAGTAAATACATTTATTATCAATTTTGAAATTTTGAACGTGTCAGTATATAGCGAAGACGCGATACGATGGTTGATAGTCCGGGGAAAATTTATTCGAATGAAAAATTTTTGTGCTATCTTGTTCATAATGTGCTCCTTTATAAGAAAGTACAGTTTGCCAGAAGGTGGTTAAGAGTCACTTGACTTGACAGGTGCGACAAACAACTCGTAAAAACGTTCGATCTAACCAATGACTTCAGATCTGAAGTCATTGGATCCAACAGCAATGAAATTGAAGGCGTGATGTGAATCGCATTCAGATTTTTGCATAGGGCCTGCCTACTAAGTTTTCAGTGCTGTAGCGGTGACAGCGCTGTTAAGACGATTAAACAAATCCAATACAGCGATCAACTTCAAGGTTCGTAAATTACAAACCTTGGATGAACTTGGGCCTTTGAGAGTTTGGTTGAAAAATGCTGCGTTGCCGTCAATGCTCACTCCTCGAATAAAAATGAAGAGCCCGAAAAGTAATTGGCAACATTTCGTGTGGCTTAGCTTCTGGCACGAACTGAGAAAACGGTGAGAGAAGGACAAAATTTCATATGAATAATTTTGCAGAGCACGAAATGTGAAATGTCAGTGGCGATAGGTATATCACCAAAAATAATTGTATACTCAGGGGACACGTCCAGCTTTCGTAGAATATTTGCATCTGCCGATTATTATGTATACAAATTTGTGTAAAATATTTCAAATAAAGTATGAATCAACTAAATACAAAATTACTAAATTAAAAAATAAATAAATAAACAAAGAAAGTCGTGTTCTAATTGTATCTAAATATTACATTTGAATACTCTACTCGACGCACGTTTCGTCCACCAGGTTGGCATCATTTGGAGATGCTTAAAACTGGCCTTAAATTTGATAGCAACACTCGAATGTTTTACTTAATACGCCTTTCGCCCACCACGTTGGCATGATTTGAAGATGATTAAAGTTGAGTTTTAATTGGAACACTAGTGTGCGAAACCCGTATCAAGTAGAGTGTTCGAGTGTATTATTCAAATTAAAGCTCAATTTCATCATTTCCAGTGATGGTGGAGAAACCCGCGTTGCGTAACACATTCGAGTGTTGGTATCAAATTAAAGCTTGGTTCTAAACACCTCCAGATAATGCCTACATGGTTGGCGAAATAAGCGTCGAGTGGAGTATTCAAATCAAAACTCAGTTTTAATCACCTCCAAATTATGCCAATACGGTGGACGAAACGCGCGTCGAGTAGAGTGTTACAGTGTAATGTTCAAATTATAACTCAGCTTTCATCGTCTCCAGATGAAGTCATCATGGTAGACGAAACCCGCGTTGAGTAAAACATTCGAGCGTTGTCACCAAATTAAACTACAACTTTAAGCAGCTCCAGATGATGCCAACATGGTGGGCAAAATGCGCGTCGAATAGAGTACTAGAGTCTAGTGTTCATATTAATGTTCAGTTTTACGCATCTTCAGATTATGTTTACATGGTTCGCGAAACGCGCGTCGAGTAGGGTATTCAGGTATAGTTTTAAAATTAAAATTTATTTTTAATCATCTCTAGATGATGCCAACATGGCGGGCGAAATGCGCATCGAGTAGAGCATTCGAGTATATTATTCAAATTAAAGCTCAGTTTTCTTCATCTCCAGATGATGCCAATACAGTGGGCGAAAGCGTGTCGAGTAGAGTATAGAAGTGAAAAGTTCATACTAAAACTCAGATTTAAGCATCTCCATATGATACCAATATGATGGGCGAAACACACGTCGAGTAGAGTATTCAAGTGTAATATTTAAACGACTTGGTGCTTGTGGAAATTACGTCCCATGCAACATCACATTTTCAACACCTCATTTTCCTTAATTTGAATTTACGATTAGGAAAGAATTTGTTTAAAAAAAAATATTTAAAGTAAATAATTATACTTCATTAATTATTTGAAATTTGATTCATTACATATGATAATACTCGGCAGATTCAAAAATTCTACAAAAAGTGGGCGTATCCCCTGCTTAAGTAATTAATTTCGATGATATATTGCCACATTTGCCACTGACATTTAATATTTCATGCTGTACAAAATTTCTTATCTGAAATTTTGTCCTATCTTCCACCGGTTTCGCGGCGTTTCTGCTAGAAGTTAAGCCACAACGAAATGTTGCCAATTAGTCTTCAAGCTCTTCATTTTTATTTGAGTAGTGAGCTTTGTTAGCAACCCCGCATTTTCCGACCAAATATCTCAAGTTGATCGGTGTATTAAAAATACCGCATTGGATTTTTCGTTGTAATATCGCCACAGCACTGAAAATCGTATAGTAGGCCGTGGAAAAATCTGAATGCGACTGACAGAACGCTTCCAATTTCGTTTAGTTGTAGATCGAACGTTTTGATATTAAACAGTAACAATCTGCTGCGAGTTGTTTGTGATGTGAATTAAATTTTCACTTGCGTGATATGACTTTAATAAACGTTTTAATGTGAATTTGTAATCTATGTTGTGTTGTTCGTATCGGTTTGATGACCACTAAACGCGAGATTAATTCGCTAAAGGTAATAATTATTGTCTTTCCATAATGATCTCTAATTATTGTTAACGTTTATTTGTTAGTCAATTGTATGTGCTTAATAAACTCAGTTTATTCTAGTTTCGTAAAAGCTTAGCTTCTGGATTATTTATGTTGGGAGGATTGTGTTTAATAATAAATAATTGTTAATATTTGCATGAACATTATTATTCACTTGCAACTTGGTATAATTTTTTCTACTAGGTTAAAACGCCTCTCTGACCATTAAACTTGAAAAAAGATATTCAAAATTGTGATTTATATTATGTCAAAATAAAAAGCACGATAAATGAAAAAAATATTAAATTGAAATTTGCGGTAGGATGCACTCAGTAGAACAGATCAGCCTCTAAACTGACAGTATTGCGTTTATTTATTTGCCAGATTGTTCCAAAGCGGGCAGGATGTACAGACGATAGGAGAAAGTAAAATTTTATTATATGAAATTTTCCAATGTATCTGTGACTTTGAATTGATAAGGAATCAATATATTTCGTCTGTTCACACAACACGAACGTCTAAATAAATCAGCATAAAACTTGGTAAAAAAATGAAATTTTTCAGTAGTTATAGACATATAGTTGTTTATAGAACATGTGCTTTCTCATAATTGGCCACAAACAATCTTGTTTAAATAAATGAAATGCTTATCATGACTATGTAAATAAATCAATATAAAAGCTAGTGGAAAATTTGCCATTTTTTGCCAGTTAGGTATATGTATAGCAGCGACAAACTATAAGTTATGTACGGCAACTACTGTTCTAGATGGTTTTGTTTTTATCAGGAGATTCAAGTAAGTTAAAATTTAAGTTTTGTAGAATGAAATTGATCGGGAACTTATTTTTTTAAACAATTCTGCAAATTTTTGGTATTGTGAATTTCGCTTAATTATTTTCGGAAACCGCGGACATGAATGACAATATTTTACCCCGATCGTATTCTCCTTTTTAAAAAAATGAGGTCCAAACAGTTAACTATTTTCCAGTATATAATTTTCCCCATATGTTTGTGACGCCTGACATCAAAAGCTGTCATTTATTTGTACGCGACGCTTTTACACCTTATTTGACGATATAGTTCTTTTGAAAACTTCATGGCTCCGACGTAGTTTCACAAATATCAAAACTCTTGAACAGTACTCGTGAATACTCTATTGAATGTGCGTTTCGCCAACTATGTTGACATCATCTGGAGATAATACAAAGTTTTAAACTTGGACTAACTTTAACACCCTACTCGACGCGGACTCAGAGATGATTAAAACTTAATTTTGATCAACTCCAATCAGCATGATTGATCGATCGCAGTATTCGGGTGTAGCGTTCAAATTAAAACTGAACTTTAATATCTCCAGATGATGTCGGCATGATGGAAGAAACGTGCATCGAGTTGAGTGTTCTAGTGTATTCAAATAAGTCTGAATTATCATCATCTCCAGGTGATGTCAGCATAGTGGGCGAAACCTGCGTCGAGTAGAACATTTGGGTGTTGCTATCAAATTAAAGCCCACTTTGTCACATTTAAAATTGATATTTTGTAGGAGGCGTTTCTTTCAGGAAGGTGGTAGGTGACCAGGGTTGTGTAACCGACCCCGGGGGGGTTGGCTAATGCCAAAAAATTTGTTTGAGATGTTTCGTTCTTGTATGCACACTAAATCACATTTCAATTTTTTTTACTCCCTTTCACAATAGTGTGGGGGAGGTATTGGAAGTGACAGGGGGGGGGGGTTGGCTGATGCCATAAAAAAATTTGAGACCTTGACTCTTCGTACATGCCCTAAATTGCAATTTTATGGACTCTTTCCTGCTTGCTTTGCCTATTTACTCTTATTTACCCCCGAACCCTTCAACGGAATTAGATCAAAATATAATCTAGTTCCAGATCTCGTTACAATACATAAGTGTACCAAATTTCAAGTCAATATCATAAACGGTTCCAGAGTAAACGTGCGCACAAAGAAGTTACAGACAGACAGACCGACCGACAGACAGGAACTTTTTTTTACTCAAATTTAAAATCTCGACGTTTAATGACATTTTAAGCCTATTTCAACAAAAAAAAATGTTACTATACTTCCGCTGGACGTGGAATAAGTAATAACAATAATACCTACTACATAAACTTATGGACGTTTCGCTAACTAAGTTGACATCATTGGGATATGATTAAAATTGCAATTGCAATTATCTAAAAAGTTAACTTATTTTTAAACAACTATGAAGAATATTCTATAAAATGTTCAACTGTTTAAGAATTTAGAATGTTGAAATTGTTGTTATAACTGGCCTTAAACATTATACCTACCTACTGTTCTTTTCTAAACGATATTTAGATATGGTTTTAGAAAAGCGCTTGGAAAATATATAGGTAATGCACAAAAACAAACTCTAGTAACAATGCATCTTTAAAATAATAACTTACCGTTTCACTATTTATTTTCAAATTTATAAACAAACCCCGCAGAATTCCACACTAATTGTGCAATAATAATTCACTATTCATTTCTTCCTGCCAACAATAAGACTGATGTATAGTTCAAATAATAAATTCCCGAGACAGAAGAAACGCAACAAAAACTTTACGACATAATTATTATCGCCGCGGGCCATGGCGCCAAGCCCGACATGAAACATTCCCGACGCACATTAAAAACCTATAAAGGTAAGTGAGTCAATTTGCGAACAGCACTAAAAAAAGTGCCGGTATTTTAATGAGGTCGTAAAGTTTTTGTTACGTTTACACAAGAAGCGTAGACTAATAACGCCCAGTTATCATAACTGCGGATTGCGAATTTCCGCTTGCGGATTTTTTTTTAATTTGACATATGCGTTTCAGGAGAACTTAATTTGCTGATTTAACTTCTAGCTAAATGTACACGGATTGCCTTACGAACATTTCGCTACACCTGCAAGAAAATTAGACTGTTTTAGAACAAATTTTATAAAAATCCACACCAAAGAATTCGCATTCCGCAACTGTCTGAAAGTCTGAGCGACCGACCTTCGTCAACAAACGGTTTGTTGAAATTCCTGGAAGCGGCGCGGCTATTGGTTAGCGGAGCGCCTAGCAACTACCGAATCGAGTGACTAGGACATTCGTCGCTTTAACTAGGTCACTTGTCTCGATGTTTATTAATGTGGTGTCGTGTCTGGTGTCCTGTTTATTTGCAGTTTGGCAATGGTGCGGCGCGGCCGGCGTTTAAAATACTTCGACTTTTGTGTGTAACTTAATAATATTCAAATATATCTCAGCAATATTAAAAAGCATTAACTGTGTTAAAGAGAACTGTGTACGTGTACAGGATTGATTTTAATTCGTTCATTTGTGATCGGTATTAAAAAACGAGTGGTCATTGAGGCATTTAGATAATTTGCCGAAACCTATAAATAAATGTGATAGTTTTAATTCTGGATTTTAATTTCAACCAGTAAAACTTGGAAACCATGAGCCAAAGCTGCAAAGTGAGTACCACCTACCCTATTTAATTTTCTCTTTTTTATTTCTGTCTCTATATTTATATACCTAAAACAGGGCTCATATTTTGAATTATCTCCTCCGAAATATTTAATTTACAAAAACATGAGTAGTAATTTCATACAGATAATCGAATTTCTCAATTTTATGTAGCTAATATTTATATTTTGTGTATTAACGAGGAATACCTATACCTACGTGTAGATATTTATTTTAACAAGAGAGAACAGTACTTTTGTAATGTTGACCTTGCTGTGCCTCACAATGTCTTAAAGTATATTTTGAAGTAGCAAAATAATAAATCATATAACCTAATCATACACTTATAGTACAGTAACTGAAGATTTTAATTTAGGAGAATTTTATGGATTAAATTTCGGTTCTTTTTTGATAATTTAATAATATAGTTCAGTTTATGTATTCCTTTCCCTGCACTCGAAAAACGCAACAAAAATTTTACGACATAATTATTATCGCCCCTGGGCCAAGCGGCATACTGTCATCAAACAAACCGACGCACATTAAAAACCTATAAAGGTAAGCGAGTCAATTTGTCGGCGGCATAGTAGGTACGCAGAGTACCGGTATTTTAATGAGGGTTGTAAAGTTTTTGTTGCGTTTTTTGAGTCCAGGAAATAAATAAACTGAACTATATAAATAATAGAATAAACTTAAAAATTAGAGGTTTTTCCAAATAATTGAACAGAAAAAAAGATAATAAATGCTCCTCATGTTGTCCATTGAAACCCATGTCGCGTAAAACATTCAGGTGTTGCCTTAAGTTTAAAGCTCAGTTTTAGGTACTACCTTCAGATAATGCCCTGGTGGGCGAAAGACACGTCAAGTAGAGTATTCGAGGGTAATATTCCTAAAAAGCTACTGTATTAATCATATCCATATGATGCTAAACATAGTGGGCGTAACGCACATCAAGTAGATTAGTAGAGTATAGTGTTCATATTAAAGCGCAGTTTTAAGCATCCCCAGATTATGTCTACATTGTTGGCGAAATATGCGTAGAGTAAAATATTCGAGCGTAGTGTTCAGATTAAAACCCAATTTTAATCTTCTCCAGATGATGACATGGTGAACGAAACGTGCATCGAGCAGAGTATTCTTGTGTATTGTTAAAAATAAAGTTCGGTTTTCATCATCTCCACTGATGTCAACATGGTGAGCGAAACTCGCGTCGACTAGAATATTCAAGTGTAGTATTTAAATACAATTGGAACAAGACTTTATTTATTTATTTATTTTTTAAAATCTAGTAATGTATTTAGTTGATTCATACTTTATTTGAAATATTTTACACAAATTTATATACATAATAATCGGCAGATGCAAAATTCTACGAAAGCTGGACGTGTCCCCTGGGTATACAATTACTTTTGGTGATATTTCAAATTTCGTGCTCTACAAAATTATTCACATGAAATTTTATCTTTTTCTCAGCGATCGTGCTAGAAGCTAAGCCATACGAAATGTTGCCAATTATCTTTCAGGCTCTTCATTTTCTATTCGAGGTGTGAGCATTGACGGCAACGCAGCATTTTCCGACCAAATCTTCCAAGTTATTATAATATATTAAAAATATCGCATTGGATTTGTTTCATCGTCTAACACCATTACAGCACTGAAAAACGTAGTAGGCCATGGAAAAATCTGAATGGGACTGACATGCCGCTTTCAATTTCATTGCTGTAGATCGAACGTTTTGGGTTTAAAGAATTTTTTCCGAGTTGTTTGCCGCGTGAATTAAGTTTTTATATGTCAAGTGACTTTTAACCACGTTTTCATGGAATTTGTATAATCTTTGGTGTGTTCGTATCGGTTTGATGGCCACTGAAGGTAGGAATAATTATTATTTTGTCTTTCCAACATGACTTGTAATAATTGTTGTTTACTTTTATTTGGTAATTAATTGTAAGTCCTTAGTAGATGCAGTTCATTCTAAAGTTTTGTAAAAGCTCAGTCCCTGTAGTATTAATAATGGGAGGATCGTGTTTAATAATAATTAATTGTTAATAAGTATTTGCATGAACATTATTATTCATTTGCAACTTTGAGTTGATTCTTTTTGTTAGAATAAAACGCCTCTATGACCATCGAAGTTAAAAAAAATTATCCAAAATTGTGATTTATAGTCAAAATATATTGTTAAAACAACGCCAGATCAGGGAAAAAAAATTAGAAACTGGGTTAGTAGGCCAGTCGTCAGGCAAAGTGACATCGTTTTAAATCGGATAAGATATTTTACTGTTGGAACCAGTTCATTATAGGCCTGTTTTATACGTACTAATTTTTCCCCCTCGCCCGCCCTCCGGAACAGCCCCAATTTTGGGTCAATATCGCTTAAAAATAATTTTTTTTTCAAATATTTCGATTGTGAATGGTCCTACAAAAAAAAAGATGGTTATCAAAAATGTAATATTTTCCAGATACTTACATTGAATTAGATCTAACACGTTTTGGTTTACAAATATGAGGATAATATGCTTATATACTTGCATTTATGACCAAATATCCATTGTTAGATGGTTTAATAAAAGCGTGCAATTGTAAAAAATCGTGTAGTACTAATGCATGTAGCTGTAAAAGTTGTATAATCACTTTAATTGTATTTGAAAATAAATTAAATAAAAAATAAAGTTCACATAACTACATTTTAAATCTTATATTACTCTACTTAACAATTATTCTACTTATAGGTATAAATTGTAGCATACTTCAGTGGATGTACGACGAGCCAATGCAAGCGTATGTTCTATAAAAATACCTATATATACTTATATAATGTCACAACTACCCTGACAGACGCCCGCGCGCTTGCACATATTCACATTTAAAACACAAGCACAAGCTAAAGGATAACAAAATATATCAACAGCATATTGTGGCCAAAGCTTCAGAGAATAAATGCAAATTCTTCTTACAATAAAAAACATTAATTTTCATATAGTTTTTGCGAGAGTTTTTGAGACCTGAAAATCGTAAATTTCGCGTTTTTTGAGATTTCAAGATTTTTTTTCTCTAAAACTATCAACTTTAGAGAAGAACGTGTAAGAACATTTTTTGTTTGTTTTGATGTGAACAATACGAAAATATTTTTTCCGAAACGATAAAGTCTCGGATAAAGACAATGTTTCTATTTTGTTTAAACAGTTCCTGACCACATTTCCATCTGGAAAACTGTACTTTCTTATAAAGGAGCACATTTTGAACAAGATGGCACAAAAATTTTCCATTCGAATTAATTTTCCCGGTCGATGACTGATTTCACCGGGATTATGACTTCCCCGTCTATAACTCCAATAATATTAATGCTACGTAATTAAAGATGTGTCTGAACCATTTCGATAGAGAATTTACTTTTCTTTAACTTCGATAACCATCTTTTTTTTTGTAGAACCGTTCACAATCGAGATATTTGCAAAACTTGTAGGTGTTCCGGGTGGCGGGCGAGAGGGAAAAATTAGTATGTCTAAAAGAGGTCCAATAGTAAAATCTCTTGTCCGACTTAAAACGATTTTTATGTATTCTCAACTCCCTGACGACTGGCCTATAGAATGCACCTCGTAAATCAAATCAGCTTCTCCAATGACAGTAATTGCGTTTATTTATTTTCCAGAATGTTCCAAAGCAAACAGGCCCATGTAGAGACAATAGGAGAAGGTAAGATTTCATTATGTGAAGTTTTCCAATGTATCTGTGAGTTTTTTTCAATTGATAAGGAAGTGATATATCTCGTCTACTAACACAATACGACCGTCTAAATAAATCGGTATAAAAGATGGTAAAAAATTTATAATTTTTTTTGTAGTTATATTTACATATATTTGTTTAAAGAAACAATTTTGAAGAAAGACAATTTTTTATACAGAATATGTGCTTTTTTCTGATTAGCCATAAACAATCGTTTATGGCCAACCATGAAAAAAAAAACGCACATATTTTGTATGAAAAGTTGTTTTTCTTTCGTCAAAATTGTTTCTTTAAACAAATATATGCATATAACCACTAAAAAAATTTCAAATTTTTTACCAACTTCTATACTGATTTATTTAAACGGCCGGGCCGTGTTGAGTTAGACGAGTATCACATCCTTATCAATTGAAAGAAACTCATAGATATATCAGAAAACTTCATATAATGAAATCTAGTTTCTCCTATTGTCTACGGGGTGCATCCTACCCCAGATTCTAATTTAATTATTTTTTTCCTTCATTTGGATTTGTTTTAACGGTATATTTTGACAAAAAATCACAATTTTGAATATCTTATTTCAACTTCAATGGTCATAGAGGCATTTTATCCTAATAGAAAGAATCAACTCAAAGTTGCAAGTGAATAATAGTGTTCTTGCAAATATTAACAATTAATTATAAAACACAATCCTCCCATTATTAATACTACAGGGACTGAGCTTTTACAGAACTTTAGAATGAACTGAATCTACTAAGCACTTACAATCGATTAACAAATAAAAGTTAACGACAAATATAACAAGTCATGTTGGAAACACAAAATTCTAATTATTATCTTTAGTGGCCATCAAATCGATATGAACAAAGATTATATAAATTCACATTAAAACGTGGTTAAAAGTCACTTGACATAGGTGCGACAAATCAAACAACTCGCAACAAATTGTCCCAAAACGTTCGATCGAAATTGAAAGCGTGATGTCAATCGCATTCAGATTTTTGCATAGGGCCTGCCTACTAAGTTTTCAGTGCTGTAGCGGTGACAGCGCTGTTAAGACGATTAAACAAATCCAATACAGTGATCAACTTGGGAGATTTGGTCGAAAAATGCTGCGTTGCCGTCAATGCTCACTCCTCGAATAAAAATGAAGAGCCTGAAAAGTAATTGGCAACATTTCGTGTGGCTTAGCTTCTGGCACGAACTGAGAAAACGGTGAGAGGACAAAATTTCATATGGATAATTTTGCAGAGCACGAAATGTGAAATGTCAGTGGCGGTAGGTATATCACCAAAAAGAATTGTATACCCAGGGGACACGTCCAGCTTTCGTAGAATATTTGCATCTGCCGATTATTATGTATATAAATTTGTGTAAAATATTTCAAATAAAATATGAATCAACTAAATACAACGTTACTAGATAAAAAGAAATAAACAAAGAAAGTCGTGTTCTAATTGTATTTAAATACTACACTTGAATACTCTACTCGACGCACGTTTCGTCCACCAGGTTGGCATCATTTGGAGATGCTTAAAACTGGCCTTAAATTTGATAGCAACACTCGAATGTTTTACTTAATGCGCCTTTCGCCCATCACGTTGGCATCATCTGAAGATGATTAAAGTTGAGTTTTAATTGGAACACTAGATCCGAATACTCTACTCGACGCATGATATCCGCATCATGCTGACATCACATTGAGATGGTGGAAACTGAACTTTAATTTGAACAATACACTCGAACAAACTATACTCCTTGTGTTTGGCGAAACGCGCATCGAGTAGAGCATTCGGGTGTATTGTTTAAATTGAAGATCAGTTTTCATCATCTCCAGGTGATGTCAGCATAGTGGGCGAAACCCGAGTCGAGTAGAACATTCCGGTGTTGCTATCAAATAAAAGCCTATTTTGCCACTTTTAAAATTGATTTTTTTTCTGAGGAAAAAATTTATATTTTGTAGGAGGCGTTTCTTTGGGGTAGGTGTTAGGTGACCAGGGTTGTGAAACCGGCCCCGGGGGTTGTTCTCGCCCTTTAAAGGGGTAGAAAACAAATTTATAAAAACACTAATAAACATATTTTTTATACTATTTTTCAATTATTATAGATGAAAAGAAATTCCACCCCCTTGAAGGGTGGAAACAACCCCTGGGAGTGGTTACACAATCCTGGTCACCTACCACCTTCCTCAAAGAAATGCCTCCTATAGAATATTAATTTTTTTCTCACAAAAACAAATATCAATTTGGGAGGGGACCTTCCGTTCTACTCGAGGGAACAAGTCAAAAAACTGGGGAAAATAAACGGGTTCACGGAAAAGGGGAATTTGGGGAGTTTGTCGTGAGATTTTCCTGTGTAAAGGAGATTGCTCGCGACAAGCTTTTATTATTATCAAAAATTTCCATTGGTTTGACCATTCCTGTCCGTCTGCAACAATATAACAATAACAGAGATTTTCGTAAAAATATTTTTTTTGTACGACAGATATTAAGTGAGATATTCTCGAGGGCCCTGATAAAATGGACAGCCTGTATTTTATCCAACACTTTCATATAAAGTGATCTTTACTGATGAGATTTTAAAGGTATAAAGTGGCCCATACGTCACTAGTGAGGTAAAGTAATTTAGTCACCGAAGAGTAATTTTAATATAAAAAAGGCCAAGCAGTTTATTTATTGTCTTTATTATACGAAAAATTAAGAAAACAAAGAATCCACTAACACTTATTCATTTATTTATGTTTATGCTAAAATTTATTGTCATCATATTCGATTTTTCACAAAGAAAACTGCTCGTTGCGTTGCTCTCCCTATGTTTTTTTTAGCAATAACAATCTTGTAAATTGGCTGTAGCTTCTTTGGCTTCTTGCAAAATATCGGTCACACAACCTCGTCAAGTCCACTGCCACCAACTCGGTAACACATGAGAAACACCACTAACATCCATACCCTAGCCAGGATTCGAACTCGGGACTCCTTGGTTGCAAGCCTAACACGTAAACGTTGAGCCATTGAGCCGGTATTTAATAGTTTTCTCTCTCCAGACAATAAATAAAAGTGTCTAATAATTAATATGATTAATAACAATACCTACGATTATTTACTAAAAGGTATGGCAATAAAATTCATAATTTATACTAACTTACGGATAATTGATAAGAAAATTGGTCTCGGGTGAGTGCCAACCTTGATAGTACTTTCTCATCATCCTTTATCTTGAATATATTTGTAACTCTCGAAGACTTTTTAGTAGAATTTAGTAAAATTGACTTGACCGCAATTTTCTTGACGGCCTTTAATCTAACGAGAAATTTACATGTTACAACAACAAAAAAATCACCAGACAAAAATTTGTTTGGTGCTCTGACGAGAAAGTTGCAAAATGCGATTTCGATGTTTCATTCGATTCAATTTTTACTTTAAACATTTTTTCTTTTTGGGTCCCTTCTTGTGCCTCCCTTGGAACTTAGAAAATAATATTGACAAAAAAAAATGTCTAAACAATTTTCCATCCTGAATAGTTTTTGTGTACTTGATATAGTTTTTGATTGAACTACAAATTGTTTTTGGGCTATTCCGATGCAATTTTTCATCCTGAGCAATTTTTAGATTTGGACGAGAAATTATTTTTTGTGATTTCACCAAAATTCAATAGGGTCCTACCTTGGTCCTTCTAGGCCTTATATCTAAATATAGGTATATCAGACTTCTACGTTGAGTCGTTTTCAAGTATTACTCACAGACATACAGACAGACACTGAGACACCTACAGGCGGCATCTCGATATTCGGATATATTTTGTGGCTTCAAAACATCCATTTTTGTCATATCTGGAATTTGGATTTATTCACGTCAATAATTTCTCTGTCTATTGATGAAAAAAAATCCTACCACGTTATAGAATATTAATTAAAAAGATTAATGAAATTGCCAAAAAGCCACGAACAAAGATATGTTTTATATCGGCTTAATACCTATTAGCCCACATTTTTACTGGGATTGATTCCATTTGTTGTTTATAGTTCTTGTTGTAAAATAGGTACGCGTAATTCGAATTATCAAAAATATCCATTGGTTTGACCACTCCAGTTCGTCTGCAACAATATAACAATAACAGAGATGCACGTCGCACACACGTTGTCTGTTGAAATTCTTAGAACGATGACGGCGCCGGCGTTATGATGAATAACATGCATTGCATTGGCGAATCTAGGGCATCTCATCCCCACTCCCGGGTGATTGACCTCTGCGGTTTACAGGAGCACCGACCGACTGCCAGTGTCGATTTATTTGTCAATTTAGCAGCAGTGAGACGTTTTAACTGGACCGCAATTTGGAATAATTTAACAAATACAAATGATTTATCAATCATGTAAATTAATTTGTGTAATTAAAAGTGATATTTAGGTATTTTTAATAATTTATTAGTGATAGTGATAGGTATACGTAAATAACGAAAAATGTGATCCAACTATCTTTAATGGCTCTTATTGCGATGTTAACAATCAATGGTTGAGGTGAAACGTATTCCAGGGTAAGTAATGTTCAAATCAAATTTTAAATTATGAATATTGTTTAAAATTAAAATGCGTTTATAATGGTGGAACATAAAGCAAAGAACCTCTCAAATTGTTATTAACAAGCATCTGGTCTCGGTATTATTTCGTTCAAAAAAGGATCTACATAAAGCTAGTATATTTAAAAATCAAATATAGCGTCTGATTAAAACTTGCCTTTATTATTAGTAATTGCTTCAGTATCTGTAATTTATATCAAATGAACAGTATTGGCAACTGCAGGAATATATATCTTGATCTTTTATTTACGCATCTTAATGATATTGAATTTAGACCTGCCAAAGATTTACTACTTCCCAATTCGACACATCATACCGCTATCACATTTGATATTGACATAATGGTCAAAAATGAACCGCAATATGAAGAGTGATATTTTGATTATCGCAATGGCGACTACTTTAGTTTAAATGCTTACTTTGCTGAAGTTCAATGGGACAAATATTTGGACTATGATATAGACAATTGTGTGTGTAATCTTTACGATGTAATCTTTAGTGGTATCAATGCTTTCATTCCCATTCAGAGATACAAAACCTCAACTTGTCCCAAATGGTTTCAACTCGGAACTTCGTAGATTAGTTGTAGAAAAAAAGAAAGCTCATAAAATTTATAAAAATTCCATGATAAACCAGTCCTACGAACATTTCTCCCGTGTATGTGCCGATTGTAAAGATCTTACGGAAAGATGCCATATGGAATATTTGATTAATACTGAAAACAATATTCATCGAGATCCCCGCCAATTTTGGAAATATATAAATGATCAGAATAAAGTTTACAATGCTATACATTCAAGTAGGAAGAAACTGAGACATAAAAAACGTAACAAAAACTTTACGGCTCATTAAAATACCGGTACTCTTTTTTGTGCTGTTGGAAATTTGCTCACTTACCTTTATAGGTTTTTAATGTGCGTCGGGAATGTTTAATATCAGGCTTGGCGCCATGGCCCGCGGCGAAATAATTATGTCGTAAAGTTTTTGTTGCGTTTTTTATGTATCGGGAACTTATTACTTGAACTATACCTCTTCATATAATAGTATAGATAGATAATGTGTGGTTATTATTATCATTTTATTATGAATTAAATCGTATCATCATCATATTGGCGCTACAGCCTTTGAGGGGTCTTGGCCTGCTCCAGGGCCTCCTTGCATTCGTCCCTATCCAGTACTTTTCTTCGCCATTCTCCTACATTAATGCTTCTTATGTCCTCTTCCACGCCATACCTCCGAAATAAAATTACATACAGCTTAAATAAACACCATTTCGAATTTTGGGCGCGTATTAGAAATTGTTGTAAAGTTATTATTTCTTATGTGCACCCTCAAGAAAAATGGTTAATGTTCTGTCACATTTAAATTTAGTTTCTCGAAAATAAACCCATGATAAATCATTTAACAGAGGAGAAATGTTTTTCCTAAATTTGTAATATACACAGAAGTGGCATGTCTCATATTTTACAATACCGGATGTTTCACAATCCCCGTTGTTTGAAAAGATAAAAAGACGAACAAAAAACTATTTTATATAACACTGAAAAACCATGCTGATTGCGTACTTAAACCTTATTGCTATTTCAACCTCTAAGGGTATTCCAAATTACACCCCTATTTTTTTATATAACATACTTAATATTAGAAGAAAAGAGTAGTAACTTTTAATTAGTTTCGTATGTCTACAAGACCGTATATACTGTATACAATTTTAGTTGAATTACTAGTACTTACTTAACTAACAATTTCTAGACGAACGAAACTAATTTAAAAATTTTTTTTTACACTTCTGCAGAATTATACTTTAAATATTCAGTGTTCAGAATGAAGTAGTAAAAATAGAATAGGAGCAAGAGCGAAAGATTTCATGTATGCAATCAGTAATTTTTTCGATCCAATATAAAATATTTATTGGTTCATCTTTTTATATGTTCAAATAGGGGAAGTATTGACCGTAAACGGCGTACCCAGACACTCTGTATGTTTGCAGATAGGTATATCAATAATTCTTCACATTTTCTGAAACGTCACACGCATTATTCTATTACTCTTGCAGATACTGTACCCGCCGTAGTAACATATGGTTGGCAGTGGCGGCCCATGGCTTTTAGCTGTGGGTGGGCAGGATGGGATAGAATTGAATAGTAATTACAGTTTTCTACAGAAATTTAGTGGGTGTAAAAAATCAATAAGCAAAAAACCTCTACTTTCTTAAGTTTATTTTTGAATTTTGTACTTATTACTCAATAAATCGAAATGGTTTCAAAATAAATGGCGATAGAGACGTACATACACAAAAATGCTGGTTTTTCATGCCTACAACATATGGCGATAAAGTACCCTACATACTCATATTGATTGACACACAATCTATGAGTCTTTGAAATGAAGTTTCTATTGTTCTACAATCCAAAATATGAATAAGAGAACAATAATATAACTGCTTTTCGATTGATCACACCAGCAATGCAATTTGAGAAACATAGAGACTTTCAAGGCCTTCTTTAAAATTACCTGGGTAGATTCAGTGAAGTTTGAATATATTGATGGAAGAATAATTTATATTCTAAACTAGAAACGGTATAATCTTTCAATATATTTTATTTTTCATTCGCTTAGTATAACGTTTTTACATTACTTATCTATCCCTTTTGAATTCGACGGATTTTTACTATTTCTACTGAGTAACATGCAAGGCCAGCAGTAAAGTTTATTCTTTATTTTACTTTCAAACAGCCATAATCATTTACGTCGCTCTAATTTAGTTATAAAAAGGGATGTAAAACTATTTTTTAATAATAAAAAAAAATAATAATAATCAGTCACTTGTCCACTCATCGCTCTTTGTTTTACTACTATAGTAAACAATTACTAAATATCGATAAAGATCACAGATTATAAATTAAAAAATTTAAGCGAACATAGAAATATTATACAAACATAACCAACATTTTCTAATTCTAAAACAATGATTTCCAAGCTCTAAGGTTTGCGCATAGTGATCCGTGATCCACACGGCTGAAAATGAAGCGATACTCGGCGAAATATTACGGCTACAGGAAATAAACGAGGATAAACAAATTTTCGTGCATTTTGATTTCTTTGGGGATATTTTAGTATTAGCGGTGGTGGTAGTTTCAACCCTGGGATGAATAAGATGTTGTATGGTTAAATTCGCATGCCTACGATGGAAATAACGCGAAATAGGGGGTAGTTGCTGAGGGGTGGGAACCTTAAAAATATCTTCATCGTGTTTAGCGTCCTTGAAAACGGGGGTTTCTATGTTTCATCCCTCTCACAGAACGTTTGTGTTTTAACCCTATTTTGCAACTTTTTCATGGAGTATTACCGCCTTTTCAGCGTTCGTGCTGGAAACTAAGCCACAATAGCAATATTGCCAGTTGCATTTGAGACTCGTCATTTTCTTTCGAGGAGTCACCGTTGTCAGAAACCCTGCATTTTCCGATCGAGCCTTCCCAGTTGATCGGTGTATTGATATATCATATATCAAAAAATAATGTTTCATCGTCTAACAGAATCCAGCACTGGAAATTTAGTAGTAGGCCATGCAAAAATCTAAATTACGACTGACACGACGCTTCTAATTTCAATGCTGTAAGAACGTTTTGGGTGTGAACAATCTGCTGGGAGTTGTTTGTCGTGTGTATTAAATTTTCATATAAGTCAAGTGATTTTTAACCACTTTTTAATGTGAATTTGTAATCTCTGCTGTGTTGTTCGTGTCGGTATGATGACCACTAATAGCTTAGTTACTTAGGCGTCTGATACTTCCATTTTTGAGTAAAATCAAACCCTTCTAACCAAGCATAGAATACATCAAAATAAGTCGTAGATAAAATGATCCGGATACCGTTTGATAGACAATACAATTTTGCATAAGAAACCTCATAGCAAAAAAAGATGTTCGAAGCCCTCTAACAATAGAACATATTCGGCGATAATTCCCGAACGATTTAATAAATCAAAATTTTACAATTTGTAAAAAATGAAGACAATTATTTTTTCCATCGATTGATACATTATTTACAAACGTTATTTATTTAAATTAAGCCACTAGGTAGGTTAACTAGGTATTATTCATCTTACAAACTGCGAAAAAAATTGATTGTATCCTTTGCAAATTGTTTCACACCTTTTGTTTTACTATTGTTTCTCCTGTAAAACCCTTTTAACAGAAAATATTGGACGGGCAACAATTGTTAACTATCAAACGATTCCATAAGTTTAACGGACGATAAAAAATATACTACGTTTTCTTTAATTGGTACATAATTTTAAATGGTGTGCATTTAAATAAAGCCACCAGTGGCGTGCTTGCAAAAAATAACAAATATAATTGCATTAGATTCAATTTTTTTAAAAGCTTTCGATTAGTTTTAATTAAGCTAGAGCTTTGAAATTTTGCACGTGTATAAGTCCGGTGACAATACACTTTTAACATTTTCATATAAGAAAAAAATAAGATGACAGACGACTTTACCGTTTATGATCCGATTCGATTCAAAATCGACATCTGGGGATTTTCGAGATCGCCAATCATGAATTCTTGGTGAAAAGGAGGGAGTAGCTAACGCCAAAAAAATTCTTTTAGACGTTTCGTTCTTGTATACGCACTAAATCACATTTTATTATTTTATTTACCCCCTTAATAATAGGGTGAGGGTGGTAATGGGGGTGGTAGATTGGGTAGCTAATGCCAAAAAATTTTTTTTAAACGTTTCGTTCTTGTATACACACTAAATCACATTTTATTTTTTTTTACCCCCTTGAATAATAGAGTGGAGATGGCAATGGGGGTGGTAAAGGAGGTAGCTAATGCCAAAAAAAATTTTGAGACCTTAACTTTCACATGCCCTAAATTGCAATTTTATGGAGTCTTACTTGCTTGTTTTGCCTATTTACCCTTATTTACCCCATTTATCCCCGAACCCTTCAACGGAATTAGATCAAAATATAATCTAGTTCCAGATCTCGTTACAATACATAAGTGTACCAAACTTCAAGTCAATATCAATATCATAAACGGTTCCAGAGTAAACGTGCGCACAAAAAAAGTACCGACAGGAAATTTTTTTTCGCTCAAATTTAAAATCTCGACATTTCATCACATTTTAAGCATATTTAAAAAAAATAAAAAAAAATTTTGCGTTACTATACTTCCACTGGACGTGGAAGTAATTATTCTGATGTTTTATATTCTGAAATTTACGTACTTATTTCATTTTGGCTTAGGTTAAACATATTTTGGTGTACCTATACAAGTTTGATAGAATGAAATCTATCAGGACCATATATATTTAACAATTTAACGGCATTTAGTAAATATATCTTATTTTCGTTGTCATTCATTTTACACTATGCTTTTACGCCTTATTTCATGAGACAGGTTCGTTTGAAAATTTCATGCCTCTGACGTAGTTTCCTCGAACACCAAAACACTTAAACACTAACTGTCGGTTTATCAATGCAGGATTAACGCTATCTAGAACTCTAGAAGATAATATCCTTTGCTTCGCTGAACATTTATCCTTATCTCGGACGTGCATTTCGTCAATCATGTTGGTATCATCTGGATGATAAAAACTTTTATTTAGACGTTGCCATTGAACACTCTACTCGACACGCGATTCGTGGATAATTAAAACTTAATTTCAATTATCACTATTGATATTAAAACTCAGTTTTCGTCAATTCCAGGTGATGTCAACACCTCATTTTCCCTAATTTGAATTTACAATTAGGAAAGAATTTCTTTAAAAAAATTCTTTAAAGTAGTTATTTAATTAATTCATTAATTATTTGAAATATTTTATTCCGATTTACATATAATAACTCGGCAGATGCAAAAATTATACAAAAAGTGGGCGTATCCCCTGCTTAAGCAATTAATTTCGATGATATATTGCCACATTTGCCACTGACATTTGAAATTTCATTTCATTTCCTTATCTGAAATTTTGTCCTATCTGTCACCGTTTTCCCGGCGTTCCTGCTAGAAGTTAAGCCACACGAAATGTTGCCAATTAGTCTTCAAGCTCTTCATTTTTATTTGAGTAGTGAGCATTGGCAGCAACCCCGCATTTTCGGACCAAATCTCTCAAGTTGATCGGTGTATTAAAAATACCCGTATTGGATCCGTTTCGTTGCCTAACATCGCCACAGCACTGAAAACCGCATAGTGGGCCATGAAAAAATCTGAATGCGACTGACAGGGCGCGGACGCTTCTAATTTTGTTGTAGATCGAACGTTTCGGTATTAAACAATAAAATAAATACAATCTGCTGCGAGTTGTTTGTGATGTGAATTAAATTTTCACATACGTAAAGACTTTTAACAACGTTTTAATGTGAATTTGTAATCTGTGTTGTGTTGTTCGTATCAGTTTGATGACCACTAAACGTGAGATTAATTTAAAGGTAATAATTAATTATTGTCTTTCCATAATGACCTCCAATTGTTGTTAACTTTTACTTGTAAGTGTTTAGTAGACTCAGTTCATTCTAAAGTTTCGTAAAAGCTCGGCTTCTGGATTATTTATGTTGGGAGGATTGTGTTTAATAATAAATTGTTAATATTTGCATGAACATTATTATTCACTTGCAACATGGAATTAATTTTTTCTACGAGATTAATACGCCTTTCTGACCATTAAACTTGAGAAGAGATATACAAAATTTTTGATTTATGATATATAGTCAGAATATATTGTTATAACAAAGCCTGATAAATGAAAACAATATTAAATTGAAATCTGGAGTAGGATGCACCCAGTAGAACTGATAAGCAAGCCTCTGCGCTGACATCAGTACTGCATTTATTTATTTGCCAGATTTGCGGGCAGGATCATGTAGAGACAATAAGAGAAAGTAAGATTTTAATAATATGAAGTTTTCCCACGTATTGTGACTTTCTTTCAATTGATAAGGAATTAATATATTTCGTTGGTTAACCCAATACGACTGTTTAAATAAATAAGCATAAAACTTGGTTTAAAAAAATGAAATTTTTTAGTAGTTATAGACGTTATAGTTGTTTATAGAAACAATTTTGTTTAAATAAATAAAATGCTTATCATGACCATGTAAATAAATCAATACATCTAAAAGCTAGTGGAACATTTGTCATTTGCCAGCTAGGTAGGTATAGTTGAAGTAGGAATAAACCGAGACATAAAAAACGCAAGAAAAGCTTTACGACCTCATTAAAATACCGGTACTCTTTTTTAGTGTGCTGTGTGCTGTTCGCAAATTGACTCGCTTACCTTTATAGGTTTTTAATGTGCGTCGGGAATGTTTCATGTCGGGCTTGGCGCCATGACCCGCGGCGATATAATTGTGGTAAAGTTGCTTTTTTTTTTTTTGTTTTTTTTATTTACTGAGATCTATTTATTTTAACTAACGATATGTCCGTGGCGATAATAATTATGTCGTAAAGTTTTTGTTAGGTTTTTTCTGTCTCGGCAATTTATTGCTTGAACTATACCTACTTTTTTCTTGAGGAAGTTATTTACGATATTTACTTTTAATATCATCCTTGTTAAAATTTTGGGGTGTAGGAGTGCATAGATTTCTAGAGCAGATTTAATGCATTCATCTGTTTTGTAAATCACCAAAACCTTATTAAGTTTAAAATCATGATTTAAAAGTTATAAATAATAAAGAATTTGCTTCCCTCCACTTTAGCGGCCCAGCCTATAACTCACTTTATTTTTTTAAATTTATTTATCACCTTATTTAGATTAACGTCTTGACGGCGGAGTTTAGCATTAGCTATTTTACCATACTCAACCAGGACACATATATACAAGACAATTATACAGCGAACATTCCCGAACCATTCCTTACGACATTATTGCCATATGCCGCAACTGAGACTCGAACTCAGCAGTGGTACAGCAACTATCCGTGTTGTCTCTCACGCAACCTCGTCAAGTCCAGTGCCACCAACTTTGTAACACATGAGAAACGCCACTAACATCCATACCCTAGCCAGGATTCGAACTCGGAACTCCTTGGTTGCAAGCCTAACACGTAAAAGTTGACCCATTTAGCCGGTATTTAATAGTTTTCGCTCTCCAGACAATAAATAAAAGTGTTTAATAATTAATATGATTATTAACAATACCTAGGATTATTTACTAAAAGGTGTGGCAATTAAATTCATAATTTAGGCAAACTTACGGATAATTGATAAGAAAATTGGCCTCAGGTGAGTGCCACCTGGTTAGTATTTTCTCATCATCCCTTATCTTAATATGTTTGTAACTCTCGAAGACTTTTTAGTAGAACGTAAAATTAACTTGACCGCAGTTTTTCTTGACGGTCTATAATCTAATGAGAAATTTACATGCTATAGTTTAAGTAGGAAGAAACTGAGACATAAAAAACATAACAAAAACTTTACGACCTCATTAAAATACCGGTACTCTTTTTGTGCTGTTCGCAAATTGAATCGCTTACCTTTGTACCTAAGTTTTTAATGTGCATCGGGAATGTTTCATGTCAGGCTTGGCGCCATGGCCCGCGGCGATATAATTATTATGTCGTAAAGTTTTTGTTTCGTTTTTTATTTACTGGGATCTATTTATTTCAATTTGCGCCATTGGTCGCGGCGATAATAATTATGTCGTAAAGTTTTTGTTAGGTTTTTCTGTCTCGGGAATTTATTACTTGAACTATACAACAACAACAAAATTACCAGACAGAAATTTGTTTAGTGCTCTGACGAGAAATTTGCAGAATGCGATTTCGATGTTTCATTCGAATCAATTTTTATTTTAAACATTTTTTCTTTTTGGGTCCCTTCTTGAGCCTCCCTTGGAACTTAGAAAAGAAAATTGACAAAAAAAAATTTCATGCTGAACAGTTTTTGTGTACTTGATATACCTAGTTTTTGATTGAACTACAAATTGTTTTTGGGCCATTTCGATGCAATTTTTTCATCCTGAGCAATTTTTAGATTTGGATGAGAAATTATTTTTTGTGATTTCACCAAAATTCAGTAGGGTCCTACCTTTTGGTCCTTCTAGGCCTTATATCTAAATATATATCAGATTTCTATGTTGAGTCGTTTTCAAGTATTACTCACAGACAGACATCAGACATCTACAGACGGCATCTCGATTCGGATATATTTTCTGGCTTCAAAACGTCCATTTTTGTCATATCTAGAATTTGAATTTATTCACGTCAATAATTTATCTGTTTATAGATTTTAAAAATCCTACCACATTTATTGAATAACGTGTTGGCTATTAGAATGTATTTTATTAGCTTAATATACCTATTAACCCACATCTTTACTGGGATTGATTCTATTTGTTATTTATAGTTCTTGTTGTAAAATACAGGCGTAATTCGAATCATCAAAAATATCTATTGGTTTGACCGCTCCTGTTCGTTTACAATAATATAAGGATGTGGCTATTTATACATACTGTATGTATACGCAATTGGCTATTTATACATACAGTATGTATACGCAATTGGCTATTTATACATACAGTATGTATAAGAAATTGGCTATTTATACATACAGTATAGCCGTCGAGGGCAAGGGACATTATCTATCATAAACAACTATACTACATCAAAAAATATTAACATATTTAACCCAACGAACTAACCTAAAGAAATATTCGTATTACGTATTTTAGTTAACAAAATGTGGTAAAAAAAAAACTGTAGCAAGCGGATTCGAACCGTCGACCTCACGTGTGAGAATCGGGAACACTAAGTATTACACCACAGACTGCTGATGGTTAACCTTATAATTCTTACTATATCAATATGTTTGAACGTCATCGCGCATGTGCGGCGTGAATTGCCTGGACAGTATGTATAAATAGCCACATCCATAATATAACAATAACAGAGACGCACACACGTTCTGTCTGTTGAAATTCCTAGAACGATGACGGCGCCGGCGTTATGATGAATAACGTGCATTGGCATTGGCGAATCCGGGACATCTCCTCCCCACTCCCGGGTGATTGACCTCTCTTGTTTACAGGTGCACCGACCGACTGCACACTGCACTGTCGTGTCGATTGTTAATTTAGCAGCAGTGAGACGTTTTAACTAGACGACAATTTGGAGTAATTTAACAAATACAAATTATTTATCAATCCTGTAAATTAATTTGCTTAATTAAAAGTGATATTTAGGTATTTTTAATAATTTACTAGTGATAGTGATATAGGCATACGTAAATAGTGAAATGTGTTCCAACTATCTTTAATGGCTCTTATTGCGATGTTAACAATGAATGGTTGAGGTGAAACGTATTCCAGGGTAAGTAATGTTCAATCAAATTTTAATTTATGAATATTGTTTAAAATTAAAATGCGTTTATAATGCTGGAACGTTAAGCAAAGAACCTCTCAAATTGTTGTTAACAAGCATCTGGTTTCAGTATTATTTCCTTCAAAAAAGGATCTCCATGGAGATAGTATATTTAAAAATCAAATATAGCATCTGATTAAAACTTAATAGGACTTGCTAGGAATTTTTCGCGACAAAATATATACCCTATTTATAAAGAACTAATTAGCGTCTGGGTACATACAGGTTATTTTGAATATACAGGGTGAACCAAGACGATTGTGTAGGACCAAGTGCTTAAATATGGAATGCTATAAATCTCAGTATATAAGCCCCGTTTTAGATTCCATTCACTCATTATTGACAATCTCCCAAACCATTCGGATAGTATTTTTTTTTGTTGAAATAACGCCATCTGCAGATGCATTTTGAAGAAATCGCTACAGTCACCGTTATGGATTATAAGAAAAATGTTTGTAAATACCAGTTACGAGGCATCTGTGTGATGTCTTTGTACGAATGAAAAACCAACACTTTTTGTAAGTACTTCCCTATGACTATTTCTAACCATTTTCGATTTATTGAGCTGTAAGTATAAAATTCAAGAAAAAACTTACAAAATTAGAGAATTTTTCAAATAATTGTACAGAAAAATTATAAATAAGTGCTCCACATGTTGCCCATTTGATTAACACACATCTCTATGCGTCCGTGAAATGGAGTTTATACTGTTTTTAAAATTTCCGGTATAATAGATCGAAATGCAGTTATCTTTCTTTCTTTCATATTTTGAATTGTAGATTGTATGTTGGTATTGGTTCATCCTGTATATTCGAAAATAATTTCCAGTTATAAAACTTTGTATGTATTTTACCTGTATATTTTTTCAATTTATAGCTATCTTAGAACTTGAGCTATGAAGCACTATTACCGCTAGTCCCACGCAAATTAGATATTTTAGAAGACATAATTTATAAAGGAATAATATTTGAGATGCGTACTCTCGATAGGGTTAGGAATAGATATCCGAAAAGTTCCCACCCCATTCAGGAACGGAGAGTCCCTTTTTTGCAAAAAACTACCCCTAACGTTGACTTAACGCTGGTTTTTCACTTTTATCTTGTAAACCGTTCGTTGGAAGAGAAAAAAGTGTAGGAAATAAAAATTTGTCGTTAAATTCTGTATAAAAAGTGTCCTATTGACCTTGTAGCTTATATCCCCATTGCACCTATTTCGCAGAAACAGCGTCCAAAAAGGAGGGTAGTTTTGAGCGTACAGGTAAAAATCGATCTCACAGGAACTTTCACAGCGAATAGCTCAAAACCGGATGATTTAACAAAAAAAAATGCCCAAGAGTGAATTTATAGAGCGGAATTTTCTCTATAAGATGCAGTCTAGTGGATGTTGACGCAAGTAATTTTTATTTATTTTCCCCCTTTTTCCACAACGATGCGCTTTTGTATTTGAACTCAGTGCGTTTTTTAAAGTGGTTTACCCTGTAGGCCTATCCACTAAAATTCTGTCCAATTTTACTCACTAGAGGGTTCTTTATCGATGAACAGTTCTTCAAATTCGGAATTTAAACATCCTTTCCCATGGCAATTAGAGCATATTGTTGAACACAGCAATCGAATCTTAACAATCCGTTGGTTCCAAATTTTCTCCTCGCCAAGATTGAATTTGATATATAAAGCCGTAATATTTTGAAGCTGTTTATATTTATCGTCCTGTCGAGCTTTGCTAACGGCTATTAAATTCATCAAGCCTCTTTTAACATGCACAGTGTCACCTTCCTTCTTAAAGCGTCTTTTCGCAAATGAAACAATCACTTATTGTCTTCATAACTACAGAAACACTTTCACGCGCATTTACGTCTATGTAATAATGTATAGTTCAAGTAGGAATAAATCGAGATATGAAAAACTCAACAAAAACTTTACGACCTCATTAAAATACCGGTACTCTTCTTAGTGCTGTTCGCAAGTTGACTCGCTTAACTTTATAGGTTTTTAGTGTGCGTCGGGAATGTTTAATGTTAGGCTTGGCGCCGTGGCCCGCGGCGATATAATTATGTCGTAAAGTTTTTGTTGCGTTTTTGCTGTGAACTTATTACTTGAACTATACCTGCATATATTTTTACATTTTTTAGTCTATCTTTACCGTATTTCATAAACGTTTTCTATCGTACTGAAGGTTTGAGGTAAAGGCACTCTTAGACTTAACAGTCTATTCTGACCTTCGCGTTTTCCTTCTCCTACATATTACACACTTCAAACATCTGCTCCGAAGGTTGTCTTGCCTTACATAGATTAGTGAGGTACATATTTTCTCCAGATATGGAGACAATAGGTTTTTGTTTCATTTGCGAAAAGACGCTGAAGACGTGAATTTAATTTAATAGCTGTTAGCAAAGCTCGACAGGACGATAAATATAAACAGCTTCAAAATATTACGGCTATATATATATCAAATTCAATGTTGTCGAAGAGAAACGGAATGGGATTGAGAGAAAGTGGGCAATATTTTAGCTCCTATTTACGCCACCGAGTTACCAGCACCAATTTTCACCCTTCAGCTAGTTTCCTGCAGCTGCAAAAAAGGTTGCGGAAAACGATGTCCCTGTGTTAAGGTTGGATTGCGCTGCTCAACAATATGCTCTAATTGCCACAGGCAAGGGTATTTAAATTCCGAATTTGAAGAATTGTTCGTCAATGAAGAACCCTTTAATGAGTAAAATTGGACAGAATTTTAGTGGAATAGGCCTACAAGGTAAACCACTTTAAAAAACGCACCGAGAGCTCAAATAAAAAAACGCATCTTTTTGGAAAAAAGGGGAAAATAGGTAAAAATCATTTGCGTCATCATCCGCTAGACATGCATCTTATAGAGAAAATTCCTCTGTATAAATTCATTCTTGGGCATTTTTCTCGTTAAATCAACCGGTTTTGAGATATTCGCCGTGAAACTTCGTGTAAGATCCATTTTTACCCGTGCGCTCCAAACTACCCCTCAGTTTGGACGCTGCTACTGCGAAATGGATGGGGATAAGCTACAAGGTCAATAGGACATTTTTAATCTAATTTGCGTGTACTACTCTCCCTGCATAAAATCGCACAAACTTATACTTTAAATAGGAATATTCCGAGACATAAAAAACGCAACAAAAACATTACGACGTAATTATATCGCCGTGTGCCATGGCGCCAAGCCTGACATGAAACATTCCAGACGCACATTAAAAACTTCGGTATAAAGGTAAAATTTTTATTTCCACGTGTATACCTGACCGCTATTTGCACTCGGAATGACTCCTTATATCGCGTCTGCTAATTTGGAATAATTTCGCGCATTAACAATAGTTCTTAAATCTCATATCTCAATCCATCATATCCAGCGATACCAGCATGGTGAAGGAAACATTCGAGTGTTGCTATCAAATTAAAGCTTGGTTCTAAACACTTCCAGATAATGCCAACCTGGTGAACGAAAAGCTAAAGCTAATTTTTAAGCATATCCAGGTGATGCCTACATGGTTGGCGAAATAACTGTCGAGTATTCAAATCAAAACTCATTTTTAATCATCTCCAAATGATGCCAATACGGTGGACGAAACGCGCGTCGAGCAGACTGTTACAGTGTAATGTTCAAATTGTAACACAGCTTTCATCGTCTCTAGGTGATGTCAGCATGGTAGACGAAACCCATGTTTAATAAAACGTTCGAGCGTTGTTACCAAATTAAACTACAGATTTAAGCAGCTCCAGGGGATGCCAACATGGGGGGGCAAAATGCGCGTCGAGTAGAGTATTGGAGTCTAGTGTTCACATTAAAGTTCAGTTTTACGCATCTACATGGTTCGTGAAACGCGCGTCGAGTAAAGTATTCAGGTATAGTTTTAAAATTAAAATTTATTTTTAATCATCTCTAGATGACGGCGGGCGAAATGCGCATCAAGTAGAGCGTTCGAGTATATTATTAAAATTAAAGCTCACTTTTCTTCATCTCCAGATGATGCCAATACAGTGGGCGAAACACACGCCGAGTAGAGTATTAAGCGTAATAATTAAATGACTTGGTGCTTGTGGAAATTATGTCACATGCAACATCACATTTCAACTTTTCAACACCTCATTTTCCTTAATTTGAATTTACAATTAGGAAAGAATTTCTATTAAAAAAAATCAAAAAATTCTTTAAAGTAGGTACCTAATTATAATTCATTAATTATTTGAAATTTGATTCATTACATATAATAATACTCGGCAGATGCAAAAATTCTACAAAAAGTGGGCGTATCCCCTGCTTAAGCAATTAATTTCGATGATATATTGCCACATTTGCCACTGACATTTGAAATTTCATGCTCTACAAAATTCCTTATCTGAAATTTTGTCCTATCTCTCACCGTTTTCGCCGGCGTTTCTGCTAAAAGTTAAGCCACACGCAATGTTGCCAATTAGTCTTCAAGCTCTTCATTTTTATTTGAGTAGTGAGCTTTGTCAGCAACCCCGCATTTTCCGACCAAATATCTAATATCTCTAGTTGATCGGTGTATTAAAAATACGTATTGGATTTGTTTCGTTGTCTTAACATCGCCACAGCACCGAAAACCGTATAGTAGGCCATGGAGAAATCTGAATGTGACTGACAGGACGCTTCCAATTTCGTTTCGTTATAGATCGAACGTTTTGGTATTACACAGTACAATCTGCTGAGAGTTATTTGTGATGGGAATTAAATTTTCATATACGTAAAGTGACTTTTAACAATGTTTTAATGTGAATTTGTAATCTGTGTTGTGTTGTTCGTATCGGTTTGATGACAACTAAACGCAAGATTAAAACGTTTAAGGTAATAATTATTATCTCCATAATTACCTCTAATTATTGTTAACGTTTATCTGCTAATCAATTGTATGTGCTTAGTAAACTCAGTTCATTCTAAAGTTTCGTAAAAGCTCGGCTTTTAGATTATTTATGTTTGCATGAACGTTATTATTCACTTGCAACTTGGAATAATTTTTTTTTACTAGGTTAAAACGCCTCTCAGACCATTAAACTTGAAAAGAGATATTCAAAATTGTGATTTAGGTATATAAGTCAAAATATGTTACAAGAAAACCCGATAAATGAAAAAAATATTAAATTGAAATCTGCGGTAGGATGCACCCAGCCTCTGCACTGACAGTAGTGCGTTTATTTATTTGTCAGATTGTTCCAAAGCGGACAGGACCATGTAGAGACAGTAGGAGAAAGATTTTATTATATGAAGTTTTCCAATGTATCTGTGACTCTTTCAATTAATAAGGAATTAATATATTTCGTCTGTCAACTCAACACGACCGTCTAAATAAATCAGCATAAAACTTGGTAAAAAAAATGAAATTTTTCAGTAGTTATAGACATAGTTTATAGAAACAATTTTGTAAACAAAATATGTGCTTTCTCCTAATTGGCCACAAACAATCTTGTTTAAATAAATGAAATGCTTATCATGACCATGTAAATAAATCAATATAAAAGCTAGTGGAAAATTTGTAATTTTTTGCCAGCTAGGTAATACGTATAGCAGCGACAAACTATAAGTTATGTTCGGCCACTGTTCTAGATGGTTCTGTTTTTATCAGGAGATTCACGTAAGTTAAAATTCAAGTTTTGTAGAATGAAGTTGATCGGAAACTTATTTTTTTAAACAATTCTTCTGCGAATTTTTGGTATTTTGTGAATTTCGCTTATATTATTTTCGGAAACCGCGGACATGCATGTGACAATATTTTACCCCGATCGTATTCTCCTTTTTAAAAAAATGAGCATTCCAAACAATTAACTATTTTCCAGTATATAGTTTTCCCCATGTTTGTGACGCCTGACATCAAACGTTAGCATTTATTTGTACGCGACGCTTTTACACCTTATTTAACGATATAGTTCTTTTGAAAACTTCATGGCTCTGACGTCGTTTCACAAATATCAAAACTCTTGAACAGTACTCGTGAATACTCTATTGGATGTGCGTTTCGCCAACTATGTTGACATCATCTGGAGATAATAAAAAGTTTTAAACTTGGACTAACTTTAACACCCTACTCGACGCGCGACTTAGAGATGATTAAAACTGAATTTTGATCAACTTCAGGTGATGTCAGCATGGTTGATAAAACGCGCGTCGAGCACAGTATTCGGGTATAGCATTAAAATTAAAACTCAACTTTAATATCTCCAGACGATGTCGGCATGATGGAAGAAATGTGCATTGAGTGTTCGAGTGTATTCAAATAAGCCTGAATTATCATCATCTCCAGGTGATGTCAGCATAGTGGGCGAAACCTGCGTCGAGTAGAACATTTGGGTGTTGCTGTCAAATTAAAGCCCACTTTGTCACTTTTAAAATTGATATTTTGTAGGAGGCGTTTCTTTGAGGAAGGTGGTGGTGGCCAGGGTTGTGTAACCGACCTCGGGGGTTGTTCTCGCCCTTCAAAGGGGTGGAAAATAAATTTATGAAAACACTTTCATAAACACATATTTTATTCTATTTTTCAATTATTATAGTACCTAGATGAAAAAAAAATTAAGGGTGAAAACAACCCCCGGGGATGGTTACACAATCCTGGTCATCTACCACCTTCCTCAAAGAAATGCCTCCTACAAAATATTAATTTTTTTCTCACAAAAACAAATATCAATTTTCCCCCTCCTACAATAGTGGATCATCACATGTGGAAGGAAACCAGACTCGAATAAGGAAACATCCGTTTGTGATTTTTCTTTTGCCAATAAATAAAGTTGGGTCTCCCCAACACTCCGACACAATTGTGCTGAGGAAGTCAAGGGGGGGGAGGGGGAAATGACATGTTAAATGTATGGGAAAATAGTTTTTCGAAGATAACGGCGTGTTTTGATCTGACGAAAAAAAAATTCAGACCAAGAATGAAGAGCTTACGAAAATAAGCAAATTTTGTTCCCAGCCTTATCGATGCCAGACCGTTGATTCGCGAGATATCTCGAATCCAAGGTGCAAAAATAAAAAAAATTCAATTCATTTTTTATCATGAAGGAGTGGAGTTGAAGACCCAATTTTTTTGTAATCATTTTATCGCGTTCAGGCCGGGCGGAAATTAAACGCCATTAAAAAAGCTATTGGCCAAGAGGATTCTTTCCCCCACTATGCCAAAAATTCGTGCAATTTTTATTTCGCGCACCAAGCATTTGCAAGGAAATTAGACTGTTTTAGAACAAATTTTATAAAAATCCGCACCAAAGAATTCGCATTCCGCAACTGTCTGAACGACGCTTTAACGCAATAGCACTCCGGATATAAGCCGGAAAGACGGTTCAATTTACTCTCATATAAATCATAATTTTAAAAAACGGCTTCCATTAAAAGACATTAAAAACGGGACGATGAGAGAAAAAAAAGTATATATAAAAAAATATTTTTTTTTCTTCTATTTTCGATTTGCAAAAATAATTCTTATCATCCCACATACCTATGTATTATTAAAATAAACATTTCCCTTTTGTAGAACTAAAATAAAATTAACCCTAATATCCTCAAATGTGCACCGAGAAATTTAAAGATTAGGTATAATAAATTTGTCCAATGTCATATTCTATTACATCTCTATCACGCTCTTTCCAAGCACACCGTCCATTAGGTTACGTCATTTTATTGACGTAAAGTCATTTACAATTAAAATTGGAAGCATGGATGACTAATACAATCCAAACAACTCTTAACGCAGGAACCGCGTTTGTTGAAATTCCTGGAAGGGAAGCGGCGCGGCGATTGGTTAGCAGAGCGCTTAGCAACTAGTGCCAGTCCAATGGGAACGCGACTGCGCTGCCACGAAGAATACCGAATCGAGTGACTTTGGGGCATTCGTCACTTTAACTAGGTCACTTGTCTCGGATGTTTGATATACTGTCTGTTTACTCTGTTTATTTGTAATTTAACAATGGCGGGGCGCGGCGTTTAAAATACTTCGATTTGTGTGTAACTTAATAAAATTCAAATATATCTCAGCAATATTAAAAAGTATTAACTGTGTATAACGGGTCCAGGATTGATTCTAATTCGTTCATTTGTGATCGGTATTAAAAAACGAGTGGTGATTGCGGATTTTAGATAATTTGCCGAACACTAGTATATATAAATAAATGTGATGGTTTTAATTCTGGACATACTTCTGGATTTTAATTACAACCAATAAACCTTGGAAACCATGAGCCAAAGCCCAAATCTGCATAGTGAGTACCTACCTGCCCTATTTAATTTTCTCTTCTTTATTTCTGTCTCTAGATACCTAAATTAGGGCTTATATTTTGAATTATCCTCCGTAATATTTAATTTACGAAACATGGGTAGTAATTTCATACAGATAACTGAATTTCTATGTTTTATGTAGCTAATATTTTTTGTATTAACCAGGAGTACCTATACGTGTAGGTATTTATTTTAACAAGAAAGACCACTACTTATGTAAAGTTGACCGTGTTGTGCCTCACAATGTCCTAAAGAAAATAATAAATCATATACTTAATCATACACTGATATAATATACACTTATAGTAATACAATAACTGGGGATTTTAATTTAGGAGAATTTTATGGATTAAATTTCGGTTCTTTTTTGATAATTTATCAGTTTATGTATTCCCTGCACTCAAAAAACGCAACAAAAACTTTACGACATAATTATTATCGCCCCTGGGCCTAGCGGCATACTGTCATCAAACAACGACGCACATTAAAAACCTATAAAGGTAAGCGAGTCAATTTGTCGGCGGCATAGTACAGAGAGTAACGGTATTTTAATGAGGTTGTAAAGTTTTTGTTGCGTTTTTTAAGTGCAGGGAATAAATAAACTGAACTGTATAAATAACAGAATAAACACTTGAAAAATTAGAGGTTTTTCCAAGTAATTGAACACAAAAAATTAAGCTCATTCTGCAGTTTATTCACTTCTCGATATTTCAGTTTTTTTTGTGGATACATCAATAAGAGAGTTTATATGAATCGTTTGTGACTAATGAAATAACGTTGCACAAATGGATAATAATCGAGGAAATTGACGGAAAAGTGGAGCGTATAGGGGTGCTGGGTGGATAAAATTGTGAAAATACGACGTTTTTAAGTCACTTTGAAACGATTGGCATTGAAATAGTCATTTTAAGGAAAGGGTAAATGAGATAAGAGTCATTACATTACTTTTTCGGTTTGCAATGACCAATACGTAAAGGACCCAAAAAGGGGTAAAATGCAAGAATTTCAGGTCACTTTCACATGAAAAGCACTTAAACAGTCATTTCAGAGCAACGGAAAATAGGTGTCGTGACAAATTTGAATGTTTATTGAGGTACACGGGACTCAATGAAATCAATGAATTGCAGTAATAAGCAATCAAATGTCATGACTTGTTTACCCTTGTCCTAAAATGAATTTTTCAATGCTAATCGTTTCAAAATGACCTAAAAACGTCTCATTTTCACTAGTTTTTACACACACAGCACCTCTATTCGCTCCATTTTCTTCGATTTTTTCGATTATTAAACATTTGTGTGACGTTTCATTAGGCACAAATGCTTCATATAACTCTCTTATATCCACAAAGAAAACTCAAAAATCGAGAAGTGAATAAACTGCAGAATTACCAAAAAATGCTCCGCATGTTGTCCATTTTCATTGATACACATCTCAATGCATGTTTGAAATGAAATGAAGTTTCTACCTTTTTGAAAGTTGTCGGTATCATCGATCGAAAAGCAGCTATTAGTCTTTTTTTCATATTTTGGATTGTAGAACATTTAATTAAAAAAATTGAAAAATCATTTTTGGTCACCATGTAGTTTTTAGGAAGTGAAAATGATTCAGAAACATCACACAAATGTCTTGTAACTTGTATTTACAATTTTTTTTTCTTAAAATCATAATAGTGACTGTAGTGATTTTTTCCATATGCATCTGCAGATGGCATTATTTCAACAAAAAAATTATTACATTCAAATGGTTGTGAGATAGTCATTATAATAATAAAAACAGTCTAGATGGAGACTTCTAAATTTACTGACATTTATAGCATTCAACACTATACATTAACACTCAATTGGATGTACGTTTCGTCAAGTATGTTTTAAACTTGAACACTATCCCTGCTCGACACGCTACTCAAAGGTGATTACAAATGAAATCATCTCCAGACGATGCTAACATGACGGGCGAAATGCGTGTCAAGTAGAGTACTGGAGTGTACTTTTAAAATTAAAGCTCAGTTTTCATCATCTCCAGGTGATGTCAGCATAGTGGGTGAAACCCGCATCGAGTATAACATTCGAGTGTTGCTATCAAATTAAAACTCAATTTTAATCATGTTCAGATGATGCCAACATGATGGGCGAAACGCGTGTCGAGTAGAGTGTTGGAGTGTATTGTTCAAATGAAAGCTCTCATCATATCTAAGTGATGTTAGCTTAGTGGGCGAAACACACGTTAAGTAGAGTATTCGAGGGTACTATTCCTAAAAAGCTACTATATTAATCATATCCATATGATGCTAAACATAATGGGCGAAACGCACATCAAGCAGATTATTAGAGTATAGTGTTCATATTAAAACTCAGTTTTTGTTGGCGAAATACGCGTGGAGTAGAATATTCGAGCCTAGTGTTGAGATTAAAACCCAATTTTAATCTTCTCCAGATGACGACATGGTGAACGAAACGCGCATCGAGCAGAGTATTCTGGTGTATTGTTCAAAATAAAGCTCAGTTTTCATCATCTCCACTAATGTCAACATGGTGAGCGAAACCCACGTCCAGTAGAATATTCGAGTGTTGCTATCGAATTAAATGTCAGTTTTAAGCATCTCCAAATGAGGCTAACCTGGTGAACGAAACACGCGTCGACTAGGTATTCAAGTGTAGTATTTAAATGCAATTAGAACAAGACTTTATTTATTATTATTTTTTTTAATCTAGTAATCTTGTATCTTGTTGATTCATACATTATTTGAAATATTTTACACAAATTTATATACATAATAATCGGCAGATGCAAAAGTTACTTACTTTTGGTGATATACCTAACTACCGCCACTATGAAATTTTATCCTATCTCTCAGCGTTTAGAAGCTAAGCCATACGAAATGTTGCCAATTACCTTTCAGGCTCTTCATTTCTATTCGAGGTGTGAGTATTGACGGCAACGCAGCATTTTCCGACCAAATCTTCCGAGTTGATAGGTATATTAAAAATATCGCATTGGATTTGTTTCATCGTCTAACACCATTACAGCCATAGACATTACAGCACTGAAAAACGTAGTAGGCTATGGAAAAATCTGAATGAGACTGACATGCCGCTTTCAATTTCATTGCTGTAGATCGAACGTTTTGGGTTTAAAGAATTTGTTCCGAGTTGTTTGCGAAACGGGTTCACGGAAAAGGGGAATTTGGGGAGCTTGTCGCGAGATTTTCCTGTTGTAAAGGAGATTGCTCGCGACAAGCTTTTATATCATAACAGGAATTATACAATGTGTAACAAAATGATGGGTTTGATTTACTTCAAAGTTTATTTTCTTCTTTTTAGAGCATTTAAATAAAAACTTTTTTTTAAATATTTTTTTTTATAATTTTATAATAATAGTAAAGTCCAACATTTTCATATTGTATATTTTATAAAGCAATAACAACATAATATATGAATGAATAATGGTAGAATTAACAAAAAAACATGTAATAGAAAAAAAAAACTAATTTACAGTAACTATACTGAATAAAAATAAATTTCAAAGCAAATAATCTAACGGTAGCATTCTACGAAATTTTATTTTCTCATCTTGGATGTAGTTCATAGTGGCACCGATTTTTCCTTATCCTAGACGGTACATAGACTTCTAGAGCAAATAATGCATTCATATGTTTTATTGTAAATCACCAAAACCTCATTAAGTTTAAAATCATGATTTAAAAGTTATAAATAATAAAGAATTAGCTTTAGCGGTCGAGCCTATAACTTACTTTAATTTTTTTTTTTTACTTTATCGCTTTATTTAGATTAACGTCCTGGTGGAGTTTAGCATTAGCTATTCTACCATACTCAACCAGGACACATATACATAGACAATTATAACAGCGACCATTCCCGAACCATTCCCTACGACATTACCATCTGCCGCAGCTGAGACTCCAACTCAGGAGTGGTACAGCAACTAGCCGTGTTGTCTCTCACACAACCTCGTCAGGTCCACTGCCACCAACTCGGTAACACATGAGAAACACCACTAACATCCATAGCCTAGCCAGGATTCGAACTCGGGACTCCTTGGTTGCAATCCTATCGTGTAAACGTTGAGCCATTGAGCCGGTATTTAATAGTTTTCTCTCTCCAGACAGTAAATAAAAGCGTTTAATAATTCATATGATTAATAACAATACCTACGATTAATTACTAAAAGGCATTGCAATAAAATTCATAATTTATACAAACTTGGGGATAATTGATAAGAAAATTGGTCTCAGATGAGTGCCACCTTGATAGTACTTTCTGATCATCCTTTATCTTGAATATATTTGTAATTCTAGAAGAGTATCACCATCAGACAAAAATTTGTTTGGTGCTCTGACAAGAAATTTGCAAAATGCGATTTCGATGTTCCATTCGATTCAATTTTTATTTTAAACATTTGTTTTTTTGGGTCTCATCTTGAGCCTGCCTCCCTTGGATTTTAGAAAAGAAAATAGACAAAAAAAAATGTCTAAACAATTTTCCATCCTGAACAGTTTTTGTGTACTTGATATAGTTTTTGATTGAACTACAAATTGTTTTTGGACCATTTCGATGCAATTTTTCATCCTGAGCAATTTTTAGATTTGGACGAGAATTTTTTTTTTTATAATTTCACCAAAATTCAATAGGGTCCCTACCTTGATCCTTCTAGGCCTTATATCTAAATATAGGTATATCAGATTTCTACGTTGAGTCGTTTTCAAGTATTACTCACGGACATACAGACAGACACTAAGCCATCTACAGACGACATCTCGATTCGGATATATTTTCTGGCTTCAATACATCCATTTCTGCCATATCTAGAATTTGGATTTATTCACGTCAATAATTTGTCTGTCTATAGATGAAAAAAATCCTACCATGTTATTGAATAACGTGTTGGCTATTAAATGTATTTTATAAATTAAAAAAATTAATGAAATTACCAAAAAGCCACGAACAAATATATATTTTATATCGGCTTAATACCTATATAGCCCATATCTTTACTGGGATTGATTCCATTTGTTATTTATAGTTCTTGTAAAATAATACGCGTAATTCGAATTATTATCAAAAATATCCATTGGTTTGACCACTGCTGTTCGTCTGCAACAATATAACAATAACTGAGACGCACACACGTTCTGTCCGTTGAAATTCTTAGAAAGATGACTAGACAGCGCCCGCGTTATGATGAATCCGGGGCATCTCCTACCCACTCCCGGGTGATTGACCTCTGTCGTTTACAGGTGCACCGACCGACTGCACTGTCGATTTATTTTTCAATTTAGCAGCAGTGAGACGTTTTAACTGGACCACAATTGGGAATAATAATTTAACAAATACAACTGATTTATCAATCATGTAAATTAAGGTTAATTAAAATGGATATTTAGGTATTTTTAATAATTTATTAGTGATAGTGAAAACAATTTTTTTTTTACTTTCGGAGACATACTTATGCAGTTAATTATTTTTTAAATTTTAAATAATTATGACAATGTCTGAAATCCTCGGGAAGTCGATTGATAATAATGAGACACTAGCTAACACTAAAAATTTGTTTTTGTAATACACTAAATCACATTTTAATTTTTTTACTCCCTTTCATAATAGTGTGGGGGTGATAGTGGGGGGGTGGATGATGCAAACAAAATTTTGAGACCTTAACTTTTCGTACATGCCCTAAATTGCAATATTATATAGTCTTGCATGTTTTGTCCATTTACCCCATTACCCCGAACCTTTCAACGGAATTAGATCAAAATATAATCTAGTTCCCGATCTCGTTACAATACATAAAGTGTACCAAATTTCAAGTCAATATCATAAACGGTTCCAGAGTAAACGTGCGCACAAAGAAGTTACAGACAGATAGACCGACCGACAGGCAGGAACTTTTTTTTACTCAAATTTAAAATCTCGACGTTTCATGACATTTTAAGCCTATTTCAACAAAAAAAAATGTTACTATACTTCCGCTGGGCGTGGAATAAATAATAACAATAATACCTACTACATAAACTTATGGACGTTTCGCTAACTAAGTTGACATCATTGGGATATGATTAAAATTGCAATTGCAATTATCTAAAAAGTTAACTTATTTTTAAACAACTATGAAGAATATTCTATAAAATGTTCAACTGTTTAAGAATTTAGAATGTTGAAATTGTTGTTATAACTGGCCTTAAACATTATACCTACCTACTGTTCTTTTCTAAACGATATTTAGATATGGTTTTAGAAAAGCGCTTGGAAAATATATAGGTAATGCACAAAAACAAACTCTAGTAACAATGCATCTTTAAAATAATAACTTACCGTTTCACTATTTATTTTCAAATTTATAAACGAACCCCGCAGAATTCCACACTAATTGTGCAATAATAATTCACTATTCATTTCTTCCTGCCAACAATAAGACTGATGTATAGTTCAAATAATAAATTCCCGAGACAGAAGAAACGCAACAAAAGCTTTCAGACATAATTATTATCGCCGCGGGCCATGGCGCCAAGCCTGACATTAAACATTCCCGACGCACATTAAAAACCTATAAAGGTAAGTGAGTCAATTTGCGAACAGCACTAAAAAAAGTACCGGTATTTTAATGAGGTCGTAAAGTTTTTGTTACGTTTACACAAGAAGCGTAGACTAATAACGCCCAGTTATCATAACTTCGGATTGCGAATTTCCGCTTGCGGATTTTTTTTTTAATTTGACATATTATGCGTTTCAGGGGAACTTAATAATTTGCTGATTTAACTTCTAGTTAAATGTAAACGGATTGCCTTACGAACATTTCGCTACACCTGCAAGAAAATTAGACTGTTTTAGAACAAATTTTATAAAAATCCACACCAAAGAATTCGCATTCCGCAACTGTCTGAAAGTCTGAGCGACCGACCTTCGTCAACAAACGGTTTGTTGAAATTCCTGGAAGCGGCGCGGCTATTGGTTAGCGGAGCGCCTAGCAACTACCGAAGAATACCGAATCGAGTGACTAGGACATTCGTCGCTTTAACTAGGTCACTTGTCTCGATGTTTATTAATATGGTGTCTGGTGTCCTGTTTATTTGCAGTTTGGCAATGGTGCGGCGCGGCCGGCGTTTAAAATACTTCGACTTTTGTGTGTAACTTAATAATATTCAAATATATCTCAGCAATATTAAAAAGCATTAACTGTGTTAAAGAGAACTGTGTACGTGTACAGGATTGATTTTAATTCGTTCATTTGTGATCGGTATTAAAAAACGAGTGGTCATTGAGGCTTTTAGATAATTTGCCGAAACCTATAAATAAATGTGATAGTTTTAATTCTGGATTTTAATTTCAACCAGTAAAACTTGGAAACCATGAGCCAAAGCTGCAAAGTGAGTACCACCTACCCTATTTAATTTTCTCTTTTTTATTTCTGTCTCTATATTTATATACCTAAAACAGGGCTCATATTTTGAATTATCTCCTCCGAAATATTTAATTTACAAAAACATGAGTAGTAATTTCATACAGATAATTGAATTTCTCAATTTTATGTAGCTAATATTTATATTTTGTGTATTAACGAGGAATACCTATACCTACGTGTAGATATTTATTTTAACAAGAGAGAACAGTATTTTTGTAATGTTGACCTTGCTGTGCCTCACAATGTCCTAAAGTATATTTTGAAGTAGCAAAATAATAAATCATATAACCTAATCATACACTAATACACTTATAGTACAGTAACTGAAGATTTTAATTTAGGAGAATTTTATGGATTAAATTTCGGTTCTTTTTTGATAATTTAATAATATAGTTCAGTTTATGTATTCCTTTCCCTGCACTCGAAAAACGCAACAAAAATTTTACGACATAATTATTATCGCCCCTGGGCCAAGCGGCATACTGTCATCAAACAAACCGACGCACATTAAAAACCTATAAAGGTAAGCGAGTCAATTTGTCGGCGGCATAGTAGGTACACAGCGTTGCGTTTTTTGAGTCCAGGAAATAAATAAACTGAACTATATAAATAATAGAATAAACTTGAAAAATTAGAGGTTTTTCCAAATAATTGAACAGAAAAAAAGATAATAAATGCTCCTCATGTTGTCCATTGAAACCCATGTCGCGTAAAACATTCAGGTGTTGCCTTAAGTTTAAAGCTCAGTTTTAGGTACTACCTTCAGATAATGCCCTGGTGGGCGAAAGACACGTCAAGTAGAGTATTCGAGGGTAATATTTCTAAAAAGCTACTGTATTAATCATATCCATATGATGCTAAACATAGTGGGCGTAACGCACATCAAGTAGATTATTAGAGTATAGTGTTCATATTAAAGCGCAGTTTTAAGCATCCCCAGATTATGTCTACATTGTTGGCGAAATATGCGTAGAGTAAAATATTCGAGCGTAGTGTTCAGATTAAAACCCAATTTTAATCTTCTCCAGATGATGACATGGTGAACGAAACGTGCATCGAGCAGAGTATTCTTGTGTATTGTTAAAAATAAAGTTCGGTTTTCATCATCTCCACTGATGTCAACATGGTGAGCGAAACTCGCGTCGACTAGAATATTCAAGTGTAGTATTTAAATACAATCGGAACAAGACTTTATTTATTTATTTATTTATTTATTTTTTAAAATCTAGTAATGTATTTAGTTGATTCATACTTTATTTGAAATAAATATATATAAATTTATATACATAATAATCGGCAGATGCAAAATTCTACGAAAGCTGGACGTGTCCCCTGGGTATACAATTACTTTTGATGATATTTCAAATTTCGTGCTCTACAAAATTATTCACATGAAATTTTATCCTATCTCTCACCCTTTTCTCAGCGATCGTGCTAGAAGCTAAGCCATACGAAATGTTGCCAATTATCTTTCAGGCTCTTCATTTTCTATTCGAGGTGTGAGCATTGACGGCAACGCAGCATTTTCCGACCAAATCTTCCAAGTTATTATAATATATTAAAAATATCGCATTGGATTTGTTTCATCGTCTAACACCATTACAGCACTGAAAAACGTAGTAGGCCATGGAAAAATCTGAATGGGACTGACATGCCGCTTTCAATTTCATTGCTGTAGATCGAACGTTTTGGGTTTAAAGAATTTTTTCCGAGTTGTTTGCCGCGTGAATTAAGTTTTTATATGTCAAGTGACTTTTAACCACGTTTTCATGGAATTTGTATAATCTTTGGTGTGTTCGTATCGGTTTGATGGCCACTGAAGGTAGGAATAATTATTATTTTGTCTTTCCAACATGACTTGTAATAATTGTTGTTTACTTTTATTTGGTAATTAATTGTAAGTCCTTAGTAGATGCAGTTCATTCTAAAGTTTTGTAAAAGCTCAGTCCCTGTAGTATTAATAATGGGAGGATCGTGTTTAATAATAATTAATTGTTAATAAGTATTTGCATGAACATTATTATTCATTTGCAACTTTGAGTTGATTCTTTTTATTAGAATAAAACGCCTCTATGACCATCGAAGTTAAAAAAAATTATCCAAAATTGTGATTTATAGTCAAAATATATTGTTAAAACAACGCCAGATCAAGGAAAAAAAATTAGAAACTGGGTTAGTAGGCCAGTCGTCAGGCAAAGTGACATCGTTTTAAATCGGATAAGATATTTACTGTTGGAACCAGTTCATTATAGGCCTGTTTTATACGTACTAATTTTTCCCCCTCGCCCGCCCTCCGGAACAGCCCCAATTTTGGGTCAGTATCGCTTAAAAATAATTTTTTTTTCAAATATTTCGATTGTGAATGGTCCTACAAAAAAAAAGATGGTTATCAAAAATGTAATATTTTCCAGATACTTACATTGAATTAGATCTAACACGTTTTGGTTACAAATATGAGGATAATATGCTTATATACTTGCATTTATGACCAAATATCCATTGTTAGATGGTTTAATAAAAGCGTGCAATTGTAAGAAATCGTGTAGTACTAATGCATGTAGCTGTAAAAGTTGTATAATCACTTTAATTGTACTTGAAAATAAATGAAATAAAAAATAAAGTTCACATAACTACATTTTAAATCTTATATTACTCTACTTAACAATTATTCTACTTATAGGTATAAATTGTTGCATACTTCAGTGGATGTACGACGAGCCAATGCAAGCGTGTGTTCTATAAAAATACCTATATATACTTATATAATGTCACAACTACCCTGACAGACGCCCGCGCGCTTGCACATATTCACAATTAAAACACAAGCACAAGCTAAAAGGATAACAAAATATATCAACAGCATATTGTGGCCAAAGCTTCAGAGAATAAATGCAAATTCTTCTTACAATAAAAAACATTAATTTTCATATAGTTTTTGCGAGAGTTTTTGAGACCTGAAAATCGTAAATTTCGCGTTTTTTGAGATTTCAAGATTTTTTTTCTCTAAAACTATCAACTTTAGAGAAGAACGTCTAAGAACATTTTTTGTTTGTTTTGATGTGAACAATACGAAAATATTTTTTCCGAAACGATAAAGTCTCGGATAAAGACAATGTTTCTATTTTGTTTAAACAGTTCCTGACCACATTTCCATCTGGAAAACTGTACTTTCTTATAAAGGAGCACATTTTGAACAAGATGGCACAAAAATTTTCCATTCGAATTAATTTTCCCGGTCGATGACTGATTTCACCGGGATTATGACTTCCCCGCCTATAACTCCAATAATATTAATGCTACGTAATTAAAGATGTGTCTGAACCATTTCGATAGAGAATTTACTTTTCTTTAACTTCGATAACCATCTTTTTTTTCGTAGAACCGTTCACAATCGAGATATTTGCAAAACTTGTAGGTGTTCCGGGTGGCGGGCGAGAGGGAAAAATTAGTATGTCTAAAAGAGGCCTATAATGAACTGGTTCCAATAGTAAAATCTCTTGTCCGACTTGAAACGATTTTTATGTATTCTCAACTCCCTGACGACTGGCCTATAGAATGCACCTCGTAAATCAAATCAGCTTCTCCAATGACAGTAATTGCGTTTATTTATTTTCCAGAATGTTCCAAAGCAAACAGGCCCATGTAGAGACAATAGGAGAAGGTAAGATTTCATTATGTGAAGTTTTCCAGTGTATCTGTGAGTTTTTTTCAATTGATAAGGAAGTGATATATCTCGTCTACTAACACAATACACACACAAATAAATAAATCGGTATAAAAGATGGTAAAAAATTTATAATTTTTTTGTAGTTATATTTACATATATTTGTTTAAAGAAACAATTTTGAAGAAAGACAATTTTTTATACAGAATATGTGCTTTTTTCTGATTAGCCATAAACAATCGTTTATGGCCAACCATGAAAAAAAAAACGCACATATTTTGTATGAAAAGTTGTTTTTCTTTCGTCAAAATTGTTTCTTTAAACAAATATATGCATATAACCACTAAAAAAATTTCAAATTTTTTACCAACTTCTATACTGATTTATTTAAACGGCCGGGCCGTGTTGAGTTAGACGAGTATCACATCCTTATCAATTGAAAGAAACTCATAGATATATCAGAAAACTTCATATAATGAAATCTAGTTTCTCCTATTGTCTACGGGGTGCATCCTACCCCAGATTCTAATTTAATTATTTTTTTCCTTCATTTGGATTTGTTTTAACGATATATTTTGACAAAAAATCACAATTTTGAATATCTTATTTCAACTTCAATGGTCATAGAGGAATTTTATCCTATTAGAAAGAATCAACTCAAAGTTGCAAGTGAATAATAGTGTTCTTGCAAATATTAACAATTAATTATAAAACACAATCCTCCCATTATTAATACTACAGGGACTGAGCTTTTACAGAACTTTAGAATGAACTGAATCTACTAAGCACTTACAATCGATTAACAAATAAAAGTTAACGACAAATATAACAAGTCATGTTGGAAACACAAAATTCTAATTATTATCTTTAGTGGCCATCAAATCGATACGAACAAAGATTATATAAATTCACATTAAAACGTGGTTAAAAGTCACTTGACATAGGTGCGACAAATCAAACAACTCGCAACAAATTGTCCCAAAACGTTCGATCGAAATTGAAAGCGTGATGTCAATCGCATTCAGATTTTTGCATAGGGCCTGCCTACTAAGTTTTCAGTGCTGTAGCGGTGACAGCGCTGTTAAGACGATTAAACAAATCCAATACAGTGATCAACTTGGGAGATTTGGTCGAAAAATGCTGCGTTGCCGTCAATGCTCACTCCTCGAATAAAAATGAAGAGCCTGAAAAGTAATTGGCAACATTTCGTGTGGCTTAGCTTCTGGCACGAACTGAGAAAACGGTGAGAGGACAAAATTTCATATGAATAATTTTGCAGAGCACCAAATGTGAAATGTCAGTGGCGGTAGGTATATCACCAAAAAGAATTGTATACCCAGGGGACACGTCCAGCTTTCGTAGAATATTTGCATCTGCCGATTATTATGTATATAAATTTGTGTAAAATATTTCAAATAAAATATGAATCAACTAAATACAACGTTACTAGATAAAAAGAAATAAACAAAGAAAGTCGTGTTCTAATTGTATTTAAATACTACACTTGAATACTCTACTCGACGCACGTTTCGTCCACCAGGTTGGCATCATTTGGAGATGCTTAAAACTGGCCTTAAATTTGATAGCAACACTCGAATGTTTTACTTAATGCGCCTTTCGCCCACCACGTTGGCATCATCTGAAGATGATTAAAGTTGAGTTTTAATTGGAACACTAGATCCGAATACTCTACTCGACGCATGATATCCCCATCATGCTGACATCACATTGAGATGGTGGAAACTGAACTTTAATTTGAACAATACACTCGAACAAACTATACTCCTTGTGTTTGGCGAAACGCGCATCGAGTAGAGCATTCGGGTGTATTGTTTAAATTGAAGATCAGTTTTCATCATCTCCAGGTGATGTCAGCATAGTGGGCGAAACCCGAGTCGAGTAGAACATTCCGGTGTTGCTATCAAATAAAAGCGTATTTTGCCACTTTTAAAATTGATTTTTTTTCTGAGGAAAAAATTTATATTTTGTAGGAGGCGTTTCTTTGGGGTAGGTGTTAGGTGACCAGGGTTGTGAAACCGGCCCCGGGGGTTGTTCTCGCCCTTTAAAGGGGTAGAAAACAAATTTATAAAAACACTAATAAACATATTTTTTATACTATTTTTCAATTATTATAGATGAAAAGAAATTCCACCCCCTTGAAGGGTGGAAACAACCCCTGGGAGTGGTTACACAATCCTGGTCACCTACCACCTTCCTCAAAGAAATGCCTCCTATAGAATATTAATTTTTTTCTCACAAAAACAAATATCAATTTGGGAGGGGACCTTCCGTTCTACTCGATTGAACAAGTAAAAAAACTGGGGAAAATAAACGGGTTCACGGAAAAGGGGAATTTGGGGAGCTTGTCGTGAGATTTTCCTGTGTAAAGGAGATTGCTCGCGACAAGCTTTTATTATTATCAAAAATTTCCATTGGTTTGACCATTCCTGTTCGTCTGCAATAATATAACAATAACAGAGATTTTCGTAAAAATATTTTTTTTTGTACGACAAATATTAAGTGAGATATTCTCGAGGGCCCTGATAAAATGGACAGCCTGTATTTTATCCAACACTTCATAGAAAGCGATCTTTACTGATGAGATTTTAAAGGTATAAAGTGGCCCATACGTCACTAGTGAGTTAAAGTAATGAGCTAACGTATACTTAGGTCACTAGTGAGGTAAAGTAATTTAGTCACTGAAGAGTAATTTTAATATAAAAAAGGCCAAGCAGTTTATTTATTGTCTTTATTATACGGAAAATTAAGAAAACAAAGACTCCACTAACACTTATTCATTTATTTATGTTTATGCTAAAATTTATTGTCATCATATTCGATTTTTCACAAAGAAAACTGCTCTCCTGCACACAATCTTTCTCTATACTAGTAACGACGTCTGTATCGCCTGACTCGTTGCGTTGCTCTCCCTATGTTTTTTTAGCAATAACAATCTTGTAAATTGGCTGTAGCTTCTTTGGCTTCTTGCAAAATATCGGTCACACAACTTCGTCAAGTCCACTGCCACCAACTCGGTAACACATGAGAAACACCACTAACATCCATACCCTAGCCAGGATTCGAACTCGGGACTCCTTGGTTGCAAGCCTAACACGTAAAAGTTGACCCATTTAGCCGGTATTTAATAGTTTTCTCTCTCCAGACAATAAATAAAAGCGTTTAATAATTAATATCGTAAAGTTTTTGTTGCGTTTTTTATTTACTGGGATCTATTTATTTCAATTTGCGCCATGGTCCGCGGCGATAAGTTTTTGTTAGGTTTTTCTATCTCGGGAATTTATTACTTGAACTATACAACAACAAAATTACCAGACAGAAATTTGTTTAGTGCTCTGACGAGAAATTTGCAAAATGCGATTTCGATGTTCCATTCGAATCAATTTTTATTTTAAACATATTTTTTCTTTTTGTATCCCTTCTTGAGCCTCCCTTGGAACTTAGAAAAGAAAATTGACCAAAAAAAAAAAATTCATCCTGAACAGTTTTTGTGTGCTTGATATAGTTTTTGATTGAACTACAAATTGTTTTTGGGCCATTTCGATGCAATTTTTCATCCTGAGCAATTTTTAGATTTGGATGAGAAATTATTTTTTGTGGTTTCACCAAAATTCAGTAGGGTCCTACCTTTTGGTCCTTCTAGGCCTTATTATATCTAAATATATATCAGATTTCTATGTTGAGTCGTTTTCAAGTATTACTCACAGACATACAGACAGACATCAGACATCTACAGACGGCATCTCGATTCGGATATATTTTCTGGCTTCAAAACGTCCATTTTTGTCATATCTAGAATTTGGATTATTCACGTCAATAATTTATCTGTTTATAGATTAAAAAAATCCTACCACATTTATTGAATAACGTGTTGGCTATTAGAATGTATTTTATTATTTAAGAAGATTAATTCAATTACAAAAAGCCACGAACAGAGATATTTTTTATATCAGCTTAATATACCTATTAACCCACATCTTTACTGGGATTGATTCTATCTTGTTGTAAAATACAGGCGTAATTCGAATCATCAAAAATATCCATTGGTTTGACCGCTCCTGTTCGTTTACAATAATATAACAATAACAGAGACGCACACGCGTTCTGTCTGTTGAAATTCCTAGAACGATGACGGCGCCGGCGTTATGATGAATAAATAACATGCATTGGCATTGACAAATCCGGGACATCTTCTCCCCACTCCCGGGTGATTGACCTCTCTTGTTTACAGGTCCACCGACCGACTGCACTGTCGTGTCGATTGTTAATTTAGCAGCAGTGAGACGTTTTAACTGGACGACAATTTGGAATAATTTAACAAATACAAATGATTTATCAATCATGTAAATTAATTTGTGTAATTAAAAGTGATATCTAGGTATTTTTAATAATGTATTAGTGATAGTGATAGGCATACGTAAATAATGAAAAATGTGATCCAACTATCTTTAATGGCTCTTATCGCGATGTTAACAATGAATGGTTGAGGTGAAACGTATTCCAGGGTAAGTAATGTTCAATCAAATTTTAATTTATGAATATTGTTTAAAATTAAAATGCGTTTATAATGCTGGAACGTTAAGCAAAGAACCTCTCAAATTGTTAACAAGCATCTGGTCTCGGTATTATTTCCTTCAAAAAAGGATCTACATGGAGATAGTAACTTAAAAATCAAATATAGCATCTGATTAAAACTAAGTAGGACTTGCTAGGAATTTTTCGCGACAAAATATATACCCTATTTATAAAGAACTAATTAGCGTCTGGGTACATACAGGTTATTTTGAATATACAGGGTGAACCAAGACGATTGTGTAGGACCAAGTGCTTAAATATGGAATGCTATAAATCTCAGTATATAAGCCCCTTTTTAGATTCCATTCACTCATCATTGACAATCTCCCAAATCATTCGGATAGTATTTTTCTTTGTTGAAATAACGCCATCTGCAGATGCATTTTGAAGAAATCGCTACAGTCACCGTTATGAATTATAAGAAAAATGTTTGTAAATACCAGTTACGAGGCATCTGTGTGATGTCTTTGTACGAATGAAAAACCAACACTTTTTGTAAGTACTTCCCTATGACTATTTCTAACCATTTTCGATTTATTGAGCTGTAAGTATATAATTCAAGAAAAAACTTACAAAATTAGAGAATTTTTCAAATAATTGTACAGAAAAATTATAAATAAGTGCTCCACATGTTGCCCATTTTGATTAACACACATCTCTATGCGTCCGTGAAATGGAGTTTATACTGTTTTTAAAATTTCCGGTATAATCGATCGAAATGCAGTTATCTTTCTTTCTTTCATATTTTGAATTGTAGATTGTGTATGTTGGTATTGGTTCATCCTGTATATTCGAAAATAATTTCCAGTTATAAAATTTTGTATATATTTTACCTGTATTTTTTTTCAATTTATAACTATCTTAGAACTTGAGCTATGTAGCACTATTACCGCTAGTCCACGCAAATTAGATATTTTAGAAGAAATAATTTATAAAGAAATAATATTTGAGATGCGTACTCTCGATAGGGTTAGGAATAGATATCCGAAAAGTTCCCACCCCATTCAGGAACGGAGAGAAAGTCCTTTTTTTGCAAAAAACCACCCCTAACGTTGACTTAACGCTGGTTTTTCACTTTTATCTTGTAAACCGTTCGCTGGAAGAGAAAAAAGTGTGGGAAATAAGAATTTGTCGTTAAATTCTGTATAAAAAATGTCCTATTGACCTTGTAGCTTATCCCCACCTATTTCGCAGTAACAGCGTCCAAACAGGAGGGTAGTTTTGAGCATACAGGTAAAAATCGATCTCACAGGAACTTTCACAGCGAATATCTCAAAACAGGATGATATAACAAAAAAATGCCCAAGAGTGACTTTATAGAGCGGAATTTTCTCTATAAGATGCCGTCTAGTGGATGTTGACGCAAGTGATTTTTATTTATTTTCCCCCTTTTTCCACAACGATGCGCTTTTGTATTTGAACTCGGTGCATTTTTTAAAGTGGTTTACCCTATAGGCCTATCCACTAAAATTCTGTCCAATTTTACTCACTAGAGGGAATTCGGAATTTAAACATCCTCTCCCATGGCAATTAGAGCATATTGTTGAACACCGCAATCGAATCTTAACAATCCGTTGGTTCCAAATTTTCTCCTCGCCAAGATTGAATTTGATATATAAAGCCGTAATATATTGAAGCTGTTTATATTTATCGTCCTGTCGAGCTTTGCTAACGGCTATTAAATTCATCAAGCCTCTTTTAACATGCACAGTGTCACCTTTCTTCTTAAAGCGTCTTTTCGCAAATGAAACAGTCACTTATTGTCTTCATAACTACAGAAACATTTTCACGCGCATTTACGTCTGTGTAATAATGTATAGTTCAAGTAGGAATAAATCGAGACATGAAAAACTCAACAAAAACTTTACGACCTCATTAAAATACCGGTACTCTTCTTAGTGCTGTTCGCAAGTTGACTCGCTTAACTTTATAGGTTTTTTAGTGTGCGTCGGGAATGTTCAATGTTAGGCTTGGCGCCGTGACCCGCGGCGATATAATTATGTCGTAAAGTTTTTGTTGCATTTTTTCTGTGAACTTATACTTGAACTATACCTGCATATATTTTTACATTTTTTAGTCTATCTTTTACCGTATTTCATAAACGTTTTCTATCGTACTGAAGGTTTGAGGTAAAGGCACTCTTAGAATTAACAAACAGTCTATTCTGACCTTCGCGTTTTCCTTCTCCTACATATTACAATACTTCAAACATCTGCTCCGAAGGTCGTCTACATTGAATGCCTTACATAGATTAGTGAGGTACATATTTTCTCCAGATATGGAGACAATAGGTTTTTGTTTCATTTGCGAAAAGACGCTGAAGACGTGAATTTAATTTAATAACTGTTAGCAAAGCTCGACAGGACGATAAATATAAACCGCTTCAAAATATTACGGCTATATATATATATCAAATTCAATGTTGTCGAGGAGAAACGGAATGGGATTGAGAGAAAGTGGGCAATATTTTAGCTCCTATTTACGCCACCGAGTTACCAGCACCAATTTTCACCCTTCAGCTAGTTTCCTGCAGCTGCAAAAAAGGTTGCGGAAAACGATGCCCCTGTGTTAAGGTTGAATTGCGCTGCTCAACAATATGCTCTAATTGCCACAGGCAAGGGTATTTAAATTCCGAATTTGAAGAATTGTTCGTCGCTGAGGAACCCTCTAATGTAAACCACTTTAAAAAACGCACCGAGAGCTCAAATAAAAAACGCATCTTTGTGGAAAAAAAGGGGAAAATAAGTAAAAATCACTTGCGTCAACATCCGCTAGATATGCATCTTATAGAGAAAATTCCGCTCTATAAATTCATTCTTGGGCATTTTTCTCGTTAAATCAACCGGTTTTGAGATATTCGCCGTGAAATTTCGTGTAAGATCTATTTTTACCCGTGCGCTCCAAACTACCCCTCAGTTTGGACGCTGCTACTGCGAAATGGATGGGGATAAGCTACAAGGTCAATAGGATATTTTTTTATACAGAATTTAACGACAAATTTTTATTTCCTACACTTTTTTCTCTTCCAACGAACGGTTTACAAGATAAAAGTGATAAACCAACGTGAAAAAGGAATTTTCCGTTCCTGAATGGGTTGAGAACTTTTCGGGTATCTATTTCTAACCCTATCGGGAGTACGCATCTCAAATATTATTTCTTTATAAATTATTTCTTCTATTCAGTGTTTTTTAATCTAATTTGCGTGTACTACTCTCCCTGCATATAAAATCGCACAAACTTATACTTTAAATAGGAATATTCCGAGACATAAAAAACGCAACAAAAACTTTACGACCTCATTAAAATACCGGTACTCTTTGTAGTGCTGTTCGCAAATTGACTCGCTTATAGTTCAAGTACTAAGTTCCCGATACATAAAAAACGCAACAAAAACTTTACTTACTATCGCCGCGTGCCATGGCGCCAAGCCTGACATGAAACATTCCAGACGCACATTAAAAACTTCGGTATAAAGGTAAAATTTTTATTTCCACGTGTATACCTGACCGCTATTTGCACTCGGAATGGCTCCTTACATCGCGTCTGCTAATTTGGAATAATTTCGCGCTTTAACAATAGTTCTTAAATTAAAGCTCAATCCATCATATCCAGCGATACCAGCATGGTGAAGGAAACATTCGAGTGTTGCTATCAAATTAAAGCTTGGTTCTAAACACTTCCAGATAATGCCAACCTGGTGAACGAAAAGCTAAAGCTAATTTTTAAGCATATCCAGGTGATGCCTACATGGTTGGCGAAATAAGTGTCGAGTATTCAAATCAAAACTCACTTTTAATCATCTCCAAATGATGCCAATAAGGTGGACGAAACGCGCGTCGAGCAGACTGTTAAAGTGTAATGTTCAAATTGTAACACAGCTTTCATCGTCTCCAGGTGATGTCAGCATGGTAGATGAAACCCACGTTTAGTAAAACGTTCGAGCGTTGTTACCAAATTAAACTACAGTTTTAAGCAGCTCCAGAGGATGCCAACATGGTTCGTGAAACGCGCGTCGAGTAGAGTATTCAGGTGTAGTTTTAAAATTAAAATTTATTTTTAATCATCTCTAGATGATGCCAACATGGCGGGCGAAATGCGCATCAAGTAGAACGTTCGAGTATATTATTCAAATTAAAGCTCACTTTTCTTCATCTCCAGATGATGCCAATACAGTGGGCGAAAGCGTATCGAGTAGAGTATAGGAGTGAAATGTTCATACTAAAACTCAGATTTAAGCATCTCCAGATGATGCCAACATGATGGGCGAAACACATGCCGGGTAGAGTATTAAGCGTAGTATTTAAATGACTTGGTGCTTGTGGAAATTATAATAATAATAATAATTTTATTGGTAAGTAGGACAATCCTAATATATAGATCTATTGTTACATGGCTTGTTAACATTAATACTAATTTATCTACATAAATCTCATAACCATAAAACTAATAATAATGAATAAATTATGTCACATATGCAACATCACATTTCAACTTTTCAACACCTCATTTTCCTTAATTTGAATTTACAATTAGGAAAGAATTTCTATTTAAAAAAATTCAAAAAATTCTTTAAAGTAGGTATTTAATTATAATTCATTAATTATTTGAAATTTGATTCATTACATATAATAATACTCTGCAGATGCAAAAATTCTACAAAAAGTGGGCGTATCCCCTGCTTAAGCAATTAATTTCGATGATATATTGCCACATTTGCCACTGACATTTGAAATTTCATGCCCTACAAAATTCCTTATCTGAAATTTTGTCCTATCTCTCACCGTTTTCGCCGGCGTTTCTGCTAAAAGTTAAGCCACACGCAATGTTGCCAATTAGTCTTCAAGCTCTTCATTTTTATTTGAGTAGTGAACTTTGTCAGCAACCCCGCATTTTCCGACCAAATATCTAATATCTCTAGTTGATCGGTGTATTGAAAATACCGCATTGGATTTGTTTCGTTGTCTAACATCGCTACAGCACTGAAAACTGTATAGTAGGCCATGGAATCTGAATGTGACTGACAGGACGCTTCCAATTTCGTTTCGTTATAGATCGAACGTTTTGGTATTAAACAGTACAATCTGCTGAGAGTTATTTGTGATGGGAATTAAATTTTCATATACGTAAAGTGACTTTAATGTTTTAATGCGAATTTTTAATCTGTGTTGTGTTGTTCGTATCGGTTTGATGACAACTAAACGCAAGATTAAAAACGTTAAAGGTAATAATTATTATCTCCATAATTACCTCTAATTATTGTTAACGTTTATCTGCTAATCAATTGTATGTGCTTAGTAAACTCAGTTCATTCTAAAGTTTCGTAAAAGCTCGGCTTTTAGATTATTTATGTTGGGTTATTTATGTTTGCATGAACATTATTATTCACTTGCAACTTGGAATAATTTTTTTTACTAGGTTAAAACGCCTCTCAGACCATTAAACTTGAAAAGAGATATTAAAAATTGTGATTTAGGTATATAAGTCAAAATATGTTACAAAAAAATCCGATAAATGAAAAAAATATTAAATTGAAATCTGCGGTAGGATGCACCCAGCCTCTGCACTGACAGTAGTGCGTTTATTTATTTGTCAGATTGTTCCAAAGCGGACAGGACCATGTAGAGACAATAGGAGAAAGTAAGATTGTATTATATGAAGTTTTCCAATGTATCTGTGACTTTCTTTCAATTAATAAGGAATTAATGTATTTTGTCTGTTAACTCAACACGACCGTCTAAATAAATTAGCATAAAACTTGGTAAAAAAAATGAAATTTTTCAGTAGTTATAGACATAGTTTATAGAAACAATTTTGTAAACAAAATATGTGCTTTCTCCTAATTGGCCACAAACAATCTTGTTTAAATAAATGATATGCTTATCATGACCATGTAAATAAATCAATATAAAAGCTAGTGGAAAATTTGTCATTTTTTGCCAGCTAGGTAATACGTATAGCAGCGACAAACTATAAGTTATGTTCGGCCACTGTTCTAGATGGTTCTGTTTTTATCAGGATATTCACGTAAGTTAAAATTCAAGTTTTGTAGAATGAAGTTGATCGGAAACTTATTTTTTTAAACAATTCTTCTGCGAATTTTTGGTATTTTGTGAATTTCGCTTATATTATTTTCGGAAACCGCGGACATGCATGTGACAATATTTTACCCCGATCGTATTCTCCTTTTTAAAAAAATGAGCATTCCAAACAATTAACTATTTTCCAGTATATAGTTTTCCCCATGTTTGTGACGCCTGACATCAAACGTTAGCATTTATTTGTACGCGACGCTTTTACACCTTATTTAACGATATAGTTCTTTTGAAAACTTCATGGCTCTGACGTCGTTTCACAAATATCAAAACTCTTGAACAGTACACGTGAATACTCTATTGGATGTGCATTTCGCCAACTATGTTGACATCATCTGGAGATAATAAAAAGTTTTAAACTTGGACTAACTTTAACACCCTACTCGACGCGCGACTTAGAGATGATTAAAACTGAATTTTGATCAACTTCAGGTGATGTCAGCATGGTTGATAAAACGCGCGTCGAGCACAGTATTCGGGTGTAGCATTCAAATTAAAACTTTAAAATCTCCAGACCATGCCGGCATTATGGAAGAAATGTGCATTGAGTGTTCGAGTGTATTCAAATAAGCCTGAATTATCATCATCTCCAGGTGATGTCAGCATAGTGGGCGAAACCTGCGTCGAGTAGAACATTTGGGTGTTGCTATCAAATTAAAGCCCACTTTGTCACTTTTAAAATTGATATTTTGTAGGAGGCGTTTCTTTGAGGAAGGTGGTGGTGACCAGGGTTGTGTAACCGACCTCGGGGGTTGTTCTCGCCCTTCAAAGGGGTGGAAAATAAATTTATGAAAACACTTTAATAAACACATATTTTATACTATTTTTCAATTATTATAGTACCTATAGATGAAAAAAAAATTAACCCCCTTGAAGGGTGAAAACAACCCCCGGGGATGGTTACACAATCCTGGTCATCTACCACCTTCCTCAAAGAAATGCCTCCTACAAAATATTAATTTTTTTCTCACAAAAACAAATATCAATTTCCCCCCTCCTACAATAGTGGATCACATGTGGAAGGAAACCAGACTCGAATAAGGAAACATCCGTTTGTGATTTTTCTTTTGCCAATAAATAAAGTTGGGTCCCCCCCAACACTCCGACACACTTGTCAGCACAAGTGTGTCGGAGGAAGTCGGGGGGGGGGGGGAATGACATGCTAAATGTATGGGAAAATAGTTTTTCGAAGATTACGGCGTCTTTTGATCTGACGAAAAAAAAATTCAGACCAAGAATGAAGAGCTTACGAAAATAAGCAAATTTTGTTCCCAGCCTCATCGATGTCAGACCGTTAATTCGCGAGATATCTCGAATCCAAGGTGCAAAAATAAAAAAAATTAAATTCATTTTTTATCATGAAGGAGTGGAGTTGAAGACCCAATTTTTTTGTAATCATTTTATCGTGTTCTGGCCGGGCGGAAATTAAACGCCATTAAAAAAGCTATTGGCCAAGAGGATTCTTTCCCCCACTATGCCAAAAAAACTGTTTGGAAAAATTCGTGCAATTTTTATTTCGCGCACCAAGCATTTGCAAGGAAATTAGACTGTTTTAGAATAAATTTTATAAAAATCCGCACCAAAGAATTCGCATTCCGCAACTGTCTGAACGACGCTTTAACGCAAGAGCACTCCGGATATAAGCCGGAAAGACGGTTCAATTTACTCTCATATAAATCATAATTTTAAAAAACGGCTTCCACTAAAAGACATTAAAAACGGGACGATGAGAGAAAAAAAGTATATACCTATAAAAAATATTTTTTTTCTTCTATTTTCGATTTGCAAAAATAATTCTTATTATCCCACATACCTATGTATTATTAAAATAACCATTTTCTCTTTTGTAGAACTAAAATAAAATTAACTCTAATGTCATCAAGTGTACCGAGAAATTTAAAGATTAGGTATAATAAATTTGTCCAATGTTATATTCTATTACATCTCTATCACGCTCTGTCCAAGCACACCGTCCATTAGGCTGCGTCATTTTATTGACGTAAAGTCATTTACAATTAAAATTCCAAGCATGGATGACTAATACAATCCGAACAACTCTTAACGCAGGAACCGCGTTTGTTGAAATTCCTGGAAGGGAAGCGGCGCGGCGATTGGTTAGCAAAGCGCTTAGCAACTAGTGTCAGTCCATTGGGAACGCGACTGCGCTGCCACGAAGAATACCGAATCGAGTGACTTTGGGGCATTCGTCACTTTAACTAGGTCACTTGTCTCGGATGTTTGATATACTGTCTGTTTACTCTGTTTATTTGTAATTTAACAATGGCGGGGCGCGGCGTTTAAAATACTTCGATTTGTGTGTAACTTAATAAAATTGAAATATATCTCAGCTTATTAAAAAGTATTAACTGTGTTAAAGTGAACTGTGTATAACGGGTCCAGGATTGATTTTAATGTTCATTTGTGATTGGTATTAAAAAACGAGCGGTGATTGAGGATATTAAATAATTTTCCGAACACTAGTATATATAAATAAATGTGATGGTTTTAATTCTGGACATACTTCTGGATTTTAATTTGAACCAGTAAAACTTGGAAAAGCCCAAAGCTGCAGAGTGAGTACCTACCTACCCTATTTAATTTTCTCTTCTTTATTTCTGTCTCTATATTTATATACCTAAATTAGGGCTTATATTTTGAAATATCTGCTCCGTAATATTTAATTTACAAAACATGGGTAGTAATTTCATACAAATAACTGAATTTCTGTTTTATGTAGCTAATATTTTTTTTATTAACCAGAAACCTATACGTGTAGGTATTTATTTTAACAAGAAAGACCACTACTTATGTAAAGTTGACCGTGTTGTGCCTCACAATGTCCTATAAAGAAAATAGTAAATCATATACTTAATCATACACTGATATAATATACACTTATAGTAATACAATAACTGGGGATTTTAATTTAGGAGAATTTTATGGATTAAATTTCGGTTCTTTTTTGATAATTTATCAGTTTATGTATTCCCTGCACTCAAAATCGCAACAAAAACTTTACGGCATAATTATTATCGCCCCTGGGCCTAGCGGCATACTGTCATCAAACAACGACGCACATTAAAAACCTATAAAGGTAAGCGAGTCAATTTGTCGGCGGCATAGTACAGAGAGTAACGGTATTTTAATGAGGTTGTAAAGTTTTTGTTGCGTTTTTTGAGTGCAGGGAATAAATAAACTGAACTGTATAAATAGTAGAATAAACACTTGAAAAATTAGAGGTTTTTCCAAATAATTGAACACAAAAAATGCATCATCCGGAGATGATAAAAACTTCGTTTTAAACTTGAATACTATCCCTGCTCGACACGCTACTCAGAGGTGATTAAAAATGAAATCATCTCCAGACGATGTTAACATGACGGGCGAAATGCGTGTCAAGTAGAGTACTGGAGTGTACTTTTAAAATTAAAGCTCAGTTTTCATCATCTCCAGGTGATGTCAGCATAGTGGGCGAAACCCGCGTCGATTAGAACATTCGGGTGTTGCTATCAAATTAAAGCCCATTTTGTCACTTTTAGATTTTTTTTTTCCTGGGAAAATTTTTTTTTATTTTGTAGGAGGCGTTTCTTTGAGGTAGGTGGTAGGTGGCCAGGATTGTGTAACGAACCCTGGGGTTATTCTCGCCCTTTAAAGGGGTTGAAAATAAATTTATAAAAACACTATAATAAACATATTTTTTGTACTATTTTTCTATTATTATAGATGAAAATGAAAATTCCATCCCCTTGAAGGGTGAAAACAACCCCCCGGGGGAGGTTACACAATCCTGGTCACCTACCACCTTCCTCAAAGAAATGCCTCCTACAGAATATTAGTTTTTTTCTCACAAAAACAAATATCAATTTTTCCAGCTCCTACAAGGGTTGGAAGCCTGGTGTAGGGGTGCCTGAGGTCATATCCCTCGAAGGGACCTTCCGTTCTACTCGAGGGAACAACAAGTTAAAATACTGGGGAAAATAAACGGGTTCACGGAAAAGGGGAATTTGGGGAGCTTGTCGCGAGATTTTCCTATTGTAAAGGAGATTGCTCGCGACAAGCTTTTATATCATAAAAGGAATTATACAATGTGCAACAAAATGATGGGTTTGATTTACTTCAAAGTTTATTTTCTTCTTTTTAGAGCATTTAAATAAAAACTTTTTTTTTAATATTTTTTTTAATAATTTTATAATAATAGTAAAGTCCAACATTTTCATATTGTATATTTTATAAAGCAATAACAACATAATATATGAATGAATAATGGTAAAATTAACAAAAAACATGTAATAGAAAAAAAAAACTAATTTACAGTAACTATACTGAATAAAAATAAATTTCAAAGTAAATAATCTAACGGCAGCATTCTACGAAATTTTATTTTCTCATCTTGAATGTAGTTCATAGTGGCACCGATTTTTCCTTATCCTAGACGGTACATAGACTTCTAGAGCAAATTAATGCATTCATTTGTTTTATTGTAAATCACCAAAACCTCATTAAGTTTAAAATCATGATTTAAAAGTTATAAATAATAAAGAATTTGCTTTAGCGGTCGAGCCTATAACTCACTTTAATTTTTTTTATTTACTTTATCGCTTTATTTAGTTAACGTCCTGGCGGAGTTTAGCATTAGCTATTCTACCATACTCAACCAGGAGACATATACATAGACAATTATAACAGCGACCATTCCCTACGACATTGCCATCTGCCGCAGCTGAGACTCGAACTCAGGAGTGGTACAGCAACTAGCCGTGTTGTCTCTCACGCAACCTCATCAAGTCCAGTGCCACCAACTTTGTAACACATGAGAAACGCCACTAACATCCATGCCCTAGCCAGGATTCGAACTCGGGACTCCTTGGTTGCAAGCCTAACACGTAAGAGTTGACCCATTTAGCCGGTATTTAATAGTTTTCTCTCTCCAGACAATAAATAAAAGCGTTTAATAATTAATATCGTAAAGTTTTTGTTGCGTTTTTTATTTACTGGGAGCTATTTATTTCAATTTGCGCCATGGTCCGCGGCGATAAGTTTTTGTTAGGTTTTTCTATCTCGGGAATTTATTACTTGAACTATACAACAACAACAAAATTACCAGACAGAAATTTGTTTAGTGCTCTGACGAGAAATTTGCAAAATGCGATTTCGATGTTCCATTCGAATCAATTTTTATTTTAAACATTTGTTTTTTTGGGTCTCTTCTTGAGCCTGCCTCCCTTGGATCTTGGAAAAGAAAATAGACAAAAAAAAAATGTCTAAACAATTTTCCATCCTGAACAATTTTTGTGTACTTGATATAGTTTTTGATTGAACTACAAATTGTTTTTGGACCATTTCGATGCAATTTTTCATCCTGAGCAATTTTTAGATTTGGACGAGAAATTTTTTTTTGTGATTTCACCAAAATTCAATAGGGCCCTACCTTGGTCCTTCTAGGCCTTATATCTAAATATAGGTATATCAGATTTCTACGTTGAGTCGTTTTCAAGTATTACTCACGGACATACAGACAGACACTAAGTCATCTACAGACGGACATCTCGATTCGGATAAATTTTCTGGCTTCAATACATCCATTTCTGCCATATCTAGAATTTGGATTTATTCACGTCAATAATTTCTCTGTCTATAGATGAAAAAAAATCCTACCATGTTATTGAATAACGTGTTGGCTATTAAATGTATTTTATAAATTAAAAAAATTAATGAAATTACCAAAAAGCCACGAACAAAGATATATTTTATATCGGCTTAATACCTATATAGCCCACATCTTTACTGGGATTGATTCCATTTGTTATTTATAGTTCTTGTAAAATAATACGCGTAATTCGAATTATTATCAAAAATATCCATTGGTTTAACCACTGCTGTTTGTCTGCAACAACAATAACAGAGACGCACACACGTTCTGTCCGTTGAAATTCTTAGAACGATGACTAGACAGCGCCCGCGTTATGTTGAATCCGGGGCATCTTCTCCCCACTCCCGGGTGATGGGCCTCTGTTGTTTACAGGTGCACCGACCACTGAACTCTATTACAGTAAATGGAACGCCATTATAGGCATATGCGCGTAAACAAAATGTGATAATCATGCGATTTAAAATGCATAGACAAGCGCCGACGCAGTAGGAAATCTAAGGTTAAAAGTATGTCGGAGCTTTACTCAAACAGCTGTGTACGGAAGTTATGCGCTGACGCAAGTTTGTGTTTTATTTGTTTCTAAAGCGTAGGTCTTAAATTGAATGCGAATTACAGAGCCGGTCTTCGTGATTTTATCCTTTCGTTTGCGAAAAGTTGTGAGATATATTGGTTATGTTGTATATAATTTTGTGACTTATAAACAGTGTGTATCTTAATTAAGACAATAGGTGCCCACTTGTATGGTACTGTTTTGTAAGAACCGGGGCGAAATCCCGGGTTTGTTATATTTTATGTAAGTATACCTACTCAACTTTTGTCTGTTGTATTAAAATAAGCTACCATCTAAATATTAGCAAGACAGTCCGATTTTGGATTTTTTTTTCTTTTAAAATGAGTACTTTTGCCTACTTAAACACGAATTTTTATTAAAAATAGGCTGTATATACTTCCCGACATATCAGGATGTAAAATATTCTAACCTCACATTTTTTCATTGCTGCGATTTTTAAGTTTATTATTTGTGAATTGTTACCTAAATAGTATTAATATAAATACGTATCCAACATATTCGGGATAATAATACTGATTCCAAGATATTTTTGAAAACACATAACGTTATCATACTTTTTATAAATTAATATTACAATTTTGTGAAACAAGCAAGTTCAAACTGTGAAATGTGAGTCCAGTCAGCCAACGTGGTAAAGTTGACAATAGGAACACTCAATTTTTATATTACTAGTAAGTTTAATAGTGTGCGGCAGCAAGGCATCTCAATTCACAATACCCTCTTTTGCTTAGCGCAGTCGGTTAAAAATAATGCAAATATGTGCCAAGTGTTTATGGAAATACAAACAGAATGACAATGTTTGACATATAACAAAACGTTTTGTGAATAAAGAGAGAATTTCCTGCAAATTTTATAACTGTGTTAATTTATATTTTTAATTATGTAACAATTTATTTAAAAATTTTGTTTTAATTTATATATTTTACTAGCGAGACATTTTGTAATATTCAAAAACCAAGTTCTGCTATTTTTAAGCAGAAGTTTCATTCATTAAAATTTTTAAATATTTTCTGCACACCATGGCAAGATACCACTGAAATCTATTATAGCAAAACAGTTAAGGACGAGCGCAGCCCTGTCTTTATGGCATTGTACTGCGATACTAAACATAAAGCAAGAGGAGCCGCAGTTAGTGCTTGAATGGGTGACCTATCAGATTTTCCACGTTTCAGACGAAGTATATTACGAATTTTAATTATTCAGTTACTTTTTCAGAAAAATTATTTAATGTAGCAAGTAAACATTTGGTATATGTACACTACTACCGGGGATGAAACCACATACTTTTAGTCAAAATATAAATGGACATTATACTTTAATTTTTTCTTGCAAATAGAGAAGGAAGTTTTACGTAAACACCATTCTTTTACAATTCATTGTCTCATGAGTATGTCATATTTTTATAAACAAACGAGTAAAACAATCTATCACTTATGTGTCAAGGCATTTGATCTTAAACAAAAAAGCTAAGTTATCTTGAAATTCAAATAATAATACCACACCAAGTATTTGAAAATTGATTGATCGTAGGAAAAAAATATAGGTTTTTTTCAGGCCTCAATTTTAGCTTTTATTAATTTTAAAATTATATTTCGACCCCAGAGATAGAAAACATATGACTGTTTCTTGTGAACTATATATTGAACTTATGAACATATATATTCGACATTTGCTACAAGAAATTGAAAATAAAATGATTGTTTTTTTTATACATTTATTTAACGTCGGCCTATTTCCTCTACTGAGGCCTAACACCGACGCCTGTAGACGAGCTACCCCAAACAGGAATTTTGCCGAACCACTTCCCTTAAGAACAGTAGGGATCTTTTACTTGCCTAACATTTAATAGACAAGGGACTGACGGCTTTACATCCCCTCCGAAGGATGGTATATCTCCTATACAACCCTCGCCTAAGGTTGTATAGCTTCCGCGCATACACTGATATACAAGCCGCTGGAAGATGTGTGAGGCGAGGACGCGGTTTCCGTTGGAATGGTCACTCATCCAACTACTAACTGCGCCTGACGTTGCTTTACATCGCATACCGAAGTATGTACATAGTAAAGACGCACCTACGCTCGCCCCAATGATTGTTTTGGGAATAACGATAACTTTGATTTTTTTTATAACTATCAAGGCAAATAAATTGTTATATTTATTTATGCGATTTCTAAAAAAAGTTAAAAATACGAAACACGCAATAAAAATAAGGCCGGCCCTGACGTTTTTCATAGTGCGATTGCGCGCTACTATGTGGCCGCCATACTTGCGCGATATTCAATTGTACGTAGATATTTTTGTGGGCATTGGCATTCCATTTACTGTAATAGAGTTCAGTGGCACCGACCGACTGCACTGTCGATTTATTTTTCAATTTAGCAGCAGTGAGACGTTTTAACTGGACCACAATTTGGAATAATAATTTAACAAATACAACTGATTTATCAATCATGTAAATTAAGGTAATTAAAATGGATATTTAGGTATTTTTAATAATTTATTAGTGATAGTGAAAACAATTTTTTTTTTTTACTTTCGGAGACATACTTATGCAGTTAATTATTTTTTAAATTTTAAATAATTATGACAATGTCTGAAATCCTCGGGAAGTCGATTGAAAATAATGAGACCTTTATAAAACAACGTTTTGGCTATCTGTTTGATTGAGGATTTTATAAAAAAAAATTATTTACGTATTATGTGTTTACATGTCTCATAAATTTCATTTCATTTCTTAAATAATCTGGAGTCAATAAATTTTTTTAGTTTGAAGATCATTTATCTAGTACCTATCTAAAAAAGAATTTGTTGTTTAACCTTCATGAAATTAAATGCAAGCATTAATTTATTGGTATGTATTTGTTACATTTCAAAAAACCGCTGCCCAAGGAATCGCTACTTCCACATCCAGAATTTGTATCCAAATCTTATGCACACTAAATCCCAATGTAATATTTTCTTCCCTTTAATAATAGAGTGGGGGTGGTGGAGGGGTAGCTAATGTAAAAAAATTAGTACTTGGTTCTCGTGTACACACTAAATCCCAATTTAATTTTTTACTCCCTTTAATAATAAGGTGGGGGTGGCAGAGGCAGTTGCTAAAGCCAAAATTTTTTTTTAGACGTTTCGTTCTTGTATACACACTAAATCACATTTTAATTTTTTTTATCCCCTTTAATAATAGGGTGGGGGGTGGTAGAGGGAGTAGCTAACACAAAAAATTTTTTTTAGATGTTTGATTTTTGTATATACACTAAATTACATTTTAATTTTTTTACTCCCTTTCGTGATAGTGGGGGGGTGGATGATGCAAAAAAAATTTTGAGACCTTAACTTTTCGTACATGCTCTAAATTGCAATTTTATATAGTCTTATTTGCTTGTTTTGTCCATTTACCCCATTACCCCCGAACCTTTCAACGGAATTTGATCAAAATATAATCTAGTTCCCGATCTCGTTACAATACATAAGTGTACCAAATTTCAAGTCAATATTGTAAACGGTTCCAGAGTAATCGTGCGCACAAAAAAAATTACCGACAGACAGGAATCGCTCAAATTTAAAATCTGGACGTTTCATGACATTTTAAGTCTATTTCAACAAAAAAAAAAAAATTTTTGCGTTACTATACTTCCACTGGACGCGGAAGTAATTATTCTGATGTTTTATATTCCAAGTTTATGTACTTATTTCATTTTGGCTTAGGTTAAACATATAATGGCACTCCACTATTGGTGTATACAAGTTTTATAGAATGAAATCTATCAGAACCAGACGTGCATTTCGTCAATCATGTTGGCATCATCTGGATGATAAAAACTTTTATTTAAACGCTGCCATCGAACACTCTACTCGGCACGCGACTCGTGGATGATTAAAACTTAATTTCAATTATCACTATTGATATTAAAACTCAGTTTTCGTCATTTCCAGGTGATGTCAACACCTCATTTCCCCTAATTTGTATTTACAATTAAGAAAGAATTTCTTTAAAAAAAAATTCTTTAAAGTGATTATTTAATTAATTCATTAATTATTTGAAATATTTTATTCAGATTTACATATAATACTCGGCAGATGCAAAATTCTACAAAAAGTGGGCGTATCCCCTGCTTAAGCAATTAATTTCGATGATACATTGCCAATGACATTTGAAATTTCATGCTCTATAAAATTACTTATCTGAAATGTTATCCTATCTCTCACAGTCTTCGCGGCGTTTCTACTATAGAAGTTAAGCCACACGGAATGTTGCCAATTAGTCTTCAAGCTCTTCATTTTTATTTGAGTAGTGAGCACTGTCAGCAACCTCGCATTTTCCGACCAAATCTCTCGAGTTGGTCGGTGTATTAAAAGTATACATAGGCATTGGATTTGTTTCGCTGTCTAACATCGCCACAGCACTGAAAACCGTATAGTAAGCCATGGAAAAATCTGAATGCGACTGACAAGACGCTTCCTATTTCGTTTCGTTGTAAATTAAACGTTTTGGTACTAAACAGTACAATCTGCTGCAAGTTGTTTGTGATGGGAATTAAATTTTCACATACGTAAAGTCTTTTAACAACATTTTAATGTGAATCTGTAATCTGTGTTGTGTTGTTCGTGTCAGTTTGATGACCACTAAACGTGAGGTTAATTTAAAGGTAATAATTAATTATTGTCTTTCCATAATGACCTCCAATTGTTGTTAACTTTTACTTGTTAATCAATTGTAAGTGTTTAGTAGACTCAGTTCATTCTAAAGTTTCGTAAAAGCTCGGCTTCTGGATTATTTATGTTGAGAGGATTCTGTTCAATAATAAATTGTTAATATTTGCATGAACATTATTATTCACTTGCAACATGGAATTAATTTTTTCTACGAGATTAATACGCCTCTCTGATCATTAAACTTGAGAAGAGATATACAAAATTTTTGATTTATGATATTATAGTCAAAATATATTCTTATAACAAAGCCTGATAAATGAAAAAAATATTAAATTGAAATCTGGGGTAGGATGCACCCAATACAACTGATAAGCAAGCCTCTGCACTGACAGTACTGCGTTTATTTATTTGCCAGATTTGGGGGCAGGACCATGTAGAGACAATAGGAGAAATTAAGATTTTAATAATATGAAGCTTTCCAACGTATTTGTGACTTTCTTTCAATTGATAAGGAATTAATATATTTCGTCTGTTAACTCAACACGACCGTTTAAATAAATCAGCATAAAATTTGGTAAAAAAATGAATTTTTTTAGTAGTTATAGACATTATAGTTGATTATAGAAACTATTTTGTATACAAAATATGTGGCCGTAAACAATTTTGTTTAAATAAATAAAATGTTTATCATGACGATGTAAATAAATCAATATACCTAAAAGCTAGTAGGTAGGTATAGCGTGCTGTTCGCAAATTGACTCGCTTACCTTTTTAGGTTTTTAATGTGCGTCGGGAATGTTTAATGTCAGGCTTGGCGCCATGGCCCGCGACGATGTAATTATGCCGTAAAGTTTTTGTTGCGTTTTTTATTTACTGGGATCTATTTACTCTAGCGTCATCGTCATGGCCCGCGGCGTTAATAATTATGTCGTAAAGTTTTTGTTGCGTTTTTCCAGAGGGGGTTGCCGAGGTGGAAAAATTGGTTTGACCCCGGGAATCCATTCAGCACCATCGAAAACGCGGGGGGAGGGCATTGTCTAGTCGAGGCGCAAACATTGGGTAGTTCGTCAAACGCCTTCAAAGAACTATTTCAAATTTCGTACTCTACAAAATTATTCACATGAAATTTTATCCTATCTCTCACCGTTTTCTCAGCGTTAGTATTGGAAGCTAACCACACGAAATGCTGCCAATTGTTATTGAGGCTCTTCATTTCTATTCGAGGAGTGAACATTATTAGCAACGCAGCATTTTCCGACCAAATCTCCCAAGCCCAAGTTGAATTGGATTTGTTTAATCGTCAAACACCGTTACAGCAAAAGCACTGAAAACTTGGTAGGCCATGCAAAAATCTGAATGCGACTGACAGGACGCTTCCCATTTCATTGCGTAGAGTATAGGTCGAAGGTTTTTTGTTTAAACAATTTGTTGCGAGTTGTTTGTCGCGTGAATTAAATTTTCATATAAGTCAAGTAACCTTTAACCTCGTTTTAATGTGAACATGATAATCTTTGTTGTGTTGTTCGTATCGGTTTGATAACCACTAAAGGTAATAAATAACTATTTTGTATTTCCACATGACCTGTAATTGTTGTTAAGTTTTATTTGTTAATCAATTGTAAGTGCTTAGGAGATTCAGTTTATTCTGTATTATTATTAATGCTGAGAGGATTGTATTTAATAATTAACTGTTATCATTTACAAGAACACTAAACTTATTCGCTTGCAACTTGGATTATCATAAAACGCCTCTCTGACTATTGAAGTTGAAAAATCATATAAAAAATTGTAATTTGTGATATTTAACTCAAAATATACAGTTAAGACAAAGCCAGATAAAGGAGAAAAAAAATTATATAAAAAATATTGTAAAAAAACTTTTATTTAAATGCTCTAAAAAGAAGAAAATAAATTTTGAAATAAATCAAACCCATCATTTTGTTATATTATATAATTTCTTTTATGATATAAAAGCTTGTCCCGAGATTTTCCTGTGTAAAGGAGACTGCTCGCGACAAGATCTATATCATAAAAAAAATTATATAATGTAACAAAATGATGGGGTCTGATTTACTTCAAATCTTATTTTCTTATTTCTAGAGCATTTAAATAAAAGCTTTTTTTAAATATTTTTTTGTACAATTTTATAATAGTAAATCCCAACATTTTCACTATTGTATATTTTATAAAGCAATAGCAACATAATACATGATTAATGGTAGAATTAACAAAAAACATTTAATAAAAAAAACTAATTTACAGTAACTACTGAATAAAAATACATTTCAAAGCAAATAATCTAACCGCAGCATTCTACACGTAATATAATTTTGCACTAACTTCTCAATAACATACATATTCGATGGAATTTTCCCATCTTGGATGTAGTTCACAGTGGCTAACGCCGAAGTTTAGTTCTTGTATGCACACTAAATCACATTTTAATTTTTTTACTCCCTTTCATAATAGTGTGTAGTGTGTGGCTGATGCCAAGAAAAATTTTGAGACCTTGACTTTTCGTACATGCCGTAAATTGCAATTTTATGGACTCTTACATGCTTGCTTTGCCTATTTACCCTTATTTACCTCATTTACCCCCGAACTCTTCAACGGAATTAGATCAAAATATAAACTAGTTCCAGATCTCGTTGTAATACATAAGTGTACCAAATTTCAAATCAATATCATAAACAGTTCTAGAGTAAACGTGCGCACAAAATAAGTTAGACAGACCGACGGACTGACAGACAGACAGACAATTTTTTTCGCTCAAATTTAAAATCTATACGTTTCATGACATTTTAAACCTATTAAAAAAAACAATTTTTTTGCGTTACTACACACTTCCACTGGACGTGGAAGTAATGGTATGTTCGTTAAATGAGAAATCTTGGTGCATATTAACATGTTTATTTATGACTGACCTAAGACAATATTACCTTTGAGTTTTTTCACGCTAGCTCTTGATTAGTTCCGCCAGACATGTACACATTAATTAGCCTTTAATAAATAAGTGTAACGAAGCTATTTTCATAACTACATAACATAATGTTATAACTAAAGATATATTTGATGCGCAAAAACAGAGAGTGGAAATGTGTTGTGACTGCGAACATGGAATTTTTGTCCTAATTGTTGTATTTGTGTTTCAGTGGTTATGCACAAAGATGAGGACGATGCAGCCGGACTACATCGATCAAGAGATCTCACAGCCTCCGACCATATTCCATTGGATAGTGAAATGTTTCTACAGGTGAGTGAAATGGAAAAATGTACCAATGTTAACAATTGAATGATTTTGCTTATGGCAACGGCAAATATACGATCACCTATGGTGGAAAGTTAGACTCTAAAAACAATTGAAATGGTTTTTACAAAATAGAAAAACGCTAATTCTAAATAAACCTCTAACAGATAATACCAAAATTACGCCTTTTATATAAAAATACTTTACGTAGAACTTAACAATCCAGTAGCCGCGGCGAGTGCCATATGGGGTGAAGCAGAGCGCGGGGCATAGGGCATGCAATACCGGACTGAATTTTCAATCCCGGGATATCGGTATTAAAAAAAAATGTTTCGGGATACCGGTATTCAATACCGGCAGTACCGAATTTCAGGAGATTTTAGATAATTCACTTTTAATTAAAAAAAAATTAAGATATTTTATATATATTTTTTAAAATATAAATACGGGCAATTTATTTTTCAAGTGCACTAATCGCAGTAAAACAGACAAGCCAAAAATAAATACATGACAATTAATTTTTATTTATGGGGTTGCACCCTAAACAAACATTCCTAACGTAACTACTAAAATAATGGTCAAAGGCACTGTCACTGAAAAAACTTAATAAGTAAATAGAAAGTATAGTCAATACAGTTAATCTATTCTATTTTTCATTAAAATATGATCTTAATAATAACAGTGCATCAAGGGTAGGCTCGATCAAAATACCGGGTATCAAATACCTGAGAAAAAGTTCCAGGATCCCGGGATCCCGAAATTTCGCGATCCCGGGATCCTGGAACTTTTTCTCAGGTATTTGATACCCGGTATTTACTTTTCAATACCGGTATTATGTAATATGTGAGATATAGGTACGTGTCAAAATATAAGTGAAACAAAAAAAAATATATTTTTAAAAAAGCTTTTATTTAAATGCTCTAAAAAGTAGAAAATAAACTTTGAAGTAAATCAAACCCATCATTTTTGTTACATTATATAATTTTTTATGTTATAAAAGCTTGTTACGAGCAATATCCTTTACACAGGAAAATCTCGCGAAAGCTTCTTATCATAAAAAAATTATGTAATATGTAACAAAATGATGGGTTTGATTTACTTCAAAGTTTATTTTCTACTTTTTAGAGCATTTAAATAAAAACTTTTTTTTAAAATAATTTCTTATATAATTTTATTTTTTACTTTTTAGTCTTTTTATATGCTGTAGGGGGGCGCCCATAAATGATGTCACGTTTTTAGGAGAGGACTGGGTTCTGGAAGTTGTGACACTTTGAGACACGGGGGGAGGGGGAGTCTCAAGCAATTGTGATGTCACAACATAATGAAATAATTTTATATGTAATATTTTAATTATTTAACAGAATACTTGATATTCATTTATCCAGCGTTTTTACTTAACGCTATGTCTCAACTGACGTTCACCCGCTGCTGTAAATTCTAAATAAAAATAAAGACTATCCGTTAGTGTGACGTGACAGGCGAGGGGGCGGGGTGTTGAGCAAGTGTGACAATGTGTGACACAGGGGCGGGAGGGAGTCAAAACAATTGTAACATCATATATGGACGGCTCCTAATCCCCGATATCGATTTTGAGACGGTAAAGTCGTCCGCCATTTTGAATTAAATTTTTGACTAGATATTCGTAATCCGCGACCTCGAAGACCCCCAGATATCGAATTTTGATCGACTTGGACCTAAATGACAAAAGTCGTCAGCTGTATTAACGCAGCCATTTTGAATTTCTGAATTTTTACTAAAAATTCATAATCCGCAACCTAGAAAACCCGCATATATTGATTTGGAGTTGAATCGTATGTTAAACTGTAAAGTCACCCGCCATTTTGAAGTCGCCATCCTGAACTAAATTTTTGGCTATAAATTCATAATCGGCGAACCCGAAAACCTCCAGATATCGATTTTGAGTCGAATCGGATCATAAACGGTAAAGTCGTCTGCCAGCTTGTTTTTTTCTTATATTGTTACGTAAGGAGTGTTCATATTTTAGGAGAAAACTATAAATCAGCTTTAGTAGGTTACATATTGATACAAATTATTTTTCCAAATTCTAAATTGATATAATTTGCAATAATATTAAACAAATATCGAGAACGAGACCTGACACTGAATTATTAGAAACAAACAATAAATACGAACTTGTACTCAATAGGTAACCTGCTAAGTAAGCAACTAGTAAAATTATAAATAAGAATTTTATTAACGCGGGCGAGAGTGGAATTCTTAAGACAGTCCTATTCTTAAGTGTTAAGAAGTGCGACTCCTTATCTTGACGCATTTCCCCACATCAGTGATATTGGTAAGAGCCCCCAATTTGTTACTATTATTGTTGTGCCTGTTGATACTGTGACACCGTTTGTTATTATTTTGTCAATAAATTATATTTGTTTTAAACTCGTCTTCTACTTTGGCTACGCAATCTCTCTCTCTCACAAGCCAAGTGGCCGTCAGTTACGGCTTCCCCAAAGGGACTGTCTTAAGAATTCCACTCTCACCCGCGTTAATATAATTCGTATTTATAATTTTACTAGTTGCTTACTTAGCAGGTTACCTATTGAGTACAAGTTCGTATTTATTGTTTGTTTTTAATAATTCAGTGTCAGGCCTCGTTCTCAATATTTGTTTAGTATTATTGCAAAGTATATCAATTTAGAATTTGGAAAAATAATTTGTATCAATATGTAACCTACTAAAGCTGATTTATAGTTTTCTCCTAAAATATGAATACTCCTTACGTAACAATATGGAAATGAAAGACATACATATGTTCAAAATTTCAAAGCTCTGTTTAATTAGAACTAATCGAAATTTTGATTGCAAGCTAAATAAAAGCTTTTAAAAAGTCACAAATGCGTTATTTTATTGGGTTATTATAACACATTGGAAACATTTTACTTAATTTTGTGGGTGACTTTTCAAAATAGCAATGTAATCATCCTAATATCGGGAAATCAAAACATTTTCCGAGCGCATTTAATGTATTTTTGAAAATAAAATAAACTTATTTCAGTTCCAAAATTTTATCATTATTACTTTTCCATGTAAATATCGAGACATACTTAAAATGGGAGTCGGCAACATCAAGCGAATAGATATAAGACATAATACAATAGGAAAGCTTATTACCTATCTAATCAAATACTTTATCGTTTATTGGGTTAGATTTGTGATACTCATTTAAATAATCAGATGAATGAATCCTTGAACTTCCATACTAAATAATGGGCCATTTATTTAAACAGATGCAAGTGATTTTGTACCACAACAAGAGCGAGGAGGCGGCGCGGCGTTTACCGGAGACCTGAAACAAAAAGAAGTTCACAGGGCCATCATGCTTCACCCAATGAAACAGCCTCAGACCATGTTCCCGACTGCAAAAATATGTTGTCAAGGTTAGTGTATTTTTCAAATTTAAATATTTATATACTCGGCTAGGCTAAGTTTAGCAAGTGGCGGATTCGTCCGAAGATCATCTCATTATCTTCTGGCAAGCATGTTTGTTGATGATACGTCATACGTCGTATTATGCGGTCTCTCATTTTTACACAAAGAGAAGCGTCTTGAAAATGTCGCGTATTTAAGAATTCTGTCTTTCAAAAACACCGTCATTCGAATTAAATGAGGCAAAAATAAGGTGCCACATTCTACGGTGATTTGGATGGACATCTTTTACTTAGGTCCTTGTGCTCTCGCCTCGTCTTTCTGCAAGTACTAAAGTTTAAGTTTACTATGAATAATCAGATGCTATAGAGTATGATGGGTAGATTTGTAAATGTTGGTTTTTCTAATGGATAGTTTGCTGCTGTTATAATGTACGTATTTTTATTCATGTGGAATTGAAGGAATCATGAATAATGATAAATAATCTCAAGAAGAATTCATAGTTGAAAATAGTAAAAAGTGACATTTATGATGAGCAAAACACGTCCAGGTCCAGCAACAGCCGAGACAGGGAAAATCACTTTTACTCCACATAAAACATATTTTTTCTTCAAAAATCATTTAGAATTTAAATAAATACTGATATTTTCCTTAAAATACTTTTAGTGCCGCTCAAATGAAGTCTCTGATGTGATGATGTATTTAGTTTACCTATGAATTTTTTCGTATATTTTATGTTTTTAAAACATTTTTTTAACGATTTTCTACACACATGTTTATAATATACAGGGTATGCCAATAAAAACTCAGAGATGAAATATTTCGGAAACTACTAGAGACTAGAGATATTTGAGTTCTGTAAAAGCCCATTGCTAGCACATATAAATGGTTTTAGTTTTGAATACAAATAGTTTTTTAATACGTTAAGAGGTAGATGGCGCTGCGCTACAAAGAATTTTTTGGATGACAGGAACTTAGAAATGTTATCTATTTGTTATCAGTTGATCTCCTAAATTAGACATTTGGGCAACACACTTGGGTAATTTCCCTGGCTTGATCCACTCTAGCACCTTTTTGTGTAAAGCAACTTGGGAAAAGGGGGTGAAAGGTTCTAGATTGGTTTTGTAACAATAGAATCCAAATTCGTCTACTCTGATCCATTTGACACTATCTCATCGACAAATTTTTTGTTAATAGTATTATTGTTCACTTTCTTATACAAATGAGGTTTGGCTGAAGGTGCTTCAAAGTTGTAAAAGAAATGTTCTATATTTAAACAAACTATTTTTAGTATTTGCGGATGTAATCACTTCCCGATATTGGTCTGGAATGAGGAAAGATGTGTCCAACCATGGGAAATATATATAACAAAACATAAACATCACATATAGTAGACAAACCCCAAATTCAAAGCCCAGGGCGGTACTGAATGGAGTTACACATTTGAAAAAAATGCAGACAACATCCATTACCCATCGGCATTACCAGTGTCGTGCCGGGGATCGAAACCAGAATACGGCAGAGCTTGACCAGAGCGAATTTGCCACATCCACTGAGCTACGGTACAATGCGAATATTTTAAAAAATCATTTAGTATTAAACATTGGTAAAGATAAAGAACACAATCTGTTTTTATTTTGTCCTCCACATGAAGTTATTAAACTTACTGCCTCTATTGGCAATGTCATTCGTTCACGTAAAAAAATATGACTTGTAGCCTGACTGTTTGACGCAGTGGATATCAACATATTCTTTCCTATTATTTGGGTTTTCTACCACATGTACTATTATCCTCTTCAAAACAAATCACCGAATCTACAAAATAATAGAATTATTGGAAAAAAGGCCTCTGCGCCCGTGACGTTTACGCCAAAGGAAAAGTCAGAGGTTATGTTTTGCAAATAATATAAATCGGAATAAACACAAAAATAATATATTTTGCTGACGTTTCGGAAAGTAGTCTCTTTCCGTTTTCAAAGCTATTTTTTGAAGAACTCTTATTTTGCTGTGTATGTCAAATACACAGCTTTAAGATTCTGTTTATGTTATTTCCATAGATACTTACTACTTACACAGAACATAGAACTGATGATATTTTTTAGATAATGTTGAGTTTGTTAAGTTCTTCTTTTAACATTGGTAGCCAGGTTGTACAAATATCTACAGAACAATTCGATACGCACTTATCTTCATTTAATAAGATTATTGCTGATTCTTTAATTTTTCTTTTTTTGGTATCTGTTTCTTTTGTTAAAATTTTTGCCGAGTCCCAGTTTATTCTATGTCCGTTTTCCCAAGCATGTTCACAAATCTTTGATTTCTGAATTTGATTCTTTCTAATGTAATTCTTGTGCTCATCCAACCTCACACTGAAAGGTCTGGATGACTCACCCACATAACATTTATCACATTCGCACGGGATATTGTAAATACAGTTTTTTGAATTCTGCTCCCTGTTTATCGGTTTTGTTTTTGTTAAAATAGATCTTAAAGTGTTCCCCGTTTAAAATATCGTCCTAACATCAAATTTGTCACCTATACGGCGTAGCTTTTCCGATAGTCCGTATACATAAGGAATTATTGCTGTATAATGACGTTCAGGTTTTTGTCGTACCTGATTGTCCCTATTTTCAACATTTATGAAAACTCTATACCAACGTTCTACAACATCATTTGTGTGGAAGAAAAAGCTTTGTGTGGATAACTTCAGCAATGGTATTGTTTGTTCTAAATACGCCACATAACATGTTTTCCTCCCAATGGTATTATTAGTATGGTATTTGTCTGTCTACCTTTTGGGAATGAAAAGCAAATTGTCATGTTTTCTTTATGCTCTGACGATATTTCTCCGTCGTTTCATACAGTCTCACATTTCAGGTTTTCAAAAGACAAATCGAACGTTGTTGTCAAAAATTCGCCTATAGAAAGACACCTTAACCGTGTATTTGCCATCTACTTTCTTTCTTTAACACTGATCTATATAAAGCCGGTGGAGGATATTTACATTAAGTAATAAAGGCTTTGGGTAATTTCTACTGTGATTTTTGTTTCTACAATAGTGCGATTGTCTTACAGGAAACTGATTAGTGTGACTCATAATGTAGTGTCACCTAATGTAACATAACACCTTTATCCACTAAAAATATTAGTTGTATGAGTGACATGGCACCTTTATCATCAAAAAATTTCTTTAAAATATTAGAAATTTGGAATTCGCTATTTATTGGGAGTTAGATCAGAAGTGTTCAAAAAATGCAACATTACACCTTTATCCACTTATGTCTTCAATTGTTGAAATATCTAATGACCCTAGTGAAAGTATAGTATCTATCTAGAATTTTTGGTCGACCAAACTCTGTGCAAGAATACGCCAAGCTAGTGCAAAAGTTATTGTTCAACAATTAAGAAGGAATGTTTCAACAAATATTGGCAAAAAGTATGATAGGTATGAATTGATATCCTTTTTTATTTTCAAAGTGGGATTTTGAAAAAAATTAGAAAATGTCTAAATTAAGAAAGGAAAAATTAAATAGATAGGTACCTATAAACTATAGAGTTAAATCAGAACTTCTTATCAATAATAATTCAGGAGCTTGTAACAGTGTCAAAATATTATTGATGCATGATATAATTTTTTAGTTATGGATTGAAAGTGGTTTAAATAGCAAATACATATTTTTAATCTGAACAGATTCCGTAACTTTATAGACACACTAACTGAGGGCCATAGAACAAATATTTTATATGATTATAGTACTGCTTGGGACCCATCTACATGCCAATGTATTGTCATGATGTTCTGAGAAGATATTATATACTTAATTTTAGTCTAAATTGCACTATGTTACTGTTTTCCAGCATAATAAATTAAACAAGGTGTGCGGTAGAGCCATTAAAACCTTATATAGCGGTAGGCAACACAGAATACGTTACATGATTAATTATTCAAGTGGACGACAGAGGGTGTAGATTCCAGCCGGACTTTTATAGGGTCTCTACCTCAAACGTCTCTTCTCTAATACGAGCACTATCCAACGCCACTAGGCTCACCGTCACCGACCCTCTCTATTCCCAAGGAGCGTAAACTTATGTAGTTTTACCCTCCTTGCTCTACTCCCAGTCTATGTTACAGGACATGGATATAAGGCAGACTTCAGGACGGTAGAAACCTGTATTGCCCACCATTTTGTTTTCTGTTGTCTATATTGAACCCTAGCGGCCACTAATAGTATTGAATTAAAATATTTTTTCATATCAATAGCAAATTGTATATCTTCTGTAGTGTTTTACTGATGGCTTTTCTGGCTTTAAACAGATAAGAATAAAATTTACAAAAGATATGGAAAGCATTTATCTGTAACTATTCAGTTTCATGAATTTTCTTACCTTTTCTATTTGGCATTTACAGAATAACCCAGTAAATTAATATATTTGCAAAACAGTTTTTTGGAGGAGTACGGATTTTGTTTGCTTTAAATTGTAGCATTTTAAGTATTTATACATAGAAAGCAAATATCTTTTGGGGTTCATCCTCAGATTTATTTGTTTTTTTATTTCCTTGCTACCAAAACTAAAGTCAAAGAAGCGGGAAAATGTACCCACATCCTCAAATTGTTTATCATTAGATAACTTTTTAACAATACATTATTTAATCGGAAAAATGTACAAAAAGTTTTTTATTACTTTTTCATGTAATTCGGCCGTTGACTTGGTTTTTCGACATTTATTATTTTACCGAAATTTCTTTATGTAAACATGGACGTTTTCTTAGAATAGAAAAATTATTTAGAGGAAAGCTTTTTTGTTGTTCATTAATACTAAAAATACTATGGAAAGCAAAAAAAACCAAAGTCCCCAAATATAATGCCAAAAAAACACTATTGTACTTTGGTAAGTAAGTACCTGTTCTGGTATTTTTAAAGTATGTGTTATTGTTCTAAAATTGTATAAGAATGTAGATAAATCAAATATTTTGTTGGCAAACGTCATATTTAATTAATATATTCACATCAATAAAGTCCGCTCTGAATGTGACAAAATTAGGGTCAACTTATAAAAGGAGTTTAGATATACCCTGCTCCATTTAAGGAGGGGACCTCTTGTAAACTTGAAGTTTTTTTTGCTTACTCTCAAAACTCACAGACACACTGATAAACGTGTTTTAATATCTTGTCACTATTCAAACATGAGGGCAGTATAAGCCATCGGTTATACATACATTTCTTTAAATTGAGATTTGAATAATATATTGGGACAAATAATTCTGATGGCAAGTTTTTAAAATATGTCATGGGGAATATATTTTTTTATAATTATTTTCATTTTGTGTTTTTTCTTTTTCCAGGGTGTTAAAATTCAAAGTGATCAGTCTCGATGTCGGAACTGGGGTATCATGTAAATCGAATAGATGTTGCAGAACTTGTGAATAATTTGCCACTTGTCTTTTCCCCAAGTATCGTGGCTCGGATGGATATCTCGGTGACGCAAATATATTAGGTAAGACAACAAATTCATAGCAAAGACCTTTTGCCTCTATTGATCTTGCATCTTGAAATATCTTATTAAACACTAATTAAAGTAAGCCAATGAAATAAATTCTAACTTATCCAAATAGACCAAAAATCCGAAGAACAAACAAATAAGTTGTGGTTGTTTGTAAAGTCAATTTCTCGATTACATCAAATGAAACGCCCTGTATATTTTTACGCAGTAATAATATGGAAAATTTAAATGCAAATAATTTTTGTATGAACATTACCATCGGAATTTATAGAGGTCTTTGAAACAATTAACGAAACTGAAAGATTTGTAGGTAGAAAACAGCTTTTATTTAAACAAAATTATGATAAAATACCTTACACCGGCTACAAACAAGGTACATTAAATGTTAAAAAGGTTTTCCAGCTTGTTCCAAACATAAATATGTTTTTGCTCGAAAAGACCTTTCCACTTGCTTGCTTTAACGTTTGAGGTGAAATATTTTCAAATATGACACATCTTTTTCAATGGTCACTTCAATGAAGCAACCTTCTTGTAAAAGGTGTTATCTGGGTTATTAATATGCCTCACGTAGGATGAAGCTTCAGCTCATTTTTATGAGACGTGAAAGTGTACCTAGACAATACACATTTCTGAATCTTGTGGGATTATATCAGAAGAGCTACTAACAACTAAGATAAATATGTGGCACATAATAAATGTGTTTGCAAATATTCCACCTGAAATGGTAAGGCCAATGGAAAGCAAGAGCAAAAACAGTTTAGAACTGGATGAAAAACGTTTTGAACATTTAATATAATAATTTATCGTAGTGGGTGTAAGTTGTTTTATTATGATTTTGTTTAAATAAAAGTTTTTCTACTTTCCCATGTTTCCGTTTTGTGAATTATTTCATATCCCTACATCAAAATATACAGGGTGTTCCATTTGAAAAAATTGAAGATTTGAACATTAATTTCAGGCACCCTGTATATTACGGATTTGAAACAATTACTGTTACAGTATTATACCACCTTCATTAGAAAAAAATTAACTTTGTTTTCTATTCAATTTCACATTCGATAAAATGGTAACCGTTTATAATGCTTTTTGTTTGTTTGATCATTCCGTATAATGTTTTTTTTAATTGAAAGAAACTACACCCTGTATAATTGCCTTTATTTCTTAATTATTGCATTTATACAAATTTTTCACAAAAAGCTATTAAAGTACCTTTTCTAAATTTATATAAAGTTGGCACTATTTAGAGTAGTTATAAAAGTGGGAATAGTTTTTTTTACAGTATATTAAAACACTTTACTTTGTTTCTATCACTAATTAGTGATATAAACAAGTGATAGATAGTGATAGAAACAAAGTAAAATGTTTTAACATATCATCATGATTGACATATCACAAAGGAAAATTCACCATTCTATACTGATATTATGATTTATGTGGCTGCAATTTTTAATGGTACACATAAGTTGTTCATATTTATTTGATTTGAACTTTTTTATGAGACGTCACATCATTTGCTTTATTGAACGGTAAATAAATTTAATAACAGCACATTCAGACAGTAATGTGAAAATTGTAGAACAAAATATTCAATGGTAATGAAGGTTTAATAAAGACTGTTATTTTTTCGTAAGTTTTGCACATTAACAATGCATTGTATAAACTGAAAAAAGAAAAATAATTTAATTTGAAAAATTGTTGCATCCTGAAGACTTCTTTTTGTCATTCACATTGACTAGATATTAATCACACCTGCAACTCAGGCGAACTAGTAGACAATGTCCTAAGAACTTTAATTAGTTGGCAAGTGGTGATGGTGAAACAATCTGTTTAAGCACGTTCGAGTTTTGAAGATTATTTTGAAAAAAAAATTCGATTTTTGCAAATGAACTTTTTCTGAGGTTGGCTCCCCTCCAAATATAAATGAGTTTATCGACTGAAGCAATCAATTAATTTCCTTAGGTCATTATTATTATTATGAGATACGTTTTAAAAAGTCACACACCATAAGAAAGTAGATAAATTGAATCAATATTCAACCACAATTTCATATTGTGCCCTTACAGATTTTCTTAATTATTTATTCAAAAATACTCTATTTTTGGGAATACATGTATGGCTCTGAAAGTAGCCGAGCATAGTCAGTAAACTTTTGTTTTTAAATAAAATCATGGTTTTTTTAGGTACACCGACAAATATAATTAGGTACAAACCGCTCCATTTAAGTAATATATTAGAATGGGAGTCAAAATATCAGTACTTGAATAGGGATTTGAATCCTCGGAAGAGAATAGGATCGTCTTTGAAAGAGGGATTAAGCGACAGAGTGATAGAGGTGAGATATTTGTGTACAGTCTTAGTCAACACTTCCCTGCAAATGAAAAAAACAACAAAAACTTTGCGACCTCATTAAAATACCGTTACTCTCTGTACTATTCCGGTAAGGTAAATTGGATTACTCACTTAACTTTAGTTTTTAATGAACCTCAGTTTGTTTGACGATACCATATACTGTCTGGTTCGCCGGTGTTAATAATGAGCTCTTAAAGTTTTTATTGCATTTTTTATTTGCAGGGAAGCGTTGTCTTAAACTATGCATTTCCATTTCTGCATTTTGTTAATGAGTTATTTTTCAGGTAATGGAACTAATTAACCCGTTCTCCAAGCAAAGGGGAAGGGTTATAGATTTTAAAGAAATATTATACGGTTATTGGAGGCTGGATCCTGTTTGTGGTGTTGACCAAATTTTGTGTCTGTTGTTGGTTTACCGCAAATATAGGAGCCACAAGATGACTGTTCAAGTTAGAAGGCATGCCTACATACAACATACGTTTTCAGGTAAATAATTAGTGTACAAGGTGGGGCAATAGCTCGAAATTAAAAAAAAAAAGGTACATTGATAAACTACATAAAAGTTCTGTAACTGGAAATTATTTCCGAAAATATACGGTAAGCCAAGACAACACACACAGGAAGAAGTGCCATTTTTAAAATGGAATGCTATAAATATTAGTACATTTTTAGAAGCCACTTTCTGTATTACTATTCTCCAAACCATTTGAATGCAGTGATTTTTTCTGTTAAATAATACAGATGCATTTTGAAAAACACTACAGTCACTGTTATCGATTTTAAGAACGAACTTTGTAAATAAGTTATGAGATATCTGTGCGATGTCGTTGAATGTTGTTCTTACAACGCATCAATTATAATATATTTTATTATTTTTATTAGTGTCAATGTCATTGTGATCCCCACCAATGATTTCTTGCCAAAATAATGTAATTGACATAACTATTAACTGGCATAAAAATCCCTATTTACAACATACTTTTTTTGGAAAAAACATACTACTTAATAAACAATCGATGACTTTAGTTCGGCCGCAATAGTACATCTCTATAAGTATTTGTAACCATTTTCGATTTATCGAGCAATAACATATCACAGATGTCTCATATCTGGTATTTACAAATATTTTTCTTAAAATCTATATTTGGTGACTAGTGATTTTTTCAAAATGCGTCTGCAGATGGCATTATTACAACTTTAAAAAAGTCACTAGATCCAAATGGTTGGGAGATAGTCAATAATAATAATAAAGGAGTGACCTCGACCACCAACTCAAGACAATGTATGTCGTGGAATTCTGAGCCCCCGCTGAGAGCAACATTGTCTTGAAGGAGGAGGAAAAACGGACAAAATATCGAGATTTGCTCTTCGAACTCCGCTGGCTTTATCCAGGCCATTCTGTTAAAATAGTGGTATTGATTATAGGAGCCCTCAGTGGAATAAAACAGACACTGCTTTCAGAACTAAAGATCATACCGGCATGCCGAGATTCGGCAGAATGTAGAAGGCCATCATCCTCGGTTCATTGCATCTACTCAGGGCACACGATTCACGGACCCGGTAGTCACTCACCCCACGGGCGTGGGGAGTGGCTATTGGTATTTATTACCAGCTCCTCTCTGTGAGGGTTGGAGCCACAGAGTAGGGTGACTGGTTTTTTGAAAAAAAACAAAAAAAAAATTAAGGAGTGAAAGCAGTCTAGAATGAGGTTTCTACATGTAGTGATGTTTGTAGCATTCGATTTTAAAAAAATGACACGGCCCTGTATAATCGTCTTGGTTCATCCTGTATATTCGAAAATTATTTCCAGTTATAGACTTTTTTATGTAATTCACTCGTGTTTTTTTTTTATTTCTAGCAGTAGTCCGGGCGATAGCGTCAATATTTTATACGTCATTTCAACAGGACTTCTTTGTTTTTTAATGTTAGTTTTCGATCGAAATGTTATGCTAATTTTGGGCTCGATTGAACAAAGGAAAACACAAACACTTATATTAAAATGGATATATTGAACAAAATAGAAATATAGTGTACAATGGTTGAAAAAAAAGAGTAACACGCGAACAGATAGGAGCGTGCATGCGCAGCACTGTCGTAACATACCTCGACGAATAACCGCGGCGTGAACTTCAAAAATAATGAATCACTAACATGAAAAACAACTAAAATAAGTATCAGCTGACACAACCGTGGAGATGAAGAGTGTAGGAGGCTGTGCATTTTGGTAAAATAATTTTGTTTTTTGCGTCAATCGCTCGGCTTGCCCCTGAACTCTGCTGTACACTAAAAAGGTCTAGCTGACAGGTTTTGTCCCATGGTATTGTCAGCTGACACCTTTTAATTGTTTTTTTATATAGTAAACTATCATATAAATAAGTTTCAGCTTTGTTGAAATAACGAATTTTTACGTGTTTTTCATACATATTGACTAGGGTAGTTGACAACATTCGCTCCTTACCTTATGCAGCTGACACTGTTTGTTTTTTCATTTATATTACATAAATAAACTATTTGTAGCTTTGTTGGATTGACGCAAAAACAAAAGTATTTTACCAAATGCGCAGCCTCCCACGTTCTTCATCTCCACAGCCGCGTCAGCTGACACTTATTTTAGTTGTTTTTCGAATAAAAACTAACATTAAAAAAATAAAGAAGTCGTGTTGAAATGATGCATAAAATATATGTGCTACCTCCCGGACGATCATAGAACTCAAGTTATGGAAGTCAGACGCACTATTGCCCCACCCTGCATTTCTGTTGAATTCATTTATTTTTTGTTGAAATGAAAAGCTCCTGTTATATTTAACATAAATTAGACACATAATAAGCTTTTGAATAAAAATATGTGAAAGAAGTATTAACTCTTACTTACTCCAATGTATGTTTGCTCACTTTCCATTGTGTACTCTCTTTAACCTACTTAAAAAAAAATGGAATGGAATGAAAATAAACAATTCCTGTCGAGTTTTCACTTTGCACCCCTGCTGTTGCGGCTGTTACAGAAGGAAATGCAATTTTTAGTTTTTATTTAATTTCGTTTTTCCTGTTCTATCGAAAATTCTGGAAAAATCGGGACCCATGCAGCCTTAAGGGCGTATATAGGTATCATAATTTTTTTTTCAAATTTTTTTTATTTCTTCAAGTTATTATCTTTGTCTACAGCTACAGCGTCTCTGTATGCTTATTGCCTTATAATGTTTTCAGATTTTTTGGAGTGCGTCATGATGTAAAAAATTAAAATTTGATTTTGAGATGTTTGTCTAGTACTGTACCTGTTAATCTTTATTTTATTGATGGGTATATTATAATTTAAAACACGTTCATACAGTAAACGGTACATAAATGGATAATCAGTAACTTTCCTTACACTTCAGTATAAGTACGTCATACATATAAAGGGGTTCATCGTTTCAATGAAATAGTATAGACAACTACTAAACCATAAAAGAGAGATGGTTGGTTAAAGGACCCCGCAGCAAATACACGTAAAAACGGTTTTGGTGAAATTCCCTAAAATTTTTTTAAATCGTAGATCTAGTCCTGCTAATTAAATTGCCCATTAGCAAAACCCACCTTCCAGGATTACTTTCGGATTTATGCTCATCCAGAGTTTTAGATCTTACAGGCTGGTCTTACAATATTTTCTAAAAAATAGTTTATAGGTCGAATCAAGAATAATAAAAAAAATTTATAATGGGGTATAAACTTTTTTTACTAAATATTGCGTTAATACCTACAGTCCTATAAAGTGTACACGAAACTATTTTTATTTAAGAAATCGTCAGCAAATATTACTGATGATGCTACTTACATATTTTATGTTGATTTAGTTTCTCAATTCTTAAAAAATATTTTATGTTGATCAAGTAAGTTATGTCTAAAACAATTTAAATCTAGTTGACAGTTATTTGTTGTCAGTGCGTAAAAAGACGCTAACCTACCTATGTTTGTTGCTGTATTTTAAGTTTATCTGTTGATTTTGTTATCCCGAAGTAAGTACCTTATACGAATAATAAAATTAATTTTCTTAAAGTATTTAATTTTAAGTTTGAGTCACTGCCCTTCCTGCAAACCGGAGGCACTGTCAATACTTGTCATAGTGTGAATTTTATAAATAGAATGTCAAGAATTGATGGAGATAATAATGCTGCCAAAAAAGAAATTGCCACAACTAGGCGTGAGACATTTGGAAGACCACCACTTCTTATTAATAATCAGACAAGAACCTGTTTTAATTGTAACGTCTCAATTTTTAATGAAATAACTGTTGTAGAAAATGATGTTTAAGACCTGTTTAAGACTTAATGTATTAACTGAAACATCAAGTCATAGTTGTGCTATATGCGACGCTGTTGAAAATCTAAAAAGACTAACTATTCAATGTAGAGTTATTGTGTTTGTCATCAAAAACATAATATATTGCGGAAAGTGTCAGAGTTTGTCATCAACATCGATGAAAATGATATGTTGATCCAGCAGCTAATGGCTGGACTGCGATTTGTTAATAGGCCATATGTTATTAGGGTGCCACAATTGCTAGCATTTCTACAGAAATTAAGAACCATAAACAATACAGAAAAGTGGAAATCCCACGACATTAATAGTTTTACAGATGAAGAATTCAAATATGTGTCCCATGTCCAAACATCAGTTTCGTGAGATTTGTGATTATTGTCCCAAGAGAAAGGTGGACATGATTACGTTTCAAAGAAAGATCTTCTTGTATTTTTTTGCCAATCAGATAATTTTTGAAAGTGATATTTGATTATTCTAGTCGACAGTCAACTGATGCAGAGGTTTGTACCTGAAAATATTGGGCTACAATCCATAACTCGCAACATGTCACTGATTTTGCAAATCAACTGTACAATAACGAACCTGATGAAAAAAAGGCAATTGCTTACATTGACGGTACCTATTGTTCGATAGGGAAAAGTAATAATTTTCAAGTTTTGCGTCAGTCATACTGCGTACGTAAAGGTCGTCATTTAATAAAACCTGGCTTAATTGTTACGCCAGATGTTATATATTGTCCATACATGAACCATATTTCTTTCTCTACTTTTCGGAATAATGATTTGTCAATGCTGAGAAATGAAATGAAACTAGACAGAGTGATCAAACTGGTTTTTAGAAAATGACATTTTCGTTGTTGATAGGGGCTACAGAGATGCAGTACCATTTCTAGAAAAACTGGGCATAAACTGAAACTAGCTCCCTCCTATATACAAGACATGACACGATGGGAAGAAATTGATTTACAAATAGATCTGACACTGGAGCAACGCTCCATTATTAGACTTTGAATATATTCGCGACACCGAAATGCTACTAAGTACCAGTTATGGATACAGTATAGTAATATAGGCGATCCTATCACTGGATATTACTGTACTGGCAAATCTGGTGTAAGAACTATTGGCACATGTAGCTAGTGTTTTGTGGTTCTTGGGTTACTCAAGACACGAGCCGAATGTGAAATATCCATCAACCATGCTCTTACAATCTATCCAAGACGCAAGTGATAGGTACAGATAACAACATTGAGTAAAAAGCAATATTATTACTGTTAGCCGTTACAAGTTTTTCGTTTGTTATAGTTAAGAATTTTTTAAATAAAAATATTTTCTTGTACACCCTGTAGGTTCTGTAGGTATTAAAGCAATAATTAGTAAAAAAAGTTTATACCCCATTATTAAAAATTTTTATTATTCTTGATTTGACCTATAAAATATTTTTTAGAAAATATTGCAAGGCTGCAGCCATGTAAGTAAAACTTTGGATGACCATAAATCCGAAAGTAATTCTGGAAGGTGAGTTTTGCTAATGGGCAATTTAATTAGTAGGACTAGATCTACAATTCACAAAAAATTTTCACCGAAACCGTTTTTCGTGTATTTGCTGCAGGGTCCTTTGAGAAAATGTATATTTTAAAGCTCATTAATGTGCCATATCAGGTTTTAAAGATTTTCAGTAATTTCAGAAATATATCAAGAGAATTAAATAAAATTGAAAGGTGGTTGCCTATTTAAAGTCTCAAATTTCACTATGCTTGCTTATGGACTCAATTAGTGCTACGCCACATATTAGGCAACCCAACATACTACTGTCATATCATTAATAGCGCGAAATTAATGCGCTGGAACTTGGCTCTTAATGCTCTAGTTAATAAAGACTATTATCAAGAGGGTTAAAACAGCTTAGAATTTCATTTTATTTCTAGCTCACAGAAAATATTTAAGACCTTTCAGTAACTAATTGACGTTCACAAAGTATGTGAAAGTAAAAGTAAAGTAAAATACATTAGAAGAAAGTAACTTTTAATTAAATAAATTGATATTACATATGAATTATAGTATCCTCCAATAGGAATTGAGAATACAAAAACGTCATTGCTGCTAACTTCAAGTTGGTTTTACATTTTGCCCTGTCAGTTTATAACCTCGTACAGGTGACAAAATGTCTCAAAAGTTTTGAATTTCTAATTTAATATTTTATAAATAAGTATTTTGGTATATGTAAGTACACCTAAGAAATTTCAAGAAAAAAACAGTTGTTAAGTATGAGTGCAATATTTGACTTCTACAAAGAAACTAAAATCATTCGAAAATGAGAAAATTCTCTAGCTTCAGGATGTTAAAAAAATGTAGTATTATAATGAGCTGCATACTATACATGGTTCAAGCAAGTATTATTATTAAGACAAAATGTGTAAAGTTGAGGTAGGTAGGCGAATTAGTCTTCTGGAGGTGAATATGTAAACATTTTTCCAACATTCGCTGGTAAATTACTTTTTCTGTCACCATCTTCAAAGTGCCAATGAAAACTTATTAGATTTCCTATCGCCTCTTCTGAAAATAGAACAAATAGAATTAACTAGGTACACAGTTTATAATAAATATTGTATAGAATTGATGTAAATAGTAAAATTAACGTAATCAACATTTTTACTGTCAGAAAACTCTATAATAAAGTAAAATATAAATAACCCTAACCTACCTCATACGTAGCTTCTACTTTTCTTTTAACCTGGCATCCTTTGGAAAATGAAACATTTTACATTCACTATTATTAGTATGATCACATTCAGGGACAAAACATAAACCCATAGTTCAAACAATTTAAAATGAATTTGCTGCAATTGCATTGCATTCTGCAACGTAATTTAAATTTTCACATCCTTCATTCCCATGTTTTATATTTGGCATTATTAAAATAAAATTAAAGGTTTATGAAATCTTATATAAATATATATATTTAAACATATGTTGTGTGTATGAGATTGGCACTGGAAGTTCTTATATATTTGTTTCAACCAAGAAATTAAATAAAATGTAAAGCAATGTTTTAGCTTCATAATTTATAGTCTTTATGAATAAGGTAATAAAGCTCAAATTCCAATGTCTTTCGACGGGATCAAAATTTTTATGACAGTAGTATGTCTGGTTACATAAGTTGTGACATCACAGCAAATTCAGTCCATTCGGTTTTAGTCTTTGAATCGGCTGTCTTTTAGGAGAAATCGAAAATAAATATTATAATTTTTCAGGGATATTCGTGAAGGAAGTAAATTTTTATAAATTTCCCACTGCATCCTAGAACCCAGAGATATGCCAATTTCATACTTCCTCTGAGCGGGCGGTACAACATTTTTAAGAGTCTTAAGGATGTACGAGTACGTGTGTCTGAGAGAAGCGGAACCCACCAGACCGTATGTTACATTATACAAGAACCAAATATCTCCGGAAAATTTTCAGGAGAGCGTGAACTTGATTGAAAATCTTAAAGACAAATATCGTCTCAACGATATTCAAATAATATATTCCAAAGAGATGTTCAGAGGAATAGCTCTCCAGTTGGAATTCTTTATCAGAAGATGATTTAATGTTGTTTATCGATGTCGAGAACGGTTTCTGTTGATAGTTTGGCTTTGGAATCGTCAGCCTCTACAAGAGCGACTACTTGAAATTGGGCGGGTTCGATTTGATGATCTCCAGTTGGAGATACGAGGACGTCACCTTCTATGATAACGCGGTCAAGTTAGGCCTGGCGGTAATGAGAAGTGTCGTTCCTGGCCTGTTCCATGTGTTTCATTCGGTGAATTGTGTCGCCGGCTTGGATATTGAACAGAAAGGTATGTGCATCGGAACTAAAGCAAGTGGTTTAGGGGTTCCTCGTCTGCATTGCATCTTCTTGAAATACAAGTATCTCCTTAGGTAGCAGCGGTTATAGATTGGATATGAATTTGTCTGTGATTACACATTATTAATTATGCACGTTCTTACTGTCTACGTATTGATATAATTTATCAAAGGCCTTAGAGAAGTCAGTTAGATAACATCTACCTGACCTCTCTGATCTAAGACTTCACTAATATATTGAGTTTCTATAACCAAATTTGTTACTGTCTAGCGACCTGAGATAAACCCGTGTTGCTCTGGTAATAGACAATTATTAACGTGGGCATATAAAGGATCGTATAAAATAATTACGAGTAACTTACTAAAATTGCAAATTATAGTAATTGGTCTGTAATGAGGGTGTAAACTTTAGATAATTTCCATAAGTCTGGAAATACAGAATTCTCTAAGATCGCTTTATATATAATAGATAGCGAGTATGCAAGAAGAATAGCACAAACTCGAATTAAAAATGCAGGAATGTTATCCGATCCCATAGTCATATTTGCTTTTAGCTAACTAATAGCGTTTTTTACATCATCCAAGTAACTTTCCTTAAAGGAAAAATATTATTTGGAGTGATGCCATGGAGTTTACACGGGGTAGAGTTAACTTTGGTATCTGAAAAAGATTCCGAAAAGAAGTCGGCAAATGTTGAAGTTTTGCATCGTTATATTTCATATTAGACGTACATATATTTCACATGAAAGCTCCGATACCCGGATTTTCTATTTTTCGCTGTCTAACAATCCCTCCATGGGCTGTCCGCCTTCTCTATTCTGATTTATCTAGTGCAATAATTTCCCAATTATCTTGCATATTGATACTCTCGAGTGTTTCATATAATTGATTTTTGTATCTTTTATATTGTGCACCACGTTTCCTACTACCATGCACCACTTCTATAAATAGGATGCATTTAGGCAAACGGTTCTCCATCCTATGTACTACATACCCTGCCCATCGCATTGTATATGTGTATAATTATTTTATGTTTGTCAGGCAGAAGGACCGCAATCAGTAAGCCCAGTGAATCAATTTCAAGTCAAAAAGTAGGCACTTATTTATTGTTTCTTATGAAATAAAATATATATATATATATATATATTTGCTGAAATATATATGTGCTAATTTTAAAAGTGTAGATTATACTGTTGCAAAAAACGCGAGATAAATTAAAAAAAAAAAAAAAAATTGAACTTGAAGAGTAAAAATAACTTACAGGGCAAGGCTTCTTCCAGGCTGTGTTGGTAATAATCAGATCGGCGTACTTCGTGGTAGCAAAATGGGTGCTAGTCTAGGTTACCAGTACTAAAGATGAGGGACTGTCAGCATTACCAGCAATCACAAATTCAGCAATAAATTATTATGATTAGGCACCGTGCTCCCAAAAGACCAGGATTGCTTTAAATTCAAATTTGGGTACGAGGTTGACCATGAAGTTGAGAGTCGGCAACGTCCTATCCAAAAAACCTATAAAATGGTTAGTTTCAAAATTTGGTACTCATTCTCTCTGAAATTTTTATGCTGCTATAATGATTTTAAGCAATATTTTACAACATCCAATGATTATATAACTAATTTACTGACCTAGATGTTCTTCGGTTTCTCTTATGATGATATCTGTTCTCTTCAAGGATTACAGTGTAAAGAATGGAAAATTTTTTCTTAAAATCACTATATAAGAAAAGTACCAAATTGGAAACTTCCCAAATCTTGTATTTCAAAATTTTTTCCTGGGATCACTTACTAGTCGTTATATTTTACTAGCACCTTTTCTATTCTGTTTGACTACTTTGTCATCAAGTGTACTTTCTCACTATCTTTTAAATCCCCTGAATTTATATCAGTCTCTAAATTTCGGGAAGTATTTAAATAATAATTATTAACTTATATGGACTTGTCTTTTTTGTAGGTTAGATGTTTAACCTCTGACATATATTCAATCTGTTGGTACCTTATTACCTGGCATAAGTTATTCGTTCCAAAGGAGTCATATTGTTTACTGTATATATTTGTTTATTGTTATATATTTTAAATTTATTTCCCCATAGATTATCTTCCCTTCTAAACCAATGAAGCAGAGGGAATAGACTGTAACGCTTACGCTATAAACGAATGTAACACAAAAGTGCCACCACGTGTTACAGCAGTACGGATGTTGTGGGGTGGACTGCTGTCTCGGGTCTCACACATGAAAGAAGTTTTGGAAAAGGTGCACGTAATGAATGAGTCTTTTATTTTCAATATTCCTTTTTAATAATGCGAAAATTGCTGTTTAAGAATAGTACAAAACCTAGCGTAAATGCAAACTATGTTGACAACCATTGTGATTCTACGCCTATGTTTGAGTTTAGAGCTACAGATTCTGTGTTACTAGATCATGACTATGATTTACCTGATGCAACAAATACAGAATAACAGAATTAATTAATTTAATTTCGGTTTTGGATATAATTTCACTGTCAGCTTTCCAGGAAAATATTTTATATTGTATTGGTGGTTTTATCCTTGAAAAAATGTTGACCAAGAATTCATGCAGACATTGCCAACAAATTTTAAATAGAAGTGATCATGACGATCATAATTATTCGGTAAATATAAATGAATATGCGAGTTTTACTAAATTTGTTTCAAGAGGTAAATTATGTTTTCCTTCTCTAGTGGTACTTGAAATTATAAAATATTGCGAAAAAGCTTTCAAAAGGGAAATTCTATTGGGATATATGGAAAAATTTGATTTTAAAAAAGCGGATTCTAATAAGTATGGTATTGCAACATTTTGTTACCAAGATAAACCAACCCACCCAGTTGTTAACATTTCAGAACGCTGGCATGAAAATTGCAACACGTGCAAAAAAAGACAATGCAAATTGAGTGAAGTGAGGACCGTCGTCAGTTTAAGCGCTGAGACCTCGATCAGCGAAGTTAAGCAGCGTTGGTCGAGGCCGTCACTTGGATGGGTGAACGGCATCTCATTTCGCCGTCCTGGTTGAGTGGAAGAGTAGCTGTAGCTAAACTCCGCCAGGACGTAAATATAAACAAGGCATTAAAAAAAAAAAAATTGTAGGGACTGAAAAATAAGCTGCAAGACAAAAATTGCCGAAAACTGTGTTATTTTATCATGTTTAGATTTAGTGTAGGTAGGTACTTATATTGTATTTAGCACTTTAAAAATAAATATGCATAAAAAATGTAAGTTTTCATAATACCTTATGTTTACTAATGCAATTTGAATTTTTTTCTTGAATTACTGTTACAGTATTACTACTAAATGGACTCCGTCGCATATTAGGCAACCCAACATACATACTGTCATACCGCTAATAGCCCGAAATTAATGCACTGGAACTTGACTCTTAATGGTCTAGTTAATAAAGACCATTATCAAGAGGGTTAAAACATAGCTTAGAATTTCATTTTATTTCTGCCTCACAGAAAATATTTAGGACCTTTCAGTAACTAATTGACATTCACAAAGTATGTGAAAGTGTATATATGTAAAATACATTAAAGAAATTAACTTTTAATCAAATAAATTGATATTACATATGAATTATAGTATCCTCCAATAGGAATTGAGAATACAAAAACGTCATTGCTGCTAACTTCAAGTTAGTTTTACATTTTTGCTCTGTCAGTTTATAACCTCGTACAGCTGACCATATGTCTCAAAACTTTTGAATTTCTAATTTAATATTTTATAAATAAGTATTTTGGTATATGTAAGTACACCTAAGAAATTTCTAAAAAAATTGTTGTTAGTATGAGTACAATATTTGATTTCTACAAAGAAAAGCAGAAAATTCTGTAGTTTCAGGATGTTAAAAGAATGCAGTATGATAATGAGCTGCATGGTTCGAGCAAGTACGAAAGACAAAATGTATGAAGTTGAGGTAGGTATAGGCGAATTCGTCTTTCTGGAGATGAATATGTAAACATTTTTCCAACATTCCGTTTAAATATCGCTGGTAAATTATTTTTTCTGTCACTATCTTCAAAGTGCCAAGTACAGATCAATGAAAACTTTTTAGATTTCCTATCGCGCCTTCTGAAAATAGAACAAATAAAACTTACTAGGTACACAGTTATAAATATTGTATATAATTGATGTAAATAGTAAAATTAACGTAGTTTTTTGTATGAAAATTGGCACCGGAATAATATTACAAAAAGAAAATTGTTGTGTCATAAATTTTAATAACTTGTACTGCTGTACTTTTAACGGTAAATCAGCATTTTACTGTCAGGGAACTCTATAATAAAGTAAAATATAAATAACCGTAACCTACCTCATAAGTAGCTTCTACTTTTCTTTTAACTTGGCATCCTTTGGAAAATTAAACATTTTACATCCACTATTATATGCTCAC